>CM056596.1:52339357-52453581 GCA_029721355.1 Tegillarca granosa
AAGGTTCGTTTCTTGTGCGCCCTGGTTCATTAACCACTGCCAAGTTTAAAATCCGTAGTTTTTTTGTGTTGTTGTCATTTTGATATCAAATTAGAAGATTTTTATGTTTTTTATTACAAAAAATTACGTTTTTGATTAAACTAAGGTTTTATTTTTGTAACATTGTTGCCTAAATTACCAAGTGAACAATACAAAATTAAATAATAAAAAAATTGAATCCGCAGTAAATTTAAATTTACCAACATTTCTCTGGTGTTTTAATCCCCGTGGGGAACCCGGGTTAGAATAGGTCCCCCATACCTCATGCTTGTCGTAAAAGGCAACTTAAATGGGGCATTCCGTTTGCCGTGGAATGCGACCCTTAATGGTGGAGGACGGAATTCTGGAAAATCCCCGGAACTTAGGCATCGCCCTCGTTCACACTCCAGATTGGCGTGTGGGGGTCAAGAAAGATGAACCACCTTACACCATCATGAAAAATTAAAAAAATAAAATTCAGAATAGTTCAAAAAAATTAAGAGAGGATATTGATGATGAAATAAATGACATCAATATCATAGGCAAAGCTTGTAGTTGTTGACTCAGCCACAGAAGAAACATTGAAAATAAATCCTTTTGTAATGCAAAGTGTGTCAATGGTATTGCCGATTCAGTAGAAAACATTAAGAAAATTGCGTTCAGGGGTCGCTACTGATCCAATGCAGGAACATGCAACAGTTAGTGAATTTATTAGCTGCAAAATATTTTGCGGATGTTGCAGTTAAAGTAACTCCGCACGAACAAAGTCTTAATAGTATTAAAGGCATTATAAGAGACCTAGAAAGAGTTATATTTGCCATGTAAGAAAATGAAATTGCCGACGAGTTAAAGGAACAAGGTGTTACCGAAGTTCGGCGTTTTTTGGTGAAACGAGAGGATATACTTATTAAAACAAATACTTACCTCCTTACTTTTAATTTGTTCTTACCACCAAAGAAATCGATTAAATCTGGGTATTAAAACATTGCAGTGGCTAAGTATATTCCAAATCCATTGCGATGTTATAAATGCCAAAAATATGGACCTGGCTCTCGAACATGTAAAATACAGTAACCTGTTGTCGCTGTGGTTCAAAAGACCACGCTGCTGATGGCTCTTCCCTCACTCCAAAATTTGCAAATTGTGGGGAAAATTCATATGGCACTCTCCAGGGACTGTCCAATGTGGAAGAAAGAACAAGAAATTTTAAAATTTAAGATTAATCAAAATATATCTTAAGGTGAAGTTAAAACCCTTATATATGAAGTAACAGAAAGGTCCAAGCTTAATCATATGCTGCAATAGCATCAGGTTCTCCTTCTAAAACATATAAAAGTGTTGCCTGTCAAACAGATTTCAGTTCATTAAATACAACAACAAAACATAACTCAAACTAGAAAAGAAAATTACCACTTCTTCTACTGCAACACTCAAACAGAGAAAAATATTAATAATAATAAAAATACTAAGAATGTAAAACTTAAAACACAGGAACAAAATTATTCAGCTGCAGATGGAACTAAAATAACAATCTGAAAAAAATATATGTTAAAGAATCGGATTCTGAGTTAAAATTCAAATATTATAAACAGCATCATTCATTGTCCCCAAATACCTGAGGTGCAGCAATTTTTGTACGTGATGGCACTCTTTATAGTCCCGTTACTTTGACAACAAATCTCCAAGCAGTGGCAGTTCGCCTAACGCTTCAAATTACCATTACATTCCTTTTGTTTAATTTATATTCCTCCATCTTCTTTGTTACAGCTTGCTGATATGCAAAACTTTGTCGAGCAGTTAACTAAACCATTTCTTTTGGTGATTTTAATGGTCATAATCCTCTTTGGGGAAGTCTTTGACTTCATAATAAAGGAAAAATAATGGAAACATTGCTTTCAAATAATGAATGCATATTAAATGATGGATAACAAATATTTTTATCTGATGCGATAGGTACTTACTCATCAATAGATCTGTCAATTCTTTATCCATATATTTTAAATGATTTTTTTTTTGGAAAGTTCACGATGATCGTTGTGGAAGCGTTCATTTTCCAATTATATTAGAGTATTCATCTGGGGCAAATGATACTACAATCCCTAGATGGATTTTTACCAAAGCGGACTGGAATCGGTTTCGCAATCTCTGTTCAGAAAATATTTTTGTCGAGAGATTTGAAAATGAAACCGATAAAATTCAGAGTTTTACTGACATCCTTATAGACATTGCTAATACGTGCATTCCTAAAACCTCTGCAAATCCTCCAAATCCATAAATCATGGTATAATGAGGAATACAACCTAGCTAGGAAAAATAGGAAACAAGCTGAGAGACAATTTAACAAGTCTACAACACAAAATAATTTACAGTTGCTTCGTATTTTTCGTGCAAAATCTCGAAGAACTGCTAAAAGTTGCAAAAGAGATTCTTGGAGAAAATATGTCTCCAAGATCAATTCTTGCACTCCATCAAATAAAGTTTGGAATATGGTGCGTAAAATTAAAAGTAAAGGTTCTTCCGATAATGTTAAACACCTAGAAATAAATGAAAAAATTTTAACAACTGAAAAAAAAAACATTTCTAACAAAATTGCTGAGAAGATATAAAAAAATTCGTGTTGAGCTAATTACACTTCAGAATTTCAAAATATCAAAAAATCCAGAAATAAATTTTCCTTTAAAAAGAATAATTCTGAAGAATATAATGATATATTTTCATATGGAGAACTTCAGAATGCACTTTCCAAGGCACATGATACGGCTGTTAGGTCCAGATGATGTGCATTATCAACTCCTAAAAAATTTGCCTCCTCGATGTCTTTTCACTCTGTTAGACATCTTTAATGCTATTTGGCAGAGTGATTTTTCCCATAATTTTGGCACAAAGCAATTATTATTCCTATTTCTAAGCCTGGCAAAGATCACTCGGATCCATCCAATTATAGACCTATTGCCTTAACTAGTTGTTTGTAAAACCATGGAGAGGATGACTAATAATAGACTCGTTTATTATTTTGAGTCTAACAACCTTCTCAGTCATATTCAGTGTGGTTTCAGGCGCAACAGGAGTACCCTAAATCACTTAGTTCGCCTGGAGTCTTTCATTAGAAATGCCTTTATTAATAAACAACATGCGATCTCAATCTTCTTTGACCCAGAAAAGGCATATGATACGACTTGGAAATATGGCATTCTTAAAACTCTGCAAGTGGGAATGAGAGGCCATACTCCTACTTTTATTAAAAACTTTCTCAAAAATCGAAAAATCCAAGTTCGTTTAGGGTCCACCTTCTCTGATGTTTTCGAGTAACAGATGGGGGTCCCTCAAGGTAGTATTTTATCAGTTACTCTTTTTAGTATTAAAATCAACAGCTATGCAAAAGTTTTAAATAATAATATAGATGGGTTTATCTTCGTTGATGAGTTTGGCATCTCCTGTAGAGGAAGGTATATGCTTGCTATTGAAAGGCAACTTCTGCTCTGCCTCAATAAAATACAAAAATGGTCATTGAGAAACGGTTTCAAGTTTTTAAAAACAAAAACTTGTTGCATTCACTTTTGCAACAAGCGCAAAATGCATAATGAGCAAGAGCTGTATATCAATGACAACCTTATCAAAGTTGTATAAGAAGCTAAGTGTTGAGGAATTCTATTTGATTCCAAATTAAGCTTTATCCCGCATATAAAATGCCTTAGGGCTAAATGCCTGAAGCCATTGGATATTTAAAAATTTTATTCAATACAAATTGCGGTGGTGATCAACTAACATTACTTCATTTATACAGATAGCTTATTGGATCAAAACTTTTTTATGGATCCATTATTTATGGATCTGCTCGCAAGTCATATTTAAAAGACCTTGACGCAATTCATTACCAAGGTCTACGTATTTGTTTAGGAGCTTATAAATCGTCTCCAGTTGACAGTTTATATGTTGAGGCTAATGAGTCTCCGTTACATTTAAGGCGCAATAAGCTTTCTCTGCAGTATGCTACGAAATTATATGCAAATCCATCTAATCCGGCATTTAATATTGTTTTTCACCCTCCATATCAAGACTTATACAGTAAAAAAGGTCAAAGCAAAAGCACCATTAGGTATTCGTATAAATTCTAAATTGGAGGAATATGGTTTAAACCTTCATCAAATTAAAAAACACAAATTAACAGAAGATCCTCCGTGGCTTCTTGATAAACCAGAATCTGGATCTTTCAAAATATGAAAAGTCGGAAACAAGCGAAGAAATGTACCGGCGGGAATTTTCTGTCATTCAAGATAACAATGCACGATTGGTTCCTGCTGTTATTAGACAGCAACTTCGCCACTGGTTTTTAATATATACTTTTGGATCAAAAGATGGTGATCGGGTAGCTTTCGCTGCTATTGTTGGAGATGAAACAATAAACATTCGTCTTCCAAATGTAAGTTCTATATTTACAGCTGAGGCTAAAGCAATTTTACTTGCATTACAATATAATTATTTTTTATTTATTCCGACTCTTTGTCAGTTCTTCGGGCAATAAAGAGTAGAAACATAGATCAACCCCTTATTCGTCTTATTCTCGAACTGCATACATCTATGTCATATGCTGTTTCAGATTTTAAAAAAATTATTAATTATTGTTGGTTGCCTAGCCATGTTTGTATAAAAGCAAACATTAAAGCAGATTCTGTTACTAAGCAGCATTATGCAAGCCTATGACTAATTGTTTATTTCCTCATACTGATTTACAGCCATCGATATACAATTATATCAATAATCAATAGTCAAGTCATTGAAATAGCCAAGAACACAATAAGCTCCATTCAGTTCAGCCCTGTGTGGGATTTATACCATTGTCCCAGTAAAGTAGTCGTGATAGTATTGTTCTTCGGTGCTGTAGAATCGGCCATTGTTATTTTACACACTCATTTATTTTAAAGGGTGAAGAACCTCCACAATGTGTCCCTTGTCAAAGTCAACAATCTATTCAGCACATTTTGCTGGATTGTGTTGACTTTGCAAAAACAAGGGATAATTTTATTCAGCATCATCGATGCAAGATCTCTTTCGTAATGTCATGGACATAGAATTTTAATCTTCCTTCGGGAAATTAATTTATTTGGTAAAATTTAATTGTTTCACTATTTATTTTCCAGTGTTTATATATAATTTGTTTGTGATATTACTGGTTTTTATTAGTTTACTTTTCGGTAATTATTTTATTATACAAATAGATTTACATTTATTTAGATTTTTATTGATACTATTGTATTTTTTTTTTACATTTTTTTAGCCGCGAATAGCTGCAAAATTGGTGATGCGACTCAAAACAATAATTCACTCATTCACTCACTCTCGTATTTTAATTTTCAACCAACGTTTCTTCTATTTCTTTATACCAAGTTTAGATTTTAGTCCTGCATGTATATGACTAGTTATTAAAACATAATTAATAATTTATAAATGAAATTTTATCTACACGTCCTTTAGCTACAAATTACTTGGTTTCGTTTTACATTACACGTATATTTTAACTCTAAGTTTTATCGGGTTAATGGTTTTTTTTAAGCATTATATTGGCATATGCTATTTCTATGAAGTTCTTTCTAATGAATACTAACTAAGTAACAATATATTAACGTCAAGGATACCTGATTTTAGACCGATAAATGAAAATAATATGCTCGAGTTATATATCTTGTGTCCTCTTTTGTTCTACTTTTTGTTTTTCTAAAACCAAGTACTATGTCTTGATAGAGTAAACTTCTTTTTTTAATTAAATAGCCATTGTTCAAATTTGTTATTTTTCGTTATATTTCGCACTTTGATTTATCCTCAAACCATGCACTATGTCTGGGAAGATACTAAGCAATTACGTTTATAATAACAAACTTTAGCCTTGATTCATCAAACTGGAAATAGTAAGCTACTTTGGTTTCATTAATTAGCCATGGTTCTGATTCATTATTTTATTATTTTTTTTATTTCTAACTTTGATTAATCTTAAAACCAAATATGATGTCTTTTTTTCTATCAGTTACATGATAGAAAAATAACTATCAAACTTTTCGGTCTTAGTGTCACTGATGAGGAATGAATTTCCGAAATGTGCACATCTGGCACATCAAAATTCAACTGGTATCTTTGTTATATATTTACATGTTAATAGATAGTAAGCTTTCTTTTTTATTTAAAAGATAATGTTTCTAGTATGTTACATTGTATACCAAAATCCTTGCTCATTAAACCGGAAATGATGCATGGTTTTTGTTAACATCATGTCTTGGTTTTGGTACATTATACTGAAGATGGTAAGCTATTGTGTTGAAATTATAAGCTATAGCCCTGATCTATTAAACTGGAGATAGTTAACTACTTTTAAAAACATATTAGCCATGGTTTTGATTCATTTACCCGTAAATGGTTATCTTTTTTGTTTACATCAAAGCCATAATCCTGGTTCCTCAAACCGGAAACAGAAAGCTAGCTACATTTAAATTATAATAATGATTATGGTTCATTACATTTGAGGTCGTTGGCTACTTTGTACATATCATTAGCCATAGTCTTTTTTTATTATACAAAAGATGATATTCTTTTTTTCTTTACCATTAAACCTGAAATGGTAAGCATTTTTTTATATTATAAGATACCTTTCTAGGTTTTCAAACCAGATATAGTACACTTTTAGCCGGTAGCGTACCTCTGGTTTAAATTAATCTCAGGATTAAATACAGCTCACATTTTTATTTGGGTTGCACACCTGTGTAAATCACATGAGCTGTGTTCAAATTCCAAGGTAAATCCAAACCTGGTTATCAGCAGGTTTAATTCGAGATCATCTGTGAATATGGCAGATTATTTGATGAAATTGATATGATTCAACCAGTTGAAAGGCTGATTAGAATAGAATTGGTAATCAGAGATAGAACTGTTCCGATTCTGTCTATTCGGAGTTCACAAGTCGACTGTATGAAGATTAATTAAAAAAGTAACATTTTCTATTGGATCCTTATATAAACATTACATCAGTTCCCCATCAGGAAAACAATTATAAGAGGAACAGCGGGGCTACATGCAAATGAGTAGAATCCCAGGGGCCGTTGCCTGTTGATTGTACCCGCATCCTGGGCAATATTATCGCCTGGAGGCGACACTGCTGAACTTTATCGCTATAGACAAGGATTCTTTACAAAAATGTACACGTCATATGTGATCATGCGTTGATGCTGTTGATTTGTTGCGGTAACATCTCATGTATACCACCACCCGTTTTCTTTTGTTTTCTCCTCTCTTTGCTACATTAGATTTTGCCCTTGCTTTTAAATTTTTTTCATAAAGATTTCAATTGGTTAAGTGTTCTATTAAATACTACATGCCTAGAATTAAATTCGCTGCATAAAGCAGATTATTCGTCATTCTTTTTACATATGCTTTTACCGTCATTTTGCTTGTTCTCTAGAATATTTTTTCCTTTTTTTTTACAATTCTATTAGGATTTCTTTCACGAATTCCGTAAAATTTAGGAGATTTTGTTTTTGAAGTCATTTTCCAAACGTGTTAGACATGTAATCTAAGCTCAGTTTACGTAGGAAGGAATTACTTTTCAGGTGTGCAACCCCACTACTGTTTACCTGATGATTGGTTAACTCTAATTAAAATCTGGATTACTTGATTTCGTGATCAACTGGTAAACTAGGCTTACGTAAGCTTAGGGTACGCAACCGGCCATTTGTTTACTTAATAAGCCCTAATCCCGATTCTTTTAGCAACCAAACAACCAAAAATGGTAAGCTTTTTTATTCACATTATTAGCCATGAGTTGTGTTCATGAACCGTAGATCTAGTTCTTTTAACCCGGGATAAATATTTTGTTTGCATGGTTCTGTTGTAAACCGAAATTGGTAAGCTATTTATCTGACATTATAAACCTTGGTCTTTTCTTATTAAACCAGAGATGTTAAGCTTTGAACTTGGGTAATATAACATTTTCAAAGCCGTTTTCTCCAGATATTCAGAAGCTGGTATTCGTGTCTCATTAAATATGTTTATTTTGTTATTATGATTAATCCAAGTATAATGACCTCATAATAAGCATTTATCGCTACTCGCCCGAACTGTCGGTTATTGGTATATGACAGTTTGACATTGTCTGATACGGATTATAGGTGATATCCAACACGTAAATAATTCTATTCTTGACAACCACACCTTTATAATACGTATTACAACACCTCACCTTTTATTTCATTAGCCAAATAATAAACAATAATTTACGTGTGTGTGTGTGTTCGTCATTATTTATGGATTGAAGCAAATTGTCGGAAGCTGATAAACTATTTAAGGAACCTTTTTGCAGGAATTATTAAAGCATAATATACTAGTATCGGTTTCGTTATTTCGACAATAAAATGTTTTTAAATATATGTGTATATATATATAATTCATCTAAAATTCATTCAACATTGCTGTCCCACTTAAAAATGTTATTTTTAATTCCAGTTATAGTAAGTATCAAATTTTGAACAACACATTTTTTAATTCCTGAAAACGAATTAAATAACAATCATTATTCGCTCTACTTGTTATTTAGATATGAATGGAGGGAGTTCAAGTTCCAGTAGACAATATTTTACTAATAATGTCGGTTAATTAAGTTTGTAGTTTTTAAGTCCCATTAAAGACTTGTTTTTCTTATATTGAATTGGTTAGTTCAAGAAGAAACTAAAGTGTCCAATGTTCAAAAGGTGAATAGACAAATTTTCTTTTACTTGATTCTACCAAGAAGTGAATTCTCACCTAGGAGATAAGGGCACTGTCATCATTAAGCCAGCGCTTGGATCCATTCGGGTGCTGAGTTTAAACTGTGAAGATACATGAGTTAAATATGTAATGGAACTGAGTCAAACAACTAACAATTGTTGCCTGATAATTCTGGTACTAATTTTTACCACGGTGTACTACATAACTCTCAATTACCATAATAGTACATTAAAGTTTTCGGGTATAAAAACGTACACGGTAATTACGATTGTAAATAACAAAGTTATAAAAAGTTCATAAAGTAACGAAGTTCATTAAATTATTAAATCTACTTACATCTTCTTAAAAACTAATAGCTTTTCAGATATATAGAGTTTGATAAAAAAAAGTGCAACAATACTGCACAATAGAACCAATCGAATTTGATGACAATAGAGAGCCTATGAAACATCTTGTATTCATATAAGTGACCACACACACACACACACACACACACACACACACCATTATATATATACGGACAAACTTGCCACAGACAAATTAGACTATTTTTAAACTGGATAAAAACGCTCGATTTATCAAAATCATTTTTCGTGCGAACAAATTGATTGTTTTTAAACTTAGACAATGTCGGGGGCACGCAGTGATATGTATTTTATTTTCTTCTTTAAAGTGCACATTTTATTATTCGTGGAACAAACAATATCCTATCTTGGTTTTTTTCAAAGACGGTGATTTGTCTGTACCCTCTTTATCTGTCAAATGATGTTTCCGATATATCTATTATAACACATTTAACTTTCAATATTCATTAGTTACAAATACACGACGAATGAAAAAAGTTCTTATTTGCGATTATCACAAAGATCTTTATTACAATATAACAGGGGACAATAGTGATGTTTTTTGTAACCGGATTTACTTATCCAGGTCAACTGTGACGAACACTGACAAATATTTCTCCATAAATTAAATAATGTACAGAAATAAATACTAGTCAAAATGCATGAGCGAGTTTCAATATTAACGGAAGTAGAAATTGAAAGGTAGGATGTACTAAAAATTTCTGTGGTTTTCAAATTTGTATTTCGGTGGATAAACTGACCAAATAATTTACATGTCATAAAAAAAAAAAAAAAAAAAAAAAAAAAATTATTATACAACTACTGAAAAGGAAATGAAAGCCACAAGTTTTCTAGCCAATTTATTTGTTTAAATTATTTAAAAGTATATCAACGTTTAGGTTACATTTACGGTAATAAAATGAATTAGTGTCACATATACATCACTATAATAATATTTCCAACAATTTTAGCTTCAAGTTTATACAGCCTAAGTCATATCACTGCTTGTTATCCTTTTTTTACTTTACATGTTTTAATCATTTATCGGAAACCTTTATTCGACGATGATACTTACCTTCGAAATCATATTCCTTGTAACGGTATTTTCAGTTTATGAAACTCTCAAGTTATTTATTTATTTTGTTTTCATGGAGCGTAAAAAGTACGGATATTTATTGGCCTAACTTATTCGTTATTTATTACAAATTCAAACACAACGCCGTCAAAGTTTGTTTTTTTTACCATAGCTAGGTAGAGAGTATATGCTTCCCTTCTGGAAAACACGGTTTCATTTTTCTTGTGGAAAATTACACATTTACTCAATTTGTCAGGTTTCATATTTATGTACTTTGTTTTGTGGATTGTAATTTGGACATAAACCTGATATTTTGTGTTTGGGTTGTAATAAAATAATAAAATAGTGAGATAGACAGGTTTTTAAAAATAATAATTTACCATAAATTTGTTATTTACTGCCTTGTTAAAAGCTGTTTCAGTGGTTTCATTTTCGGTTCAACACTGTTTACTTAATTTTTTAAAAATAAAATCAATATCTTATTTGTAAAGAGTTGAGTTACGTAATGGTTTTTTACGCCCAGTCAAGAATTTTTCACTGATATCCAAACGATCAATTTTAAGATAACGGAGAAAACCGGAGTACCTAGAAAAACCACCGACCTTCGGCAAACGAGCTTACAAATATTTAAAGATGAAGACTTCCTTAGCCGAACCTAACCGGTGGGAGACACTGTGATCCATATGCGCGCGCTTTACTGTGGCCATCGAGATATCCAAATGCTGAAGAAATACTTAAATAAGATTTTACTTATTCCAAGTCAAACAATGTGTGTGTTTAGTTTTATTTGTGGCTTGTGTCGTGTTCCTGGTTGTTCCGGTTACTACTTATGGCATGCTTTTTATCTACAATTTTCTCTATATTTTAGTAAATTAACAACACGCATGCAAGTCCCTTGATAAGGTTGCCAACTCAACAATCGTAACAATATAATAAAGTCCTTTTTTTCCTTCTTTTTAAATTTGTTGTCCATTATTACCGAACCCCTTAAGAATTCTAAAAATAATACAAGGGTTATGAATAGTAAATAACACAGCCTGGTTAAACAAATGGTGGTTTGGTTTGAATAGATATTTTACTGCGTTAATCTAAACAATTCAAAATTACAAATAGATTAAAAATAATATTAAACAAAAATGTTAAGTCACGAAGATGAATCGGTAAAATGTGAAACTTTTATAACCATTGTTTTAAACTTGACTTAAACATTTATTTAGTAAAAATCAAAGTTCAGTGCCATTTATGTTATGTTGGACATAAAATATACTGATTTCAAGACATAAGGAGAGTGTTAGAACATTATTTGTCACGATACTGAGTTGTTGATATCCAGTGTGATACTCACTGGTTATTTGGTGTATAAACTAATTAATCGATTGACAGAATGATTTTATACCACTATATACTTTTGATTTTTCATATCCTCTTGTTGGCTCTAACATTACTTTAAAATCACACACCAGTCTTTACCAAAACGCGTCAAAATTAAGTAAGGATGAATACAACATTGTGATTGATTATTAGAATGTGTAAACACAAATCCTTAATTGTCATTGTTTTAACGAATAGAATCATGCGTTAACGTTTGTCTCGATACTTTTCAATGTGACTTTGAGTAGCTGTGTCAGGTACAAGTGGGATAAAACACATAACAAGTCGCTGATTTTCAATTCATGCATGGATTATGTGGGAGTTACAAATCAATTTCAGTATGATCAAATAGAGGTCTATTGGTAGTGTGGTGACGTTATACCTATATATGTATAAAGATCCATCACAGTTTACAACTATTAATGTAACAATTCAATGGTTCCATGTCGAAGCTTGTAGATTGTAGAATATTGTCATCATCAGAAAAAGTGTCTAAACAACCAGAAATAAATAAGTACTTTAAAAATTAAATCCACACTCGACTGACTGACACTTAAACGATTGTAATGCGTATCATTCAATTATTACTGACAACATATTTAGTGTTTGTTTCATTTCACGAAGGATCCGGAGGTCGAGGGTCGACAAGGACAAAAATCTTTAAAAATGGAAAAAAATCAACATCATGGCGATTAAAATATTTAAGAAGAATATCAGAACAGTTAAATCCACGTTTAAAGTTGCTTAGTTTAAAGGAAATTAATCCAAAAGATTATTTTACAAAAGATAAACTAGGAGAGGTTGTGGAAGATGACAACATAAAGCATGTTCCGAGAATACGTAAGTGAACCAAAATATACTTATCTTATATACAGCAAAACTTCGATAGCTCGAAGTGCTAAAAACTTTTGGTTATCAAGGAATTCAAATTTTCCCATTGGCTCAATAACAAATAAAAGTCGTTAGATAAATAAGTGGATTCAATTATTCATAACATTCGAGAAAACTATTTTCGAGTTATCGAAGTTTCCTGTAAACTGAATTAACTCTTTCCAGAATCAGAAGGTATATATATATATATTGTTACTTTTGGAATTAGCGAAGAGTGATACTACAATTTAAATACAATTACTGTAAGTTATGAAAATAAACCAACCACTTAATAAGCATTATTTAAAATTGATAAGCACAAAGCAGTTTGCTTTTAAAGCTTTTTGACTTCGTCATCACACTAGTTTTGTTCTACCTGCGCAGGTGATTACTTGAAAGAAACTTTTTTCTCACCTTTTTTATTACTTTTTTCAAATAAGTTCATGTTAATGCTTGTCATTAAACGTTCAGAATCGGTATACAATATGACATCTTAATGGTAAAATACACTCGACACATTAGCTGAAAATTCAAAAATAGAACTAAACGTTTTCATAATAAGATTACATGGTACATTAACCATGAGCACAAAATCAGAATATACAAGTCTCAGTTTTACTGCTATCGTTTTAATGATTTTACTTAAAAGGCTTCATAATCACGAATGCGTGGGATATAACACCCTTTTTAATTGCCTTTTCGAACATATCTGAATACATTTAAGAAAATTAGTAGATTATTTTAAAGTAAAAAAAAGAGGACAGTGATTTTGCAACAGTGAAAATCGCAAATACCACTTCGCTAGAATTATGACATAGTGAAATACCACGTTTGCCAATTTCTTGAAGGGCTGCTTGTTACCGTTAAAAATAATAATAAAATCCGCTGTGTAGGTGCAGCAAGTCATTTGATCCTGTTGATTGTTGATGGTGTTTACATGTACAGGCGTTTGAACCGAATCGGGAATTATACGCGTGCGTAACTTGAGTATTGTAGCATATATATATATATATATATATATATATATATATATATATATATATTCGAACTTGATGGGATTGTTTATGATGTTCTTTTAGCAAAAAAGCGCAACGCTTACATCCATGACGTCATCTCATTGACGACGATTTCCAGTTGTAATTGACTTCTTTCTAGCCTTCTTACTAGTTACATCCAATTTTCTTTCATAACTACTTGTGCGTAGTTACTGTAAAAGAAAAGGAGGAAAATTCTTTATTATCGTCTTCTACGAATTACAAGTATTTACCCCTAAAAGTTATGACTAGTCAAAATGTTAAGGCTTTTTCGACATTATTACTTCGATTTTTACATATTGAACAATTTTAGGCGACGCTGTTATAATAATTGTAAGTAAAACATTTAGAAATGTTTTTCCAAAACGATGCAACTTGTTATTTATCTTAAACGTCACAACAACCTACTATTCCGTGTGTAGCCATTTTTGGTGTTCTGCCTACGGAAAGGACAAATTAAAAAGGATTGAAACAAACTTTTAACACATAGATAGACCCGCGAATATTAAAATTTCATCCCTCAACAAGCAATGGTTTCAAAAGAATGACTTCAAGCGTCTTTGAGAATGTTTGAACTTATTTGCAGGGTCTCTTTAAACTAAAATTGATATAACTACTGATTAACTGTCCATCAAATTTAAACACGGGGCGGTGTGAAAAAAATGAATCTAAAATGTTTTTTTTTGTACCATAAAAATCATCACTGTTTAATCAGTGTTTCAAGATAAATCTACGACAATTTTATTAAATTTAGTAATAATTAGAAGAACATCGTAAATACCATATGGAAGTCATATAAGAGTGACTTATTTTTGTTTGTTTTTTTTTGTATTTCTGTTTTTAATATCTTGACTGTATTTTATTAATTTTGTTTTTACTATAAAAAAGCATCTTTACCAAATTATGAAATCGTAAGTAATGTACGATGTTTTTATTTTTATTTAATTTTTTTTTATTTTGCTGTTTTAAAAATTGGTGAGCCTTATATGCTTTTGTTTTTTATTTCTAATTTGGTTTTACTTAGCAGTTTTTAACTTTATGTTCTATGGCGTTTTGACTTTAAAGGAACTTTTACATATTATTTTCGATAACATTTTAAAGGATTTTTCACATTTTTATATCCAAATATTTTTCGACTCGCCTTTTCGTTTTCTTTTTAGTAGTGACCGATAATTTTTTACGACTTATCTCGACTTCATCTATATATTCAACGATTTCAAGGTAGCTTTTCTACAATCTTTGCAAATAAAAAAATGAGGCAAATTTTGTTTTCTACAAATGTGCGACAGTTTCTCTATCTTAAACGTGACAACAAACTGATTTTCTCAAAAGTAGCAATTCCCTGCATTTTGCTTACGGGAGAGCGCGGACTAGAAACATTTGAAACAAAATTTCAACAAAATCTAAGCCATTGAATTTTAACTTTTCAACCTTAAACAGGCAATGAATACAAAAGACAGTTTCTTGTGCAGTTGGGCTTTTTTTTTAGCAATTTGAAAGTCTGTCATAATATTTCAAAAAATTAAATATTGATTAATTGTCTAATAAACTTTAAACTTTGTTGAGAAACGGGTGCGAAGGGGAAAATACCTTAATACTTTTGTAAGGTAACAAACATTCCCTTTTTAATCAGGGATTAGAGATAAATTAACAATTAACAACAATTTTATCACATCTTATTTGGGTAATTTAATTTAGTCATTATTTGATGAACAAATGTAATTAACCTAAAAAGTAAATAGAAGCCATATACAGGGTATAAGGGGAAGTTGTTCTTGTTTGTATTTTGCTATAGATTTCTTTTATTGGGTTTCAAAATTGTATCCTCAATATACAAAAGAGGCAGCTAATAGTATATTGATTACTACAATTATAAAATTATCAAAATAATAATAATAATAATAATAATAATAATGAAATAAGAATAGAAATAAAAAAATAATAAAATAAAAAAAGAACATTTTTAAAAATTTGAGAACCATATATATTTTCGTTGTTTTTCAAATTAAATTGCATTTTGATTTCTTGAGCGTTTTAGCTAATACATATCAAGTTCTGTGTAAATATTTAGATAAAGAATTGTTTTTACGTTTTATTGCACAAAATAACTGGATTTGACATTTTTGTGATATTTCAGCCAAATAAAATTTCAAATGGTGATTTCTTTGGCAATTTTTTTTTTCAGTTACAAATGTTTTCAGACTTCGTAAAATTGTCAACGATTTTCATGAAAAATCTTAAATAAAAGACACTATAGGAAATTGTTTTCAATTACAATTGTGTCAATTTAAACAACTTCAATCCTAATTAAACATTGATAACATTGAAAGGAATCAATCAACACAGGCCCCAAACGTTAACAGAGAAGAGAGGTCCTGATTACTGTTGCCTCTGTATTTCATAAAATTTATGTAGTTTTTCGTTACTAGCTTCGCTTCAACAGTATACTGTGCAGTTTATCTATCCTAAATAATAATAACAATAATAATAATAATAATAATAATAATAATTTTCTGAAAGGATTAATGATAACGTAAAAATGCAAAGACTGGTAATATAATGTTAGATAAAGAGGTTTGTTAATCAGTTGTAAATTTCTGTAATTTTTAACAGTATGTGTTAAATTAGTCGGATGGAGAGACATGAGATTAACCTTCTGTGGTATGAATAAATTAAATAAATAATCAATCACTACATTATACCCCTTAGCTAAAAAAATAAATAGAATTATAAAGAAAAGTCTGCCATTTATTACTTATGTACGAATAAATCGGAAAACAAGCACCTGCTTCTACTTGCTAAGATTAAGATTTTTTACATCCAAACATACACTTAGAAACAGAAAAAGTGAACAACAAGACAGAATACGTGACAAAACGAGAGAGAGAGAGAGAGAGAGAGAGAGAGAGAGAGAGAGAGAGAGAGAGAGAGACAGAGGCAGAGACTACTATTATAATTAGATGACTAATGTAAATATCTAGTGGTGTGGTAGAGTAATTTCAAAGAGGTCTTTATCACACTAAGCAACATCAAGTGGTCCATATGAACCCATAACCAGATATGTGAAGGTTGTTTTTAGAGAAATTTGACAAATCAGAAAAAGTCTGAAATGTTCTGTCAATACAAGTAAACCGGAATTGTTTTAAATTATTCAAAGGTAGTATTGTAAAGAAAAAAGCCATACTTCCGGCAATGTAAATCACGGATGTTATTAGTTTAACAGGAGGTGCTTAGTCTTCCGGAACACAAGACCTAAATTTTGAAAATGAAACTCAATAATAAACCTCTAGCCACTTCCCTTAGTTTGGGATTTTGATTTGATCGTGGACCGGTAACTTTTTGTTTAATTTAAATCTAGATAACCCGAGAGCCTTTGCATCAGACCATCCGGTCACATGGCTGAATTTATTTTAGACTTCTTTTTAAAAGATAAATGTTTCGTCTCGATTTTAACTCCAAATTGTTTGACTGAACAAAAAAAAAATTAAAACAAAACTAGAAACTACACCATATTAACCTCGGCCTATGTGCGGGAATAACACACGTAATTTTAAACCCGAGATACGTTTAAACACAAATCTCTATTATTTCTCATTCAATACGAGTAGCTGAGTATTTTATTTCAAATAATATTCAAAATATAGGGACATCATGATTAGATTTATCTATTTCTGCGTTCTATGATGTTTATGTTTTTGACATATAAGCTTTATTAGCACGTGCGATTTCAGAAACCGAGGAAAGGTTAGATTTACTTATTTATTAATTTAAAGGAAATTCAATACATATAGATTGATATTTGATTCGTCGGGATTCAATTATGAAGCATATCTTGATCAAATATATATTTCGATATCAAGATATATTACAAACCGCTATATTTAAAAAAAATACGGTTTTTCGGTTCGGGAGTGGGTGTTGTTTCCAAATTTTCAGCAATCTTAATTTTTTGAAATTTATTTTAAACTTCGGTTTGTTCCTTAATGGAAAGCATTCATTAGTTAAATTTGGATTTATATAATTTTGGAACTTTGTATTCATGAATTTACAAATTTTTAGAATATATTTTTTATCAATCAACTTTTTCGGTTCCTTGTGTCACTGATGAGGAATGGATTTCCGAAATATGCAAATATGGCAAAGCAAAATTAAACAGGTATTAAAATAGTTTTTCAAGTGACTAGTTATTAGTTAATGCTACATAGCGTTTAAATTTCTTTGAGACATAGCAAGCTACAAGTACCTAATTTTAACTACACTGACATTTGACAGTATTAAAACATTGCCAACAACCTATGTTTAAAGTGCTTTATTTTCCATTGATGTGTTAAGCAAACTAAATAACGCTCTTTCGATATGCTTTTTCAGGCACTGGCACGGCCATATTAATAACGTAAACATATATTCAGAACAAAAACTCAGGTGAACAGTAGGATTTTTTGCATATATAAACGCAATTTTGCACTGTAACAACGTCTTTTAACACACACACACGCATGACCCGCTACATGGTACTTAAAATAAATTGTGCTTGTGTCGACTTTCAATATGTTGCAGAGAATACAGTTTTATTACAGCTATAGACTATAGAAATGAAACTTCAAAATAAAAATTTTCCTTTTTAGAAGGAAGAACGTTAGATGCTGTCCTTTTTAATTTTAATGAATTGGTTACATGTGCAATATGTTTTCGAAAAGGACCCTGCAACATTCAAATTTAATCAGTTTCGATTTTATCTTATGGTTTTAACTTTTAAGAGCATAATTTGTTTTTGCAAAAAATCACGATTTACAAACATAATAATAATAATAATAATAATAATAATAATAATAATAAAAATGGTGGTAAAAGTAGGAATTTTGCTACAGCCAATGTAATTAAGAACACAGAATTTTAGAAACTCGCAAGTGGCAGAAAAAAAACCATACTTTTTTTTCTATTTGTTGTAAATTTTCAAATTATAAGATGATGTTTATTGGAATTTATTTAAATTTCTAGGACAATCACCTATCTCACTTATTCACAACCGATAATTTTATGTACGAAAAACATAAGTGACTTTTCTGTCGCAAAAAAAGCGTTATTAATACAACTAAGCACGGAGTTCTCGAGAAAAACTACAAGCAATGCAGAACGAGCATGCTTTATTTTAAATCATTTTTATACAAAAATACTTAGCTGCATTTTGTCAAATTGAACACAAACTGTCTTAAGTGGTTTAAATCAGTGTTTTTTTTTTGTGTTTTTGGGATTTTTAAAGTTACTTTCTGTCTCAAAATAGCACTATTAATACAACTTAGTACGGAGTTCTCGAGAAAAATTACAAGCAGTGCAGTACGAATCTGCTTTATTGTTAAATAAGAAGATTATTTTAAACATTATAAGCTAACTAGTTTCAATAAGAATAATTTCTAAAAGGACACACAGATTTACTTCATCAAGGTGTCTGACCTTTAACAACCCTCACTCACACCAACAGATACACGTATTTAACAGTAACTATACAAAAAGCCTTAGAATTGAGAGAATAAAGAACAATATGGGCGAGTGGATTACATTTCACTGACGTACATTTAATTACAGAGACATAAATTATTATTACATACAAGATTCAAATTCAGTGATTTAAAACAGTTCTTTGTGACGTTTAGAAAATTTATTATAAAACGTGTCTCCTAAATAACACATATTTAGCCAAAGCAACAAAAATACAAAAACGGCATCAAATTAAGGACAAGTTGTCAAGATAGAAAAGAACATAGTAGTGTCTTAACACAATTGTCTTAGAATAGTTGATCAGTTTACACAAAACATATCATTATATAGCAAAGATAATAACATATGTTACTCTATAAAATGACACACTTATCTTATTAAATTTGTTTCGTTAAATCTTGCCCGGCATTGTCTTTGTTTTTGATGTTGTTTTCTAATCAGCTTAAAACTCGAGGAATTAAATTAAGGTGACCAACTTGTTTATTGAATCGATAAATGTTAAAGATTACACAAATAAATCGAGTACCATTGAACCAAGCCACGATGATATGCGATAATATAGATGTAAAAGAGTGTTACCTGTAAGGACAGGAGAGGTAATATATATATATATATATATATATATATATATATATATATATATATATATATATATATATATTGTATTTGGTTATTATTATTTCCTTCAAAATAAACGCACATTAAGCTGAAAGTATTATTTCTCGGTTGTAACAAGTGTATGAAGTAAAATTGGAATTGAGTATTGAATAAAGTACAATAAATCTTAGTATGATTCTTTTGATAACTTTGAAAGTTCGGTTATTGTCAAAATATTATTTTGAAGATTAAGGTTTATTTTTGTAATGAGTATTTTTTCGATTTACCCAAAATTTCTTAGTAAACAAATTATGATAATTAATCAAGATTTCACTTAAATTATATCATAGTAAAATAATTGTTAAGTATAAAAAAAAAAAAAAAAAAAAAAAAAAAAAAAAAAAAAAAAAAAAAAAAAAAAAAACACGAATAACAAAATAAAATTAGGAAATTAATAAAATTCATCAAATTAAACACAGAAAATTACAAACTGAATAAAAACATTAGATTTTTACGACAATAAACTATGCAAGGCTGTTTACTTTTACGAAATTGTTATCGTCTTTCAATGTTTTAATAAAAGAAACATACCAGTCCTTGTCCATATCACAGTCCAAAAAACAAAGTAAAAACTTTGCAAACTGGCAAAATATGTTTATGACATGAATGACTTAAACACGTTAACAATGTAACATAAACTTTAGAGATATAGATTAATTACATATCTATAAATAAAAGCTACAGATAATTAATAGAGAATTAATAAAAAGTAAAATTTAACGTCAAGTAGCAATCTAGTGTATGTTTCAGAAAATAACTAAATATTGAAACCTTACAGTATGCGCACTTTTTTGGGTACACTTGTTAGGGAAATCGTTGATATCGATCTGTTATATCTTGATAATAACAGAAAAAATTGATGGTAATTTTTTTCAATTATGTGTATTGTCATTATAAAAGACAAAGAAAGTGTGTAGTGGTGAATAGCTGATATTCCTTAATAAATGAAAGTTTTATTCAAATTAAACGTATCAATAGTAGATGTAAAGGCGTTTGACATTTGTAATCAAATCATAATGCTTTCAGCAAAATATGTCCTTAATATGTTATGTTTAGCAAAATATTTTTCAAATTAATTTTCAACACTAAAACTACTGCTTTAGCAATCAAACGTTGCTATGGAAAGCTCATATATATATGAGCATGTCGCATGTGTTTTATATTAGAAGTAGGTGCATGGCCGTTGATTGCGTTTAGTATGTTCTAAACTAAAAAAAAAGCACAGTGTGCAATTTTAACCGATTTCTAGAGAGATTAGTATCAAATTAAAACTTAATATTGTTTTAATTTAAAAAAAATTGCAATCACAAAACCTATTTCGTACTCGGCTAAAGGTGTTTTATATAGAAAGTGGTTTTAATGAGTGTAAATCTATTGTTTTTATCGATGAAATGGTTTGTTATGTCTGTTAATGGTTGCTTTGGCGTTGAAAAAAAAATTTCATTGTTTTTTTTTTTTTTGAAATTTTTTTTCTGTTTAAATGCATATATCCTGTAAATTCAACACTTGTTTTTACAACGTAGGCAGAACAATTATTGTATCAACGATTTTGTTTTATATTATTGATTTTGTTCTTTAAAATATTTTTTTCGATCGTGAATACTGAGCATAATCTAATAAATCAAAGCCTAAAACCTTCAGAAATTTCTTACTAAAGTCGGTTTTTTCTTTGAAACACAATAAATGTATCAGACAAACTCTACTTATGTAGTCGGGAAAACATTTTTGAAAGTAGTTGTGGGTTATAATCATTACTCTAATGGAGAAATAATCCTAGTTAATGCTTTACAGTGATTAATCCGTGACTTTATGGTACGTTTAATTCATGTTTTGCCTTTTTACTAAGTCATTGATTTAAGTAAAAAGCTTGATCATAGACAAAGGTTGCTGTATTATATGTACTGTGTGTTATCACTAACTTGTCATTAGAATTAAAATGTTACAAAGTTAAGGAAAATTAAAACCAGCAAGTGAAAATAAAACACTTAACTTTAAACTTTATTCATTTTACTATTCCTTCTTGATACTTGCCTAAAATGAAACCAATAACATATAATTTCATATATCCAGGAAGTAAAGCACGTAGTTTAATCAATCATCTTCTGTATTATGCGTTTTGTGTTTTTGGTTGCCTTGGTAATTGCCAAATACACGTTTGTCAGTTACAAATCTTATTCTGTTTTTGATTGCTAGTTGAAAAGTGATAATACACACCTACTTATGCCATGCTCCTATTTCTTTGTGTTAAGAAATGACGTTTGATTTAATTTTTGTCATATGTTCTTAATAATACATCAAAAACAAGCGTAATAAGTTTCAAATCTCTGCCTTTATTTCTTGTTCTATATTTTCATCAACGAATGACATTTTCTCACGAGTTTCAATAAACGTTTAGATAATTGAAAGATATTTTTGTTTCTTATTATCTAATCGAGTTTTTATCCTTTGTTGCACTTAACATACAGATATATAGATGACGTTCTGTGTCTAAATAATCAAAATATTGAGAATGTGTGGATGCCATCTATCTTAGAGAGCTTGAAATAAAAGATGCGATAAACGGGGTGACGTCAACTTTCTGTTTTATTTAGAGTAATATACCTGCTTCTCCTTCATATGTTTAACATGTTTTTAATACGGTATGGTAGAGCTTGTTCCCACTATGGTGAATATCTATTTGCTGCTTACATTTAAATTGCTGACTCACGGATATTGCAAGCCTAGGCTAATCAACGCCCTAAAAAATGTGGCCATCATCACAAAATTGTTCATAAACATAAAGTCACTGTATCAAAACTTATACTAGATATATATGACTTTCTATAGTTCTATATTCTTTCATTCTAACTAGACAGGAAGTGCTTACCCTGCCAAAGCACCCGGCCTCACTTCCTTGATGGAGGTTTACGTGTTTAACTTAATTGACCAGTTTTTAAAGTTTTTACTTTTAATTGTAATTAGAACAAGGACTGGTATGTTTGTATTGATTGTTGTCGAAAACTTATTATTTTTAGATTGCTATCTTGTACAAATCATTTTATGTATCCTTCAAACCGTGGATACTGACATGCTCTTGATTGCTTCGTTTAATATGACGAGCTAGGTTTTATGACCTTGAGAACTAATATAGATATTGGAAGCTTAAAATATTTGTGAACCCTACTTCAATAAGTAAATAAAAAGAATAAAATATTATATTATTTAGATTACTTAGTACAATAAATACAAAGTTTTCGGTGGAGTAATTCAAACACATATACGTATTAACACACCCAATTAAAAAGGATAAAATAATTAGAAAATTTATTAGTTTTTTATATGAATGTGATGATTTTTCTTCTATAATTTGTCGAATAAAATATTGCAAAGGAACAGGATTCGAAAACAAAAATATCAAAGTATATATTACAATGATGTAAATTAATTATATACTAAAGATTATATTAATTTGTAATTAACATCGGAAATATGTGTTGGACTTATGCCTTATGCTCGGTCAATAGGTACACCGATGGAAAACAAGATTAATTAAAATTGCAACTGCATAGCATTTATTAACAATTTATTAATTTATTATTGAAATAACAACGCAACTCAAATAATTTTGCCTAAAGAAACCAAATCAAAACACTTTAGAAATACTTAAAGCACCTGTCAACCGGCCAAACTTGACTAATGAAGTATATCAATTGTCATGATAAAGCGGTAATATCTACTTATTAAAGTCAACGTTGTGAGTTGTGGAATCAGTGATATGAAATGCAATGTATTATGTTTTAAACCTTTATGCTTTGTGACCGTTAACGGTTTTCCCCTTTTTGTGATTCATGTTCTTGTAGACTATAACAAATTACTTCTTAAAAGAATTTAAAAATTAATGTTTTTAATTTTCCGTAGTTTGTTGGTTCTCGCTTTTGTTAGGTATGTTTTACAAAAAAATATTTTTAATTTTGAAGTCATATGTGCACCATTCGGTAAGTCATTATTCATCAGTGACACTAGGGACCGAAGAGGGTGATAGATACAAATAAAAAATATAATAAAATAAATAGATAAATAAATAAATAAATAAGTAAATAAAAATAAATAAATAAATAAATAGATAAAAAAAAATCACCCAAACACAGAAAATTAATAGATTCAAAGTTCCAACACTATTTGAAATCTAATCCAGCAAGGAAAGCTTCTCATTGGGAAACAAACTTATTTGAATAGCTTTATTTTTCAATGTTTGCTGTTTTTTGTTTTTGTTTATTGTGGTTGTTTAGGTAGATTTTAATAATTTCGACTTTCAGTGCTTGAGTATATTTTAGGGTATTTTGACAAAAGTTATTTATGAACAAGAAACATATGTGCATTGTTATAACAATATTTTTATTTTTAAAACAACTTTCAGAATAATATCGTATATTTACATTTGCTTTGCAACTTTACTAAATAAACATGTTTGAGACCTGTGGCAAATACGGTACAATAACTGACATTGATCACATGATCATTACACTATGCGTATGAATATTTTAATGAATATTTCACTGTCTGGACTATTTTTAAGAAGTTTCTTAACAAAACAACAACACAGCCTGAGAAAAAAATTATATACATTGAATTAAATACACAACGGAAAATTTCCAATCATCTAAAAAGAACCCTAATTTCTCCCATAATACTGAAAAAGTGTGTATGGCACCATCTGTTCTATAAATTTTATTTCCCGAGCTATGAAATTTCACCACCAGTTAAGTGTCTTGGGAATATGTATTTAAATACATGAAATACAACCAAAAAATTTTCAGAGGGGAGATATCTCATACAGACAAAAATAGCAGATGTTAAAAAAGAATATATATGCGAATGTTAAACCGCTGTTTCCATTGCTTCGATAAAACTGACAAAAATCCCAAAGTTTTTCCAATGCTTCGATAAAACTGACAAAAATCCCAAAGTTGGTTCAATCAATATAAGAAAAAGTCATGGCTGGTCCTGAAGAGTCGTATATAGTTCGTGTTCAAACCACTTTTAAAACGCACATTTGCCCGTTTTTATCCGACACATGCCATGCTGCAAAAGTTGAAACTAAATACACTCCTCGCTGTTTGCGGGTGACGGCCATTCAGCATCTCAATGACCTGGGGTACGAAGCTCGGCACAAATTTGTTTGTCGAACCATAAATGAGAAGCTTCTCCCAATCTTACAACAGAACTGTCTCAACACAACAGAAAAAACGTCATAGTAACTCAATGTCAGAATTAACTCACCCTGCAAAAAAATTTAAACATCGAATCAGCTGTTGTACCGCGCCTAAATGGGTCACAATCTGGGTCGCATCATGTGCTCAGTTCCACAAGTTCTACGAATAATAATGACAGAAACTATGACTTTCCAAAGCAGATTACATTTCCGTCATCCAATTAATTCACTCCTGGTTTCTTCGTAGATTCCAGTTTCTCGCACTGCACTTTTAAATTTCCAAAAATGACAGCGAGAGTGAGACATCATTTTTCGTGTCAATCTTCGAGACTGTTCACTTGTTCATCATCCGCCTTAGGAAATTCGTTTTTTTTAGAAATAATTTCGTAAAATTGCTATGAAAGTGACTTAATTGGTGTTTCATTTAAAATGTGCAAAACAATGTGATAGTTAATAAAATATTTCATAATTTTTGCGAGTTCCGTGTTTTTTCATGTTGTACTATATTTTGTTTACATTGTTACGCTGTTCCAATAATTGACCCCGCTTCTCGTTGAAGGCGGGAAAATTCAAATTGATGTGACAAAAATTCAAAAAAAAAAATAAATTAATAATTAATAGAACGTAAATATAACCATTGAACAGCATAGCTATGGCAGTTATTGGATTATAAATGACATAGCTTTGCCAGGCAAACAAATCATAACGCGCTAACGCGCATTATTCAGTTTGCTTGGCAAAGCTATGTCATTTATAATCCAATAACTGCCATAGCTATGCTGTTCAATGGTTAAATATATCAAGTTTTTTAAATTAATTCTTGAGGCACTTGCGTAACGCGAGTTTTCAGAAAGATTTTGTGTTTAACTAATATTTCAGTTTTTAACTTAAAAATATTTAAATATAAAAAGACAGTAAATATATTTTGGGAAAGCGAATACAATGTACAATTAAGATTCTAAAAAACGTTGATGCCAAGAAAAAAGATTTACAGAAAAAACATATTAGTTGGATTTGTAAAAAAACTGCTGAACTATTGACTTCAAAGTTGTAACACTATCCTACATAAATGAGAAAGTTTTTCATCCCAGTTACTTGGGTCCTTTATGGTTATATGGTCTATAGCGACAACTATATATATATATATATATATATATATATATATATATATATATATATATATATATATTCAATAATCCTACATAATTAGATTTAAACCTTTTACTTTCGAAAAACCTCTTTTCAGGAAATTTATAAAGTTTATATCGTGTTCGTGACAGTTACTTTTGCTTGCATTTCATGAAAATCTTAAGGATAATAAATAATAGTTGTTGTCTTTCAAGCCTTATTACAATATGGAAATTGCAAAACGGATCCGATATTGCAATTGAAATATCGCTAATTCAATTTAAAATGCCATATTGGCGATCTTTTTACTTACAATGCTGTTTTTGGTTACGGTTACGGGTTTTTGTCAAACCAACCGATTCCGCCATTTCCCGCGTTTGTCATGACAAATTTTAAAGCATCAAGATTTATACTGTAATTAAATACTATTTTTATAGCGGACACAACAAGGCTTAAACAAGCAATAAATACCTAAGTTTATTTCTTATGAAAACTGTGTATAGTGAACCACAGTGAAGCTATAAACCACAACAGTTTTTGCGGCATATTTGATGGCATGTTATAGAAAATTAGCTCACTTAACTTCTTTCCAAAATAACAATGTAAAAACCTTCATATACTTTTCTATATAATAATCTGTATGTTGTTTAACAAAATGTTAATTTCACGTGTAAATTGTTTTGTAATGCAGGCAATTAAAAAATATATCTTTTTTGTCTTTTTCTATTTTATCTTTTTTTTGGAACTACTAAACAGTGCACGTGAATGGATCGTTTTGTAAATAAAAAAATGTAAGATTTTTTAAAAAGTAACAAATTAAAATATTTATAAAAATGTAGTTTAAATCTGGGTAAAATTTCTAGTGATTTAGTTCCAGTTAGTTAGAATTTCCAAGCTACATCTTCAAAATTTTCTAATTCCGACCAAATATTTGAACTCTTCCTGTCGATTTCATGTTTGATATTTAAAAACGATCATGGTAATTTTAGTCCATATTGATGAAGCTGAACAGGAAATCAAATTTTATGGCTTGTTTTGGGCATTGATTTTCTTCAACTTTGATCTTAAAGAATATAACTGCTTCGATAAAATTGTTGAGCTTATTTGATTATAGCAAGAAATACTCCAATAAATATTAAATACTATTAAAATTGGTATTGGCTTTTATTTTCATGATCTGATCTCTTAAATCAAGTGTTTTACCCACGCTAATTGGATAGATAAATTGTAATGTAGTTGAGAGTGTAATCAAGCGATTTAGTAGCATTGATAGGAATTCAAGCGTTTATTTAATATTGATGCCAGTTTTGCTCGCTGATATGTTCAGCAATTATAAAATGAATGGTTTCAACAGCACAATAATGTTTTAGTTTTACATAGGTAATTATTTCTCATTTTCAATGCTTACTGACATTTATCACTTTATTACCAAAAAAAAAAAAAAAAAAAAAAAAAAAAAAAAAAAAAAAAAAAAAATACAAAAGTGATTAATCATCACCACTTGCAACACATAAAAGTGTTAGCTCGGATGGAAATGTTTGATATAATATTTAGTTGTATTTTATTTCATCATAACTCATTACGCTAATCAAGGCCCTTAAGTTTTATGACCGTCATCACAATATTGTTGATAAGTATGTAGTCACTGTATCAAAACTAATACTGAATATATTTTACTTACCTTAGTTCTTTGTTCCTTTCATTCTCAAAATTGACTTGCACGTGACAAGGTAACTTGCTAGTCAGGAGGTGCTTACCCTTCCGGAGCACCCGGCCTCACTTCCTAGATGGAAGTTCACTTGAATAACCAATTTTGCCAATTTTCAAAGTTTTTCTTTGTTTTGAGGATTGTGATCTGGAGAAGGACTGGTACGTTTGTTTTATATTTATATCGCACCTAGCAGTTAAGCTAAAAGATTATATATATATAATAAAATAAAAAAAATAGTACAACACGATTTTGTAAAGCATTAGCGCTTTCATTACATCTTCAGACGCTTTAAATAGTAACATTAAAAACGTAGTAACACTTTGTTACTATGTTATGAATGTTACTATGTAAAGCGTCTGAAGATGTTATGAAAGCGCTAATGCTTTACAAAATATTGTTGTACTTATTTATCTATTTCATCATATTCTACCGGGCACTGAGAAACTAATTTTGTTTATATATATATATATATATATATATATATATATATATATATATATATATATATATATATATCGCATATGTGATAGATTTATCTCAATGAATTGAGAATTTATGAATTTTCCATATCGTACCCCGCGTGTGCACGTGTAGCCTATCTCCCTCTAAGGGGAACTACATTTTTGTCAATTTTCAAGGGTCAGAATTTAGCGGGAAAATTATATAAAAACGACAAAAAAGACTTTTTTATGATGAATAATATCATTTTTACTTAACAATGTATATGAATAAAGAGAAAAATCATTGTTTTATTTTGTCGCGTAGGTTCAAATTCTGCTGTGAGTGAAACGTTATTTGTTATTGTTGCGTGTCCTGAATTATCCGCCAGCAAACTGTTGCATCATAATAGTAAATTATCAATCGTAAATTATATGCGAGAAAAATAATCAATTACTCGACCGAGTTCGAGATCGGGAAATTCTAACCTCGTGGTCAGATTATTTTTATCTCAAACATGACAACTCGATCGGAATTCCCCCATCTCGAGCTCACACTCGTTAAAGATTCTCTTTATAAAGGGTAAAACAAAAAGTATAAATAACTAACTTATGAATAAATAAATAAATAATACATTTAAAAAAAATTACAACCGATTGATACACTTTATATTGCTAAATTATATATTTAATTAGTTCAAGTTATTTGCTGGTAAATAGTTAATTGCTCCAATTTGCCAATTCAATCTCTCTCTCTCTCTCTCTCTCTCTCTCTCTCTCTCTCTCTCTCTCTCACACACACACACACACACTTGGTTTGGGTTCTATCCTCAGTTGATTTGATTTAATTATTTTGTCTCTGATATTTTATTAAAACTAAGTTCATTCCAGTATTGTGCACAAGGTGCTTCAAACCATGTCAAGTGAATAATTTTGAAAAAATACTTAAAAAATGAATGTTTTGAAGCTTTGCTCATATATTTCGGAGATCTTTTATAGCAATAAGAATTTTTTTATATATAGAAAAAGTACGGTGAAAACGGAGGAACATAATTTGGAAGAGAGAAGAATATTTTGTAATGATTTGTTTAATAATCGTGATATGGCGCAATTACGCATAAATAACAAATGTTTTAGTAATATAATGATTTTTCTATACCTCCTGAACTGTCATCAGTCAAATCAATCCTACAGATAAGGAGACGGAGTTGTGTAATTTTAGCTTTGTTTTGATTTTTTACAAGTCAAACCATACATTTTTTTTAACAAAAAGACTGATCCTAACATTATGTCTGGTATCCACGACTGATATGATGGATTTGTTTTACATATATAACATGTTTTGTAGTCTGTATTTTGACTGTTACAAGACAACTTATTCATCAATATTTGTATGATTTAGGCGTAATACGAGTAATATAAATAATACACAAACTAATGTATAAGTCGTTAGATAAAATCAAAATAGCATCTATGTACAATATGTTACTTAATGCAGTTTCCGACATTAATAAAGGAACTGTTAGGATAGAACGGATACAGCAATTTCCTTCTTGCCTTATTTGTATTTTGTATATAACTTTAGGATCAATTGATTCATATTAATGAAGTTCGTAAAGAGTAACTAGAGCATAAATTACCTCTTTTTTACCCGATCTGAATTCTGAAAATACACGCCATTACATAGGATGAATGGCCTTTAAAATGATAGATTAGACAATCAGTTCAAAGCTGAAGTCTGTTTGCACTGTGTATTATATCGCTTCCCTGACCTTTTAAAGGTCTATAAAAATGAGCTGAATAGAATGTGTCAAACTCATTTTGATTAAAAATCTAATTACATCGGTTGTGATTGTAAAAGTTGTAAAATGAAGTCATGATGAAGTCTTCAATGTGGCATGAAAACCTCTTTATACTAGTGATATAACGAACACAAACCATATAAAAAGTATCCGTGCAACAAGATAATGCAGGGAAGGCTTTGAATGGGTGATAAAACACGTGTTAGATACTATGTGCCAATGGATAGAATGAACAGAAGAGATAAAGACGAAAGCGTAAAATGTTTTTCAAAAACTAAGCAGTATTGTACGAACAAAAATAAAATAAACTAAAGTAACAAATGGTATATCCAAGTTTTTGGAATATTTGCGGGTAATATGTAGTTAACTTTATAGTTTTGATTTTAAAATGATTCAATTTCGCAACTAACTTGATAGACATCCCCGTTTAAACAGGAAATTAATATCTTTTTCATATTGCAAAATTTCCTTTTGTTATACGTTATATTTTTCTAATTTGTAGTTTTAGAACTTGGTTTATATTCTTTACATATTTGTTAATATTTTGCGCCATGTTCTGCTAAGCTTCCTTTTAAAACTAATGCTTCCATATTTTTAATTTTTAATTCTCATTTGTGTTGTTCAATACATTTAATCAATATTTTCAGAATGTCAACAAAACGATGATTCCCCACGGTTAGCTTGTCCAACTCCCGATAGAAATGGAATATTTTACTGTTTAGATGATAAAGACTTATGTGATAGAACAATACATTGTCCTTTTGGGGAAGATGAAGATCTTACTATGTGCATGTTTCATAAATGGGTACGTATAAAAAAAATTAAATGTCCTTGACCGTTTTAAAATATCAGGCTTGTTTGGTTTTTGGTCTTTTTGTATGTTTTATATTTGATTAGACGCTAATAATTACCACACTGCTGACTATCATTTAAACAAGTCACTCACTCACTCACAAACTCACTCTCAGTCTAACAGAAAATGGTCGTCTGATTTTAGTTTCTATTAACATGTTTTTTTTATCAGTGTATCTTTCACTTTTTTTGGGGTTGTAAATATATTTTATATCTTGGTGTAACTTAGCTACAAAAGCTACAATAGCATTTTATTTCTAAAAGTTTTTCAACCCCGGGTATAGCGAAACAATATGATTTTCTCTTCCAAAACTGCTGGACAGATTTCAACGATACTTGATCAGAAGCATATATGGGTCGGTGTAATTCAGATTTGTTCGTGGCGTTGCCATTGCTACAAAAACTAGGTCATGGTGACATAGGGGTTCACAAATCTTTAAAAATCTTCTTCTCCGAAACTAATGATGGGAGAAAAAATCTGATGTGATATTTGGCTTTTCTAGGGTCTTAAGCCTATAGTTTGTTCATTTCGTGAAATTCAGTCGAAAAATGGGTTACGCGTTTTTTGCGTTTAATTTGAAAAATTTCATAAAATGGCTTCAAATTGTTGTAACTTGACTATTTGAACAGATATTGACATGGGGTTTTCAGTTTTCACTTTTTCTTAAAATAACCTTTAAAATGGGGTCAAGGTCATGACCTAGTTTGTAATTTTGCAGTTTTAGGCTATTTTCTTCAAAATTTTTCAAGATATATAGCATCACAATGTTGTTAAAATGTTCAGCATGACAAAATTTAAAAAGAAACAAAGTTTCGTAACTATATGTTAATGCATGTATGAGTTGTTGCCCCTGATATGTTATTTTTTGCTTATAAAAACTAAAATTGTGCATTAGCTTGAAAACTATTAACTTTTTCATAGGCATATATATATTAGAATGTTGTAGGTATTGACATGACAATCATTTTGATATATGGCTCAAAGTCATACGTTTAAAGGTCAAGGTCATAAAGGCATAAAAAGACTAAAATAGTTAATTATCTTGGAAACTATTAACTTTTTGTATCGGCATATATTAGAATATTGTAGAAATTGATATGGCGATCATTCTGATGTATGATTCAAGGTCTTACGTTCAAAGGTCAAGGTCATAGATGTACAAGAAGACTCAAATTGTTAAATATCTTGAAAACTATTAACTTTTGTATAGGCATATATATTAGAATATTGTAGGTATTGACATGATGATCATTTTGATATATGGTTCAAGGTCATATGTTCAAAGGTCAAGGTCATAGGTGCATTAAAAACTGAAATTGTTTATTATCTTTGAAGCTATTAACTTTTTGTATTGGCATGTATATTGGAATATAGTAGGAATTGATATGGCGATCATTCTGATATAAAATTCAAGATCTTACATTTAAAGGTCAAGGTCATAGATGCATAAGAAGACTCCAAGTGTTAATTATCTTGAAAACTAATAACTTTTTGTATAGGCATGTATATTAGAATATTATATATTTTTGCAAATGATTTTGCCATATCCTCAGGTGAGCGTTAAGGCCCATGGGCCTCTTGTTATTTTAGAAATAACTTTCAATTTGTTGTGGTTTACTGGGTATAAACAAGATTTTTGAAGTGGCAAGTGGCGAAGCAATTTATGATAGAATTGCCACTTCCAAAATCTTGTTTATACCCAGTAAACCACAACAAATTGAAAGTTATTTCTTATATTTACAATATTAATGTTTGACATTTCTGTTTAGAATTTGCACAAGGTCAATTATGTTAGAATTTCAAAATACTGTTTTTCATTTTTTATCTGCTTGTTTTTGTCAGTGAACGGAACAGCACCATTCATTCATCCAGAGCGTTTAGCTCCGCCCACTTTGACGTCACACATAAACAAACCGCAAAGCAGTGCTGAAACTTCAAAAACAAGATTTTATTAAAACTTTTAATTGTTTTTTTTTTTTAATTACATTTTCATAATATTTTTTATTTATAATATTTTTATTTGGTTTTTTCTTATCTGAATTTTTTAACATATCGCATTTTCAACTTGGAAATTCGGGATTTTGTTTATTTTCATCAACGTTGCTAAAAATAAATTTGTTATGGAAAATGAAAGGGGAACTCCCGAATTTACTTTTCACTTTATATGTATTCTTGCGCGACTTGACGAGAGGTTGACAGGTGATGCTAGTTTACTTAAATGTAAACATTATTTGTGTCCAACAGTTTATATAAAAAATCAGCAATTGTAAATATATGTATTAAAATAAATATCAACTAAGCAAAAAAATGTATAACATTCGAAGAACGAAAACTTATGACGAACACATTTAAATAAACGAAATGCCATAAAAACCAAGGTAAATGTTATTCGACTAGAGATTCTGCATCAACTTTATGCATGCTATATCAGAATACATCAACTTCTATTTTACTTGACCATATTTTAAAATGTTTAAATTGAAAAAAACCTTAAAAAAATCCTTTGCATACTTAAATATTTTAAGTGCATGCTTTTAATGAAAACCAGTTGAATAGTTAGCTGAAATGGTTAAGGCGTTATTGTTATCCCCTTTTGGTAAATAAATAATAATTTGCATCAATTTATATGTTTAATATGTTTTTAATTTTTTAATGTTGTTAGGTTGCTTTTATCGCTTTGTTTGAAACTATTAATCCTATCAATATTTGAAATAACGCAGGGTTTTCGATTTCCATTATAAATGAATTAAGCTTAAGATAATCAAAAGAATGGAAAAAAAGTATTTCAAAGAGCATTGAATTTATTGAAATTTGTATGCAACAAGCAAGTTAATGAATGCATTGAGAGTGATGTACAACAAACACATATATCTCTTGATTGCAATAAATATACATAATTTTTTAAAAAATGTCAACATTTAAAAATATTTTTATCAACAAATACAGATAGTCCATATTTTAGCGATGGATATACATTGTCAACATTAAACAGTCCCTATTTAACAGTTACCTTTGTTAACGTAAACAGACAATATTTTGACAACATTTTGTATCGACAAAAAGACATTGCTCTCCGAACTAGACAAATTTCATGAAAAATGTTATGTTCAACTTATACTCATTTCATTTCAATTTTATCAATAACCTTGATTACATAAATGAAAACAATTTAACCTTATGAAGAACTTAAGTTAGAAAAACAGATATCTTCCATAATTTGTGTTGTAATTTGTTCGTAATGACTTTGTATGTATGTATATTGTCATCATTCTTAAGACAAATGAGATATTGTTATTTTGTTTTGTTCTCTTATTTTTTGTAAATAAATTTTGTGTTAATTATTTATTCCCACGTTAGGAAAATGTGTTAAAAAATAAATGCATTTGTCAAATGCCCGACTCAAATATTGTCACCAATCTAATTAATATCATTTGTTTTAAAATCAAGGGTATTCCAAAAATAGGTTTATTTTTCATTAACTGGTTTCTTTGATTTTACAACTAAAGAACAATTTTGAATTCTTAATTTTAAAACAACATTTGTTTTTTCAAGGTTTAATTGCGACTGAGTAAACATATCTAGGCAGATTAAAATGGAAAGCTTTTGATTTTAATTGTCATTGTAGTTCTGTTGTCAAACATTTTATTGCCATTATCGAAAGTTATTTCACTTCTTGTTGTTTTTCTTGTTTACAGGCTGATACATTGTTACGAATACACGCTAGAGCAATGAATGATTTGCGAGATAAATTGACCAGATTTGAACATGAATTTAAACAATTTAAATTGGCATTCGAATAAGACTATGTCAGTTAAGTATATCCATATCGCTAATCTTTTACGATTGCCCGGATGACAGATAGATCATGGTCGCCAAAGTGTTTTTACGTGGATGTGAAGGGTATGATATTTGTTTGTAAGTGATCATTTCAAAAATTAACAATGTCAACTATTGATGACCGTGTTTCAATTATTGTTTGGTCTATCACATAAATGACACAATTTATTTTTTCAATCTTATTTTCTTTGCTTCATGTTATGTGTTGGCGACAACTAATTCTGCTCATAAGATGAAAATATAGCCTATATTTTTGTAATACAATTAAGAAATTAACATCTTTACAATGCAATTGTATGCGTTTGATTTGTTAAGTTTTAAATGTCATTATGTGAAAAGCAAGACATGTTTGTTAAATTAATTGTCCAGTTTTCTGTCAGCATGTTGTACTTATGGGGAAACCAGCAGTTTCTCGATTGATAAAAATGTTCAAATAAAAAATGTATTGTTTTTGTTTTGCTTTATCAACAGTTCATCGAAATATATTTGATTTTCTTCATTGTAATTTGGTTTGCTGCTTTGTTATTTCGTGAACTTGCTTTCATTGGTAATTTTTAACAAAAACATGTAGCCGGAAATTATGTTTTTAGCAGGAGGGATTGTAACCAAAAACACGACAGATCAAACAAATGTTATACGAAAATGACAACACAAGACATCATGAGCAAAGTTTCTGCAGTATTTCAAGAAACAGAAAGTCACTTATTCCAATTGTAAACATCAAAATCCTACGTACAAGTTTTCAGACACGACATTAACAACTTTGAATATTCAGGCTTGAGTTTAAGTAAATGTTTTAGTGAATTATATAAGTCAGGTAAATAAAAGCCACTACGAAAGGAAAACATTGAAACGCATAGAAAAAATAAGACAGAGACGCATTTACGTGCGAAAAAACATTTCAAATTTCAAGTTTTATGTGCAAAATTTAAAGGGTGCTGCAAATATCAAAATCGTATTAAGCTTTGATCTATTCTCTATCACGTACTTAGTTTAAAGTTATATAGGTTAAAATTTGTATAAAATCAGATATATATACCTAATCAGATACAATTTTACGCTTCACAATTACGTGTTTTTACGTGGATGTATATAAAATAACTTATTTTCATATACGAGTTCAGTAACATAACAACAATAGCCTCATATAATGCAACACAAATATTTCAATTTTTTCAAATAACATTATTTTTTGTTTATATTCGACATCCTATATGGACAAGTTTTTAAAGCCTGGATACCATAAGCCTTTAAATTTCATTAATATTTCTGTCCTAAAGACTCGAGCTATCAAATATTTTCTTTGAACGAAGTCAATCTGTTACTACTCCTCAAGCGAAATTTATGTTTTTTTGAAACTTGTAAACAGGTAACATTAAAAAATGGCAAAGTATCTAATGATAAGAACGGGCAAACAAGACAAAAACCAAACATAAACTTTAGTGTGCCAATTTCACAAGTCTAAGATTTTAAAAGTGTTGTAAATACATAAAAGTTTCCTTCACAAGACACACAAAAAAGTAAGATAAATAAATAAATAAATGATGTTCTGACACTGGTACAAATACATACATTGCATTTCTGAACATAGCTTACAATGATTAAACAGTTTATCGAATTGTCATTATGAAATAAATGCTGTTAAAAATTAAAAAAAATCTCAATGTTTAGTTTTGTATATATATATATATATATATATATATATATATATATATATATATATATATATATATATATATATATATATATATAGCTAGCTAGACAGGAGGTGCTTACCCTTCCGGAGCACCCGGCCCCACTTCCTTGATGGAATGGAAGTTCACGTGCATAACATATTTTGCCAGTGTGCAAAGTTTTTACTTTGTTTTTGGGATTGTGATGTGGACACAGACTGGTATGTTTGTTTTATTATATATATATACATGTATATATATATATATATATATATATATATATATATATATATATATATATATATATATTACAAAGAACATCTTGAACTATGTGTTTATGTAGTTTCTCAGACCTTTTTATGTTACCTGTAGGAGATGTTTAGAAACATTGGGAAAAATTATTAAAATCTAAGTTGAAGGAGTTCCTGCAATAATAATGCTCAGTTCTAGAGGCCTTCTATTAAACTCCTAGAATAAATCCTGATAAATACTCTCTTTGTATAACTTATTCAATCAAAGTCCTTTTACAAGTTTCCAGAAGCAAATTAAAGTTTTTTCTCGTACAAAACAAATTAATTATATTTCAAGGATGACATACACATGCAATAGTTTTAGGGTTTTTTGTTAAGTAAAATAAGGCTTATTTAAGATTTTTAGATTGATGTATTGATTGAGCAAAACTAGGGATTATACACTATAACATTTTTAAAACAATAGAAAATAGACTTTTAAAATGATAAACACTAAATTGGCGTCAATAAACCAAAGGTTCACAAGAAACAATAATTCAAGTGAGCCATTATCAATTATCTGCTTTTTGTTATAAAAGTAATTGTTACGCTCTCGCCACTAAACTCAAAATCATAATTCAAGGGACAAACTAAGTTGATGGAAGTTCACGTGTATAAACAAATTTGCCAGTTTTTGCTCTTTATTTATTATTTTTTTTTTTTTTTTGGAATGTGATTTCGACAAGGACTGGTATGTTTGTGTGTTATTTAAAAGCTCAAGGTAAACAAATGTAGGGATAGCACATAAAATATTAAACATCCTTGTCACGGTCAATATGACCGTCATCGATTCATTCACGTTTCCATAGCTTGTAAAATAGATTTATCGTGATCAAGATAAAACATGAGTTTTAAGTGTAATATCCGTTAACGATACTGACAGCAAATGTCTAAGGAAAGGTTTTTAAGGTTTGGTCTATAAGAACTGTTAAAAGTTTTTAGAATTTTCATTGACAAACATAAATGTTCTGTCCGGTATTCAAAGGTTTCGTTACAATTTCTAAAATGTTTCTGGCATTCTGTATTAAATTTTAAATACAGCAACAGGCAATTTGCTTAAAAGGCCTAAAAACGTAAATTGAACAAGGATTACAATTTAAAATCTTTAATAATGTGTTACATTCTCTGATTATTGTTGATACTTTTTAATAATGTTGGTCATTAGGCAATAAGAGTTTGTTTAATGTTCAATAAAGCAGCAACCTATCGCTTAGAAATAAAAGTATCACATTACCACGCATTAACAAAGTAATTAGTAATAATTGATTGTTTATATCACATTGGGGGGTTTTGATTCTAGAATTTTCTTTAACTCACCGCCACATTAAATTTTCGGGTTTTGAACTGTAGCACTCAAGAGACTTGTAAATTGGTAGGAAAATCTTTTACCAGCCATTTGGATTGAAATTCTATCGGCCTTAGTAGGATATCTTTGAAACTGTATAGGAGAAAAAAAGAGATTTCATTTTAGCGAGACAAATGTCACATTCAAATTTGAGTGATCAATAACAAACTACAATAATAATAAGTGTTATTTGGTTAATGTTTTTTCGCACTTTTTTACTTTTTACAATGCGGCCACAATTAAATGTACGATAAAAAGAATACAATTGTTCTCCAGCAGGCCATTTATTCACATAGATTCATTCTAATAAGGGTTACAAATATATATTTACAATAGCTAATATTTTGTACTATGTGATCCCTTGTTAGACTCACTAGTTCATATCTTCATGACTTCAGTATAGAACGTGCAGTTTTGTGACGTAACAACTAAGATCGATGTGACGTAATAACTAAGGGCGTAGGAATACACAAAAATTTGTCAACAGATGTCAGGGATTTCCTGATCTATTTATAAAAACACATGTCAAAGCACGTGTTAATGTTTATACACGAACCTTACAAAATATCACGATATATTGTGCATATATTGCATTTAAATATATTATAAACTTGGAACTTTTTTTTTTGTTTTTTTTATGCGGCCCGAAACAAGCACATATACAGGAGTCTGTAAAAAGCTATACAATGTAAGAAGGTTCAAGAATATGGTACATCATGATTTTATACATAGTTTATTTATTATTTTACACATGAATATGCCAAGAATTGTAAATATAAGAAATGACTTCGTGTTTGGTAACGTACATGAGGGTATGAACGATAGTGAATCCCGCGCATATTAAGCATAATCTGCTTCGCAGATTATGCAATTTGCGCGTGCTTCACTATCGTTCATACCCTCATGTACGTTACCAAACACGAAGTCATTTCTTAAATAATACAAATACCAGTTAAATTTTGATGTGCCAGATGTGCACATTTCGGAAATACATTAACTAAGTATTTCGAAGATTTTTTTCATTATGGCATTCAATTGCTGTTTTATCTAAAATAAATATAATGGTGAACAAAACTCAAAAAATGCATATCATTTTAAGCTATATACTTTGGTACAGAAGAAGACAAAGTTACCAATTTTGGTGCAAAAACGTTTATCGTTTAATGTAACGTAGATGCATTGTTACAAAACTATTTTAATTGAATTAAAAGTCGTCAATTTGATAAAAAATAAATTTTGATTTTTTTAACGTTTATGTGAGAAAACGCAATTAATCAAATAAAGGAACAGGACATTGAACTATTGTGAATTTATAAAATAATTTAAAAAAGCCTATATATTAGACAGGAGCACTCAAGAAAAAAAAGTGGAAATAATGTTTCATTCTAAAAAAACTGTTGTTTTATTGACTATCATAAATGTAGCTTTTATGCTTAAGGATATTTGAGGATTCGTTAATGTATCTTTAAAGTGCATGAATGCCTCCTAAACTGACTTCTACGTACAGGATTATTTTTAAATAATGATTTTCAGGGGCCAGTTTCACAATCATTTACTCAATTGAGTGTACACTCAACTTTAATATTCCCATTTTGCCCTTATCAATATTTTAAAAAAGTTCAAGTTCTTTGAGAAAATATTTTGTTTCTATCAACAAACCTTTTCTAAACAACTTTAATGTAACATTAGATATTCAATTTTAACTGTGTAATATCTTAACAATTTACATTAAATATTCCGTAATTTGATTTGAGTGTACACTCAATTGAGTAAATGATTTTGAAACTTGTGCCAGGGCTACATTTTATGACTTATTCAGAAATCCCTAAAAATCCTTAATGGCACAAAAATGTTTAGGAATTTTAATATTGCCTTAATAAATCCTCAAAGACTTATTTTTATATCTTAAAAAAGATTTAAAAAATGATGAAAACGGGGAGTCGTTAATGTTGAATAAAACTTCAATTCTACATCGTTTCTTTCAGAGGCGAAACAAATCAAAATGTATTACCTCGTTTCTTTCAGAGGCGATACAAATCAATATGTATAAATCTAATTATTTCCAAAAAATGCAGTTGTTCTATACAGGTAAAGACTTTGGTAATCAGATCGAACAAATGCTTAAAGATTAAAAAGACCTTTGTTTATTAAAGTGGTACCTGTGCGATTATAGAACATGAATAATCTTATTTGTGGTTTTGTACTTGTCTTTGTACTTGTAATTACCTTATCTCGACCGATTTTTCTGTTATGTAACTGGATATTGTTTCCCTATGTCAAGAGTTTGGTTTCCAATTTAGATCAAACGAGTGCAAATAAAAAAAGTTACTAAGGATATTTTTCTGAACTCTGCATACAAGTATATAAAAAATATAGATCAAAGAAAATTTTATTTCTTTAGTTCTTAACATTTATATTAATCATGGGCTACTTATTTCTTTGTTGAATCAGTTGAAAAAATCAAATGGTATAACTGAAATTAAAAAATAAAAATTTATATATTTTTTAAAAATAAAAAGACATTTTAATTCTCATTTTCAACAATTAATGAAAGAAGAGATGACAATGGAAAATAATTTTTTTAAAAATGAAATAAGTAAATTACATATTTGATATTATCATCTAAACAATTTTGTTGTGTGATGTCAGCCTTACTAGTATAATAAAGATAGAATATACATTCAGGCTTTTTTTCTCGTTAGTTATGAAAAAGTTAAACATAAAGTTGAAAATTGAAACAAATTACAGATGGAATATAGTAGTTAAAATCTATATAAAAACTAGGTTGTTCTTGATAATTATCTTCAAATAAAAATAAAATAATTGTAAAAATTTATCAATAAAAATAAATAAAGAATACAACAAAGAAGCGAATAAATAATAAAGAAAGAAAAAAAGTTTTAAAAATTAAATTTCCAAAGGTTATGACCGAAAATCATCTATTATGATGTTAATTAAAGACTTTAAACTTGCCTTATTTAAGGTCCTGAAATGCATTGATTTTCTATAAAAAATTAATTGGGGAAGCTGTATAAAGTCTTTCAGTATCTTTATCGAATCTTAACAACCATACAAAAAAAAAAGCTTGTGTGTAAAATATTATGCACAATATAAATCCAAACCTGGAATAATTCTGTACTTATGTACGTGTCTTTCCATTTCATAATCATAAATTTTTTGGTATTTATTTGTTTTGTTAAATTCTTTCGTCTCTTGGTTGGTGTGTCCTTTGTTGCCTTGACTGTTGCAAAGAACGATTTTAAGCTTCAATATTTTTTTATACATGAATCATATCAGAAAAATAAATTTTTTAAATTTAAATTAAATGTTTTTTTATTGTACATTATAGTATAAATGATTTAAGTCAAAATTACTTATCTTACAAGACATTTATCCCGTTAATTGCATAAACCTGCTATTTTTTTGATGCAGTTTGAAACTACTTTTCACACTGCTTTCCACGCCCACAAAAATCTTTTGTCCTAACATTAATGTTTTTTTCAAAAATGGCTAGGCACTTACAATTTAAAGAAATTTTACCTGTTGTGAATTTCTTGTTCACAGTCTATTTTTTCACAAGGTTTTTTCTCCAATTCTAGCAACGAAATACTCAATTGAGAGGGTCTCTCTGTATTTTAATAAGGTCATAATGATATATATCAAAAGTGTTTTTATTTACTATTTTGAGAATGAGAATTTATTAAATGAACAAGGTGCGCTCTTAAAATGCATTTATGAATAATACAGTCCAAAATTTGAAATTTATTTAAAACTAAGGTTTGTTCCCTCATGCTAAGCATTCCTTAGCTGGATTTGGATTTATATAATTTTGAAACTTTAGATTCATTATTTTCAACTGTTTGGATTATGTATTTTTTATGTATCAAACTTTTCGGTCTTAGTGTCACTGATGAGGAATTAATTTCCGAAATGTGCACATCTGGCACATCAAAATTTAACTGGTATTTGTATTATATATTTACAACCCCTGAGCGGGTACCGCTGCTGGTGGAGTAAAACTCCCCGAGGGTATCCATAACTCAGTAGGCAGTACTTTGTGCTGTCAGACAATGTACCATTTAGCAAAATTTTCAGTCCAAAATTTGAAATTTATTTAAAACTAAGGTTTGTTCCCTCATGCTAAGCATTCCTTAGCTGGATTTGGATTTATATAATTTTGAAACTTTAGATTCATTATTTTCAACTGTTTGGCTTATGTATTTTTTATGTATCAAACTTTTCGGTCTTAGTGTCACTGATGAGGAATTAATTTCCGAAATGTGCACATCTGGCACATCAAAATTTAACTGGTATTTGTATTATATATTTACAACCCCTGAGCGGGTACCGCTGCTGGTGGAGTAAAACTCCCCGAGGGTATCCATAACTCAGTAGGCAGTACTTTGTGCTGTCAGACAATGTACCATTTAGCAAAATTTTCAGTCCAAAATTTGAAATTTATTTAAAACTAAGGTTTGTTCCCTCATGCTAAGCATTCCTTAGCTGGATTTGGATTTATATAATTTTGAAACTTTAGATTCATTATTTTCAACTGTTTGGCTTATGTATTTTTTATGTATCAAACTTTTCGGTCTTAGTGTCACTGATGAGGAATTAATTTCCGAAATGTGCACATCTGGCACATCAAAATTTAACTGGTATTTGTATTATATATTTACATTAAATTTTCATAATTTCTTCCCTTAGGATGTTATAAAAAATCAAGATTGATTGACAAAATCAAAAACGAAATATAAAGGAATGACAATATCTTACATCTTACGTTAAATTGGTGTTTCGTTTATCAAATGATTGTATGATTTATACCCTTATACAAATAAGTTTTAAGATTCATAAAATATACACATCATAAATAAAACACACAAATGTATAAAATGAGCATACTACATACAATAGAATTCACGGCACATTACATCTCCAATTTAAAGTTCTGATTCTCATGTTTTTTATTCTTACTATTTTTTTGTAATTAATATTTTTATTGTCCCAGATCTCAATTAAGGGAAGCAGATGCCAGGGTTTGGGCCCATGGGTTCATCTGCTTGGGTAACAGTAGGACAGTTTCTGAGTTGTAAATAAATAATTTTACAATGCATTATAGTATCAGGTGTAAAGGAGACAATTTATCTTGGGCCAGGTAAATTATCTCCCTTAGACCTTACAAGTAAATAATTTTAATATAGATACATACACTATAATATTAACTATTATATAAGAAACAAGTCCATATTTACCAACCAAAGAAATTTTTAAAACTAATTCTTACTATTTAATCACTTGACGTTTATGAAATTTCAAGGTTAACAATGTTTTTTAAAATACATATATACTTAAGTTATGTAACATGAGTTTTATGATGCTGTAGAAATAGTACAAAGTATTTATTTACAACTGTTTTTGGTGGGAAGTAAGTTTAAAATTTGATAAATATGAATAATTTCTAAGTTGTTATTTTAGTCATTGACAACCGTTAGTAATATAATAACAACTATTTTTTGCCAGTTTTTGTCCATTTTATAATCTATTGTATCAAATAAATATCTTTTTTCTCGTCTAATCTTGTCGACTGTATCTATCTAAAATATAGATTTGGTACGTTGACAAAGTTTAGTACTCTAAACAAGAACATTTATGATAGTGTCTGTTCATCTTATATTCACTTGTCTAAAAATTAATTATTTTATTTTTTCATGTAGTTTTGTTCACTGTTTTGTCTATAGATTTGTTTTAGCTTGTTAACTTATTCGTTGACTGACAAAAACAAAATCAAGTAATTTGCGACTTGTGCTAAATAGAAAATATTAAACATTCAACACAAACAGAAAGGAAAATGCTTCGATTTGATTTTGAGATAAAGCTTTATGTTGACAACCCAAGTAATATAAACGAAACGCAATCAATTTCAAATGAGATTATTAACGCAACATCAAGGGGTACTTTTTCGTAATAAAATCGATCGGGTCCCAGCCAAATGTACAGAGTAGTGTATTTTTCCGGACCCAATAAAGAGTGTTTTGGAAGCCTAGGCTAAGTAAAACGCTTACAATGTTTATGACCGTCATAACAATATTTTAACAAATATGAAATCACTGTTTCTAAATTGATACTGGATTTATTTGACTTTTCATGGTTCCATTTTCCATTCATTCTCAAGTCTGTTTTTGCAAGCGTACCTGTATAGTTTCAAAAGTTTTTACTTTTTCCCTTTTTTTTTTTTTGGGGGGGGGTTGTGCTTTGGACATGGATTTGTTTGTTGGTGTGACTAATCACTTATCGTATTATAACGTAATTTTTGACAATTTTTGAAATCTCAGTTTTTGACCATTTTTGAAATATTTTGCCACATGTTCTTCTTGGTTGATATAATTTTGTTTACTTAAATAGGAATTTTGAAAATTCTATACAAACATTCCTTTAATAAACAAAAACAAAACCGTCCCTGTATAAAGTATCCATAAATTGTTTGTTTTAAAATAAATGATAATAAAATCCTCTTCAATCGGACATTTGTTTAAATACCTAGTGATGTAGTTAGTGTTTTGATCCATTGGAACAAGATCGGAATTTATACTGTATTATGTTTAAGTTGTTTAATAACATTAACCTATATATATATTTTTTTTCCACATCCCCTTATACTCGGGGATTGTAAAATCGCTCACGTCATATGTTTTAAAAATTCCATTTATAAAACTAAATCTGTGATAATGGATTAATGATCGAATGGTAGTGCTTACAACTACATTTTGTAATATCCATTTTACATTTGATAGGCGATGCGTTTTATGATTAATGTATCGTCAACACGCAACCGATTAAACAGTGTTCAAACTATACAATTTTACGATTAATGTAATACAAATTTAAAGCTTGAGTTAGATAGTGTCATTTTCTTATAACCATTATCAAGGGTTAATAAAATAGAAATATATGTCGATTTATAATTACTCTGTGAAAGAAAAGGTTATAAAAGGTTATAAAAATAATTACTTAATGTTAAATAGGTTAAAATGTACCATTTAGCAAAATTTTCAGTCGACTAAAATTTAAAATTAATTTAAAACTAAGGTTTGTTCCCTCATGCACAGCATTCCTTAGCTGGATTTGGATATATATGGTTTTGAAACTTTGGAGTCATTATTTTCAACTGTTTGGCTTATTGTTTTGTGTATCGAACTTTTCGGTCTTAGTGTCACTGATGAGGAATGAATTTCCGAAATGTGCACATCTGGCACATCAAAATTTAACTGGTATTTGTATTATATATTTACTACCCCTTAGCGGGTACCGCTGTTGGTGGAGTAAAACTCCCCGAGTCTTATTTTAAATATGTGGTTATCCCTATTTTATTTAAGAAGGGTAACAAGAAATTGTTTCAAAAGGGAAATCAATTTTTGTTTAACCATTATCTATTTGAAAATATCAAACAAATACTTGTTCAACTTCGATGTGTCATATGTACACATTTCGGAATATTATTCCTCATCAGTGCTATTAGGAGCCAAAAATGTTTGATAGATAAAAATGTAAGCTAAAAAGTTAAAAATTAATGAATCTAGAGTGTTAAAATTATATGAATAAAAATTCAGCTAAGAAATGTTTTGCATAAAAGAACAAATCTTTGTTTGAAATAAATTTCAACAATAAGAGTTTATTAACATAAAGACGATGGGAAAGCATAATTTGGGAAAACCTAAAGGTCAATAACATGTCGTTAACAAAAAGTCAAAATCTCATATAACTCATATTGCAATAAAAACATCTTCCACCTGAGGTAGGAATATCGTATTCCAAAAATAACTCTATTTATATATTTATATCTAGATATGCCATTTGACACAAACACGAACTTAAATTAATCATCGATCACAAAGGATATATAAGGTACAAGTAATGTGGGGTTTTGCATATCAAAGAATGTCCAAAGAGTCGATCATACATAATTTTGTTCACCAGAAGGTTTAAGTTGGTTAATTATACAAAACGTGGGAACATTCAGCACTGTCTGAAAAACGAAACTATGAAATAGAAAAGGCTTAACTAAGGTGGTGTTATACAGAGCGTGGGACGATCAACCACAGTTTGATTATAAAACTATCCTCCCTAAAAAAATAAATAAATAAATTAAAAAAAAAAAAAAAAAAAAGAAAGACAGAAAGAAAGAAAAGCAACAATAATTATAATTCAAAAAAAAAAAAAAAAATAAATAAATAAATAAATAAATAAATAAATAAAATAAAAAAGGCTTAAGTAAGGTTGTATTAGCACTAAAATGGCTGGTAAAATAAATGTTTTAACGGTTTCCAGAAATAATGTTACACCTATCTTTTTTGTCAACAAAGTAAGTCAAAGCATCAGTAAGTAATTTCCAAAAATAATGTTTTAGGAATATCAGATAGATCAAATCTGTAGTTAATAACACAACCCTTGTATTTAAACACTGTCCAAAAAACTTTCCGAGTAAACGACAAAGGACTTGTGAATCTCTTTTTTGCTCTTGCAAACATTAAAAAAAGTATTGTTCAAAGATACACCACATTGTGTTTACTAAATAAATCTTACTTAACACTGGTATTCAGTAAACCAGGAGGCTAATGTCAAGTCATCTATTAGTCTCCGTCTAAGGGCCTCTGTCTTTTTTAACCGAGTTACTTTATCTATTTTATTTTTTCTTGTTATTTTTTTTGTACTTTTTACGTGATATAGTTGCACAGACTTGTGTGTTTCTTGACTGTAAAACACCATATTTTGGTTTTAAGTTTTTTTCATTACCGATTGTTGAGAATTTTTGTTGTTTTGTTATATCCTTTACGTGTATCTAAGCCACCTTCTGATCATTTTCTAGTATTATGATGCCATATTATTGTTGTTCAAGTTAATAAGGTTTTGCCCATCAATGTAGGTGTGGTGTGGACTGATTGTGTTAAAGAACAAAACAAGATAATTGAACCTTTAAAAAGGTGTATTGTTACTGGGCTACGAAGAAACATACTACCCAGTTGAGTTTTACCATTTTTAAAAAGAAAACTAAAACATTTACACAACAGGTGCTGTTTAAATTGACTTTAAATTCGGGCGGCTAAAGGAGCATTAATATGTTACATGAAAGGAACATACTTGTCACCACAAAAAAAAAAAAAAAAAAAAAAAAAAAAAAAAAAAAAAAAAAAAAAAAAAGCTGACAAAAATAATTTTACACGTTAACTTCAATCAAGGAAGTGAGGTCGGGTGCTCCGGAAGGGTAAGGACATCCTGTCTAGCTAGCTACAGCCGTAACTGGCGAAAAATGTCAATGACGATTTTAAATGTCACAGCGTTATATAACACACAAAACAAATATACATGTATAAATAATTTTAGTTTGAAACAAAGTTTGAAACTTTTATGTTTTTTTGTATTCATGATATCAGTGTTTGTTACCATTTGTACATTTGAAGTTTCAAATTGCTTTTGATTATTGAAATAAAATGAAAAGCAAATAGATAGCTGAAAAAATAGCTTAAAAGACAGAAACAGTTCCTAAGACAACGTTACTAAGAATACGTAGTAGTAGAAATAACAGTTGTAGTATCCGTAGCAAGAGTAAAAATAAGAAAGCACGATTAAAAACAAAGATAAAAAGTCCATTGTTTAGAAAAATATAACAGACACTGAATATTAGGTAACACTTAAATTGCACGAGGTCCATGAAACGAACTTTTGTAAACTAATCGAGCCATCGGGGGTTCGAGCAATCAAACATCAAGATGCGTTCCGAGCTTCAGGTTCCTATGCAGATCCACAGTCAAAGAATCTTTAAAATTTGAAATAAATGTACATGTATTTTTTAGGTCACAGAATGAAATGTCTGACATAAACGATATTGCTCTACCGACATTCCAGTGACATTAAAATTTCAGAATCTTGTACGATGATCAAGTGTGAAAGACTCGGGTGTTTTACTAATAAAACACCTCCGCGTGTCGTAATTGAATTAAGAGATTAAAAAACTCTATATATCTCATCAAATTCTTTTCCCAAATTTTACTCAAGATATCAGGTAACTGACAAGACTTATCATTGTTTTGATTTTTTCTTTTGAGAGCTGTCCTTTAATAGAGCTCCCAGATTGTGTTATGTTTACAATGACATTGAATTTTTACTTTTAAAAAATGTTCATTATTTGGGCGAGAGGTGGTGTTTGAAGTTCGAGTTATCGAGGTTTGGTTACATAAGATATTATAAGTAATTGGTCGGGACCGAAAAATGAGTTACCGAAGGAAATCGAAGTATCGAAGTTTGAGCTATCGAAGTTTGACGATAATGACATACCCTAAAGCAGCAAATTCAACATTCAGCAAAAATAATAATGAAGTTTGTGAAGATATAACATGCAGTAAGCATGTTTGAAGCTTAATAAGGAAATATATCAGGCAAATGTGGAAATAACCAGCGATCATTTGTAATAAATCATCTGTGTAAATGAAGATTTGTTGATTGAAGTCACAGAGAAATTATGTTTACTGCATCAAATGCCAAATGAAAACAGCTCTGATAAAATAAAAGTACTAAAAGTATTTACGTCTAACGTTAAAGCAATTTATTCATTGCTAGATATCTTTGGAAAACAATTAAAATAATTAGGTTTTCAATTAAATTATTCAATCAAAGAGATTATTAAACTGCTGGCGTGGTAATTATATTTAATAACCATTTAAATGCTGTGGCGATCAATATCTTTACAATTTTATGTTGTTTTCTTTTTCAAAAACTTTTTTTTCAATTTTTTGTCAGATATAAAATAAAAATTCAATTACTATTTGTTGTTTTTTTTTTTTTTACATAAATCCGACCATTTAATGCACATCCTTTCTAGAACATGTATGAAAAACGATGTACTGACAAGACATATCTTGTGATTTTGTTAAATTAAAACGTTGAATTAAATACAAATCTCTGTTTCATTTTGAATTTAGAGTGTTTGGAAAATAAGTCATCTGTATAGTACGTGTATTCTCTCTCTCTCTCTCTCTCTCTCTCTCTCTCTCTCTCTCTCTCTCTCTCTCTCTCTCTCTCTCTCTCTCTTAGCCGTATCATAGTAAATTAACACCTAAAATTTTATCTGCTTTTTTATCATGAAGTGTTGGAAAGCACATTAGTTTGTGTCAGAACTCGCACAATATTTAATCTGCAGCATGTTAAGGCTCCCTTAGTAGAAAAAAAATTCTGAACGCTTTCTAATACACTATTTATACCAAGACACATTTGTTTACATTTTATTAGAAAACATTAGGTTTGAAGTTTCATCATTATTACAACATTACTTAACATTATTTCTGTTACAAATAGAATAGTAAATAAAGTCAGAAATACGTTAAAAAAAACACACTTTTGTGGAAGTAATTTACGATATCATACCTCATAAATTTTTTTTTCTATTTAATGCACTGATTTTACTTCGGGCGATATTTAACCATTGAACAGCGTAGCTATGGCAGTTATTGGATTATAAATAACATGGCTTTGCAAACTTAATGGCGCACTTTAGCGCTTTATGATTTGTTTGAATGGCCAAGGTATGTCATTTATAATCCAATAACTGTCATAGCTATGGCTTTTCCGTAGTATGGCGTATTTGTTTCACAGTCATACTAAGAAAAAGCAAGACTATTTCTACACAGCAACAAAGATGGACAATTGAAAAATTGAAGTTATAACGCATTTCATAAAGCTTCAAAAAGTGGCTGTTATGGTCGTTATAATTGAAGTATTAGTCCAAATATGACACTAGGATGGGTGTCAATTTCATATTCTACGAATTTCTGATTGAAAAGAGATAGAACTTCATGTATGTATCCCTAAACCTTTATGTGGAGTTAAATGATTTAACGTTGGTTTTGTCTGAATAACCAGGTCGTAAGCAAGAAAATAAATCCGCAATTAGAAAACAGTAATATAATTAGATAGTAATTAAAATGACTATGGACGTGGACTTTCTCTTCGTATACACTGCATATGTGGTTTTATCACTTTCAGAGACACGTTTTCATCCCCTTTATTAATCTGAAGATATATTCAGCTTTCACACAGCTTAAGTTCAAGTTATATTCATTTAATTCAAATACACTTTATTCAGTCTTTCACGATAGCAAGTTAATCATCACGAAGATACAACGCAGTTCTTGTTTTCTAAGTTTCGACTTGATCATGACGAATCTTTGATAACTTAGTCAGACTTTATTGGAAATCAAGGTCACAGTGTCCGTGTTAAGGTTTGTGTTTCCGTGGGACTGATTTCGTGCCAGGCAGAGTTGATGCTTCATTTATTAATACATCAAGAAAAACGACCAGTTCTATAAGCTCACCTGACCAAAGGCCATGTGAGCTTATGGCATAGCGCAGCGTGTGTATGTGCGTGTGTGTTTATGTGCGTGCGTGCGTGTGTGCGTTAGCACACATTTTCGACTTTTCCTCCGAAAGTACTGGACATATTTAAATGAGACTTTGCCAGAAGCATGTCTGTATCGTTGCAATTCAGATTTGTTCGTGGCTTTGCCTTGGCTACCAAAACTAGGTCATGGTACATAGGGCTCTAAAATTTTAAAAAATCTTCTTCTCCGAAGCCAATGATGGGAGAAAAATCTGTTGTGATATTTGGCTTCTCTAGGGTCTTAAGCCTATAGTTTGTTCATTTCGTTAAATTCGGTCGAAAAATGGGTTACGTTTAATTTTAAAAATTTCATTAAATGAATTCAAATTGTTGTAACTTGACTATTTTAACATATATTGACATGGGGTTTTCAGTTTTCACTTTTTCTTGAAATAACCTAATGGGGTCAAGGTCAAAGGTCAAGGTCTTGACCTAGTTTGTAATTTTGCAGTTTTAGGCTTTTTTCTTTAAAATTTTTCAAGACATGTAGCATCACAACGTTGTTAAAATTTTCAGCATGACAAATTTAAAAAAAACAAACCAAAGTTTCGTAACTATATGATAATGCACGTAGGAGTTGTTGCCCCTGAAATGTTATTTTTTGCAAATAAAATTTAAATTTGTGCATTAGCTTGAAAACTATTAACTTTTTGCATAGGCATATATATTAGAATATTGTAGGTTTGATATGGCGATCATTCTAATATATGATGCAAGATCTTACATTTAAAGGTCAAGGTCATAGATGCATCAGAAGACTCAAATTGTTACTTATCTTGAAAACTATTCACTTTTTGTATAGGCATATAAATTAAAAATTTTGTAAATATTTTTACAAATATTTTGGCCATATCCTCAGGTGAGCGTTAAGGCCTATGGGCCTCTTGTTTGTTTTACTGATTGACACGTGTGTGATTTAAAAATAATGTGTAACACTTTATAAAATGCAAATTAATATAACAATTATCAAGTATAAGATAAGGCAAGTATCTTTGTTTCATCAAATCTTTATTATATTGGATTATATTCCAATTTTGTAAGATATTTAATTCATATTCATTTCAATTCAAAAATGGTTCATCTGTCACAATTTTATATTCACGATATTGCCCTTCTGAATCCGGTTACAATTATAAGTATTTTTAATTTTTTGTATACTTTCTATCTATTAGGACATTGAAGTTCTAAAACTTAAAAAAAACTATTCGATATTTCTACGTTTTAGGATACACAATACAATGCATTTTGTAAATTTCATAAAGCGACATAAATAAATCATGAATTCATTTTTTTCAAAAGTCTTATTTTATAAAAAGGCATAATATGCAAAAAGATGTATTTTGATGCAAAAATGTATATCTTGTTCATGAAATTAAAACTACTTCAAGTATTCATTCATCATAATTAAATAGTCTTTAATGCATTGAGATCATGCCTTTAAAAAGTTATTTTCCTTTGTGTTGTCGATCACGTTAGAAACACGATATGTTTTTATTATACTTTATTATTTTCATTAAAACGTTCTAAGATCGGTTTATGTGTCCATGGAAACAAAAGAAAATAATTCATTTACGTATTTTCGGCGGTCGAGTGGTTTACAGAAAACCAACTTTTTACAGCTTCAGTTCGAACCCAAACATACCAAAGGCCTGTTTTGTCGCTTTTCTCCACCATCCAAGAACCAATCGCTTGAAAGTACTGCATTCAGTGAAACCAAACTAAATAACACCTTTACTTCACTCCACTTCCCTATTTATTTTGAAGAAGGAAAATACCACTTCCCTAAAGAGGAAGCGGAAATTTCTTTTTGATGCCGTGAACTCCTTTGAAGTGATGCAAAAACCCGATACATATTTGTTAGAGCACAAATAAAAATTGAAGACAAGGTTTTCAACCAAGGTTTTCAGTAATTCCTATTATGAAACATTTTATTAGAAAAAAAGATTCTCTTGAAAGCAGGAAGCCTACTGAGTTAGGTGATACACTCATGTGCCAAAAGTTTGTCAACTTTTTTCAAGATGGCGGCCATTGTCGAAATGTAAAAATTAATAAGAAATGGTAACCTTACCTTGTCTGTGGACGATTTTATTAATATTTGGTGACATAACCCTTTGAAATGATCACTTGTCGACAACGCATGGGTAAGGTGGCATAAAGTCTTTGCAAGTACATAACCGAGATCTTATTCCAGGCACTATAAAGCTCATTCTTCAAATCATCGGTGGTGTGTATCTGAAAAATTTCTTCCGCACAGTATTTTTCAAAGTTAACCAAAATTTTCGATTGCATTTAAGTCTGGACTCTGTGCAGGCCAGAAAAATGGGGGAATATCATTTCTTCGTTTCCAGGCTTCCGTAACACGGGATCTGTGAACTGTGAACAATTGTCATCCATAAAATACCACTGCTGGTTTTCAAAATATTTCACAACAACAGGCCATAAACAGTCATCAAGAGTGGAAATATATTTCTCTGAATTCATTTTGCCATCAATAATGGTCAAAATTCCGCGTCCAAAATATGTAATGCTTCCCCAAACCATGAGTTTTAAAGTTTGTGTTGGGCCTTGGCCAAGATACCCTTAGCAATACCCCCGCCACTTTTCACATTTTTTTCGCCACACTTTAACCTTACCGTCTGGTTTAATAACAATGGTCATCTCATAGCTGAAAATAACATGTTTCCAGTTCTGCTCCACTGCCCAGTGTAATTTCCCACGGCAATATTGCATTGTTTTTTCTGTTTACTTCACGAATACCGAGGTTTTTTTTTGCCACAGTCCTTCTTCTGTACTCAAGCTTATAAATTTCCCTTTGAACAGTTCTCATAGAAACAGTTCTCGGCACTAAACTGTTAAATTCACGTGTAATATCATCCAAAGGCAAACGACGATTCTTTTTCACAATGCGTGACAGTAAATGTTTCCCTCGATCTGTCATTACAGGTGGCCTTCCACTTCTTGGCATGGTTCTATTGCTCTGGCGTTCGCGATACCGCTTTAAAACATTAGAAATTGTAGATGGATGTAAGTCTAGAATTCTCGCAACCTCTACTGACTTCAAACCATTTCTAACCATGGCGATAATATTGTTTTTTGTCTCCTCAGATAACTCACTGCCACGGCGACCTATGTTTGTAAACACTTGAGTTACCTCTCTTAGCAGAAGATATATGTATTTCCGGTTTTATTTTTCTAAAAATAGGATTACGACGTAAAAGCGGTTCAAATACCAGAACGCTATGTTGTATTATAAACAAATCAGAATTCTTTACTTTTACGAAGCGAGTTTCATGGGTTCGGCCATTACAAAAAGTTGACAAACTTTTGGCACATGAGTGTATATTAATGTTCAACTATAACCTCAGAGAACATAACAGAACAAAAAACCTAACGCTGTTTACATTATATTTTTCACGTCAAAGTTAAAAAGTTCCAATCATACATTGTATATTTTCATTCAAAATGAAAAAAATTAAAAGAATAAAAAATAACTAAAAAGCGTTTACTTTGCAACAGCCAAAACAAATAATAACACATTTTAAGACAAGTGAACAACATATGCCGATGACGCTATCTAGACATTTAACAGACAGGATTTAGCAACCAAGTTTTTTATAGCCGCGAACTTCCCGGAAGAAGAAGCCCTCTAGCGGATCAGGGACCGTAACTCCAAACATTTGGATAGCGTTATCGGCCTATAACAAAATTTTCACATTAAGAGTAATAACTGGTCAGAGTTTACTCACTTGAGTCAAGGGTCACGTTGTGTCAAAATGAATAACACAAATCTTCAAGCCGGGAATGACAAAGGTTTGATCGATATATTTATGTTCAGCTAGCTCAATTGTCATGTTCTTTTCTTTCTCTCAAAGAATCTAAAGTTTAAAAGTTGATTAAAATGCTGTTGTATTTACCATAAAATGGAAAGATGTGCTACGATGCACGATCACCTTTGAAATTTTTAACATACCCTGACATTTTAGTAATGTTTTCTAATGTTTTAGTACAAAGGCTATTTGTAATGCTAATCGGCCTTTGAAATCTTGAAGGGATAGTACTTAATGCCAAATGGGTATTACACGAAAATTTAAAATAAATTTCAATTGGCGGTTAAAGTAGTATTACATAGATCTTAGAGAAGCATTCAGACTATATTACTGAATTCCGTTCCGACACTTAATTCCTGTTTTATTCAAAACCGATTATTTTTGTTAAAATATAACGTCTTCTCTTTTATGATTAGCCATAAAAGATAGAGAAATGTTAAACGGAATTAGCATTTGGATATTTCTATCTTACACGGGCTGTGCGTTGAAATTGGTGCTGAAATTTCTTTTACTTTAGGTGGCGCTCATATTTGATAAACAAATTGCATTATCTTATCCTAAAAATAAAATGCTCTCATTTTGCGGGATAACGGCAGATTAACCTAAAAAATCACTTTGTTTTAAATGATAATTTTAGAATTTTAGAATTTGTTTTCCTACATGCTGTATAAACCAAACTTAGGTGCAGTCGTACTGATTATTAAATATGTAGAAAGGTAATAACGAAGCTAGATGCTGACAAATTAACGCCAATGTCGATAGGAATAACGTTTGAATACATAATTTTGCATTCATTTGGGTAAAATATTCCATTAAAAGTTTTTCAATGCAAGATATACTAAATTCTAACTCTTGGTTGTGGATAATTCAGTGAAAAAAGCAGCAAGCATCATCTCTGACATAATTATTTAACCTCTCGAGTGAGATTTCCCCATTTCATAGACTCTCATAGACTCTGGTGTTGAATAATCATAAATGTTTCGGTTTGTACTTTTACATGTCATAAAAATCAATAGATAAAATATATAAAATACTTAACGACACAAAAATAATTATCAAAGAAATATACAAGGCGCCGACTTATTTAAATGTAGAAAAGTAATAATATGCAATCTGATTTAAAATTATCAAATTGATGTATTAGATTTAAGTAATTCGGTCAAATTTTCGTCTGCTATTTGTCTTTATCATAAGCGGTTCGTCACGTTTGATTTGTCATGCATTATTAAGCGGCATTCACGCATATAAACCTTGCACGATCTTCTTGGTCAGCCCATACTTCATTTTGACCAGTAGGGAAGCAGTCAAAAAAAAACCCATCCCTAATTCCCACCAGTGATATATATATATATATACAGTAAAACTTCGATCGCTCGAACGTCGTTGCCTCGAATACCCCGGATAACTTGAAGTCATCTGTTGGTCCCGACCAATTTCCCATTATATCCTATGTAAATAAACCTCGATGGCTCGAACTTCGTTAACTCGAATACCCCCGCTCGCTCGAACAATAAATATTTTCAAAAGTATAAAGTTAGTGAAAATTCAACTTCTTTCGCTCGAATACAGTTTGTGTCAGAAGGACATGTGGTCTTAGTCATTGTAAACAAAACACAAGCTGAAGCCATATTACAGATTTCATCAAACGTAATAGAGTGGAACGAAATGATTAATCTTGGCAGTTACCTAAAATCAATTAATGAATTAATTATCAATTAACCTACTTAGAGCGTGTCAATATGCTCATTTCTTTCATCTCTTAATCCGATGACGACACGCGGAAATGTTTGATCGCTATTTTTAAAACACCTCAGTCGCTCGTGCCTTACGATTGCACTTCAGGATCCTGTAATTTACATGCACTTGAAATATGTATAGCAATGTGTATTATCGTTATTTCCTGTTATAAAAACTACCGGTAAAAACGGTGTTTTGTATTTTTTTTTTTAAGTATAACATGTGCAACAAAGAATAAAGTAAGTTTATTTTGTATCATCACCTGTTGAAATTAAAATAAAGTGCCATATTCTAACCCCGTAGCCATATAACATCATACGGCAGATTGCAGGTCAACATGTAATTTGAAATGAATTTTATATTTTTAATTTGGACATTTTATTCTTTTTTTTTTTTTTTTTTTCTTTTTTTTTTAATTTTGTGATAAATAATGGAATTTAAATTCGGACTTTTCATTATTTGACCGTTTAGTTTATTTACATGTAAAGATTCTTTAACGGTCGGTAAATATGAGAACGTGAACCTCCAATCATATCTCGATGTTCGATCGCTCGAACCCCCCGATGGCTCGAATATTTAGTCGAAGTCCCTTGGACTTCGAGCCATCGAAGTTCTACTGTGTATATCAGATATCTGCTTTTTCTTAATTTATATATTCAGTTTTCTCAAACGATGCCATGGATCAGGAGTTTATGGATTTTAAACATTTATTTATGAAGTTAAAATTCTAAATGGTATATATAATACATGGACGTTGTTATTAATAACTTTTTCGGCGGAATTGGTAGTCAATGCATTGTTTACACTGGTTACCCAATGATGTATCCGGAAGATGCATATGTAGGTAGCCCTCCATATCTCTTCTTAGCGATACTTCTTCAATTTCGACTATTTAAATCATTGTTAATCTGTTGTATGATATTATTTCAGTTACCATTGAGCTCTTGTAAAATCTTTTTATATTTAATAAATCTATGACAAAAAATGGGCCGAAATCTTACGATTTCATTGTTGTTTTTTAATTTTTCTCAAAATGAATTTATATTAATCTGGAATTGAAAGAAGAAATCAAATTATACAAATTTTATGTATTTTATGAAATCCTTCTTTTTACGATACTGATGTTTTTTTTTTTTGCAATGAAAATTATTTAACTAGTCTTTCTCTTGAAGACGCCTCAACTATTTACAAAAGAGACGAATAGATTATTTGTCACAAATCAAAAAATTAGCTTCTAATAGTTCATTTCCATATCTAAGTTTAACGACGAGCTTCTGATAATGGCCTGAATAAGGAAACACCCTTTTTAAAAAATAATTGGCTCTAGAAAACAGCCTATCCTTTTCAGTATATTAATCTAGAATTTTCTAGATTCCAAAATACTTTAAAAATAATCGATGTTGCTTCAGTATTGCAGTATTTTACAAGGTTTTTGTGTATAATAAACAAAGAATACTATATTACATCATGATTTCCATACTTTAGGAATAAATTGAGTATTTGACTTGTTATATATATCAGTGTATGATTCTGTATCACGCTCTATCATATTGATATTATCAATATTAACAACTTAATACCTGGAATAATATAGACTTTATTGATTCTCCAGGTATATAGGTGGCAGCATTAATAATTTTATCGCTTATAGTGTTTTAAAGTTTCAAATGTACATACATGAACTAATATTTACAATATTACAAATATTTTACACAACAGGGTATCAAGTAATCGGTAGATTGCTCAAAAATAGATATTTAGATATATTTAGGCTATTTCTATTTTGTCTTTACATTTCTTTATCGAATAAAAATATTTTAAATATATATAAAACTTGAAAACATACATTTGACGACTGTATATTTTGTAAACTGTTAAGAAATAGTTCCTTTCCTTTTTTAGGGACAATTTTTAATTTCTCCACTATCCTAGAACTGATAACCTTGAAATATTTGAAAGAGTCTTGACTGGACTGGGGCGGAAATACTCTAACTCCACTCCAAGGTTTTTACTTAAAACCAAATAATTATTTTATGGTGTAGTGGTCGACTCCTTACACTAAGTACATCAGTTCGGATACCAACAGACCCATCTTATTTATTAAATGTATGTGATTTTATTCTTTTTATTTATTGAATGATCCCTAAAACACCATTCACTTAAAGCTGCATAAAGTTTTTCAATTTTCTTTGATTTTCTAAAAATATATATTTTTTTAAAAATAGATATCTTCTAACCACGATCCGTGACTTTCATTTTCTTAAATTTCAATATTTTAAGCTGTGAATAAACGGAATCATCTGACCGGTTGGTTAGTGTTTTACGATGGTATTATGAGCTTGGAGAATTGGCACGGATGTACGGAAAAACCTAGAATCGAAGGTGAAACCTTACAGATTGCATTATCTGTCCTTCATTAATATCCAGATGTATTTGAAATGGTGTTATGTATCCCATACTAAGTCACAAATGACAAATTCAACGAAGTTCTGTGTTTAATTTATCGTTTTTCACCGTTTTGAAAGTTGTGTTTAAATGACCCGGGTTTTGATGACGTAACCATGTTCTAATATTAGATCCCAAATGCTGCATCTCGCTGGGTAAATACTGTAATTTCTGTATTTATTCGAGCTTTTATCGTTGAACCAAATGTAACATTATTCATTAGGAACATCATTAATTAGATTAGCACCGTTTTAATTTTTGTCTTTGGAAAACTTAATGCAGCTTTAAAGATTCTTTCTTCTATTAAAATCAGTATAACATTTATCCCTTTTATTTTTCATTGTTGAAATATTAAGATTTGCAGCTGAATTATAAAGTCTTGTAGCATCAAAATTGATATTTTATTTTGTTTTAGACAATGTATTATTCATGCACGCAATAATGTTTTGATTTAAATGCATTTAAGTTTATATCAAATTTATGTTGTTGCGACACACCAAAATACACATTAAGAAAAACGTCTCCATTTTGAGAAGTCACTGAAATTATTGCCTGACTTACGGTAAAACAAGTCTTCTTTCTACAGGTCTACATTTTGAGAAGTCACTGAAATTATCGTCTAACTTACGGTAAAACAAGTCTTCTTTCTACAGGTCTACATTTTGAGAAGTCACTGAAATTATCGCCTAACTTACGGTAAAACAAGTCTTCTTTCTACAGGTCTACATTTTGAGAAGTCACTGAAATTATTGCCTGACTTACGGTAAAACAAGTCTTCTTTTTTACAGGTCTACATTTTAAAAAGTCACTGAAATTATCGCCTGACTTACGGTAAAACAAGTCTTCTTTCTACAGATCTACATTTTGAGAAGTCACTGAAATTATTGCCTGACTTACGGTAAAACAAGTCTTCTTTCTACAGGTCTACATTTTGAGAAGTCACTGAAATTATTGCCTGACTTACGGTAAAACAAGTCTTCTTTTTACAGGTCTACATTTTGAAAAGTCACTGAAATTATCGCCTAACTTACGGTAAAACAAGTCTTCTTTTTTACAGGTCTACATTTTAAAAAGTCACTGAAATTATCGCCTGACTTACGGTAAAACAAGTCTTCTTTCTACAGATCTACATTTTGAAAAGTCACTGAAATTATCGCCTGACTTACGGTAAAACAAGTCTTCTTTCTACAGGTCTACATTTTGAAAAGTCACTGAAATTATCGCCTAACTTACGGTAAAACAAGTCTTCTTTTTACAGGTCTACGTTTTGAAAAGTCACTGAAATTATCGCCTAACTTACGGTAAAACAAGTCTTCTTTTTACAGGTCTACATTTTGAAAAGTCACTGAAATTATCGCCTAACTTACGGTAAAACAAGTCTTCTTTTTACAGGTCTACATTTTGAAAAGTCACTGAAATTATCGTCTAACTTACGGTAAAACAAGTCTTCTTTTTACAGGTCTACATTTTGAAAAGTCACTGAAATTATCGCCTAACTTACGGTAAAACAAGTCTTCTTTTTACAGGTGCATAGAAAACCGTAGATTATCTATAAACTTGTGAAACAATTTATGCCTAATCGCAGGATTAAAAAAGGCAAGGGTGGTTAAGCTGTCGAAAAAACATTCTTTAACATTTTACCAGATTGAAAACATTAAATAAAGATGTTAGAGAATGCTTGCTTATAAGAGACGTATTCAGCCATACATTGAAGTAGGCTATCAATGACATTTAACACATGGTGCGTTCTCTTAACTATATTTACTTTTTCATTATAAGTTGATTAGATGTCATACGGAGAGTCTTTTATTGTAAAATTTTTATATACTTATGTTGTACTTTAATACAGTAATATGTTTACTATACTTGCTTTTCCTTGCACTTCATTTTAAAATCGTATCAATGTCATATTTTCTAGATAAATGACAGTTTTTAAGCTGCTTTAAGGTTTCCCATGAAAAATTGAAACGGTGCTGATCTACTTAATGATATTCCTAATGAACAATGTTACATTTGGTTTAACGACAAAAGCTCAAATAAATATAGAAATAGCGGTTATTTCCCAGCGAGATGTAACCTGTAGAATCTAGTTTTAGAACATGAGGTTTTCTCTTTGATTTTTTTGTGTCTGTACATCAGTGCGCATGCTCCAAGCTTATAATAATCATCGTTAAACAAGTGATCAACCCGGATTCCGTTTATTTACAGCTTATAGGAATGAATTTAAAAAAAAGGTAAATCCCATGGATCGTGAGTAGAAGTTAAAAAAGAGAAAATATATTTTTTGAAGAAAGAAAAAAAGAAATTTCAGCTACTAAATGCAGCTTTATTTATAAATTACAGTTTTACACACACAAACACACACACACACACACACACACACACACACACACACACACTTGCCTTGTAAAATTTCCATAGCTGCAAACTTAAGAGCCGTTGTATTCATACTTGACTATGAACGACAAAAATCTTGACATTCCGTCTATGAACACATATGAAATGCAATACACAATCTCGAACTACATTACCTGGATGATATTCACGTAATATTGACATTGTGAATGACCGTTAGAATTTAAATAATCAAATGGTGTTTTTGATGACCTGTTGAAAGCACGGACAAGAACTGGTCTGTCAAATCTAAAAAACCACATAAAAAATTCTTAGACAATCAGATCTTATACAAATTTCTTCCTACCTTGGCAAAGCGGCTACATCCCCTATTATTTTGAGACAGTGTGTAATAATACAATATGTCAATAAATTTTGGTCGAAATTCAGATTTCAATTTCAATTATGGAAGTTAAGAATGCAAGAACTGAAGTGAGACTTTGCAAAGAAGTTTCAAATATAATTGTTATTTGCTAAAATGCTGGTTATATGTTGGACGTCCAATTTTTGCATCTGAAACGGAGGGAAGTTTAGCAGGGGAATGAATTTCATTGGCCAAGCATGTTGTATTGAATTTGAACCGGGATGTGTAAACGTAGACAGAAATGTACTGAGAGATTTTTACTAGAATGTTAACATTGTTTGATTAAAATTCACTCTTGTGATTTAAAATGAACATTATGTGCCGAACCATATGTTTGAAAGAATATTGAGTATGGATTTAACCTTCATAACTCCACCACCCTGTAAATACATCATGACATTTACGGACAGAAACAAGCAAAGTTAAAGTAATAGTCAACACACAAAAAACATTTAAAATTGTAAATTTCATATATATCAGGGGCCAGTTGCACAAAAGATGATTAAATTAAATCATTAGTTAAGGATTAACGACTCGTTAAAGTCTAATCAAATGATTGAGTAATCAGTTGATTAAAAGTTTTTGTTCAAAACATTTTAACGCATTGATTAGTTAATCACTGATTAAAAGTTTTAATCAATGATAAAACAAAAAAATACCCATAATCCATTACTCTTATTGTCACTTTCAAGATGGCAGCCTCCATACCTCTACCTCAGAAAAGGCAAAGAAAAACCACCTTTTCACATGGTGAAATAAAATAGAGGTATCGAGGCAAATAACTACAGGAGTAAAGAAATGTATATATACTTTTATATAAAATTGACAGATAATTGAATCTCATTTATTCTGTAAAATTCCAAAGAGGACAATTTAATCCTAATATTTTCACGCAGTCATGTGTATTTTGTCAAAGTTTTGTGACATTAGGAGGATTTAATTTATTCACTCCAAATTCATTTCTTTCAACCCATTGTGTCTCCAATGACTTGGAGAAAGTTGTCACTGGCATAAAAGCGAAGAGCAAGTAGCTCTTCTACAGTAAGAGCCCTACTTCTCTTTGTTTTCCACGTCCTCTCTGACCAAAGAGGTAATCAATTGTGTGCCTTCTTTATCGAACCTGTACCATCTTCTGTGTTCTTCATCAGAAAATACTGAATACTGTCACAGAAATTCCCTTTTTTTATAAATTTGTTGGTTATTTGACAATGTCAATCTCAAATAAGCCGCCATTTTGAATTTGCTTTTAATCAATGATAAAATTTTAATCATGCTTCAGAGGTTGATTAAAAATCTAGTCATTTTAACGAGTCGTTAAAACTAATCATGTTTTGAGCAACAGGATAACCAATTGTTATATTTAGCGACTCGTTAAACTGAAATTCAATGAGTCGTTAAATTAAATCATCTTTTGTGCAACTGGCCCCAGTTGTTATTTATATAGATGTGTGTGTAAAATGTTTCTGTTATTATTTGATACCTCTGTTAGGTTAATGTCAGTCAATAAACTTAACATCTGTCTTTCCTTCAATAAAATAATTTATAAAAAAGGGTAAACGTTCTTATAATAAACTTATCAAACATTCTGATGTTTAATTAGCGTTCTAGCTCATCGCGAAATTATATTTCTTTTATTAATAAGTATAAAATTCATATTAATTGTCAGTATTTGTCGAGGTGTATTTGTACGTGACTTCATTGACAGTTTAAACCTACACTCTAACTGAAATAATAAATTTGCAATATTCCAACACTTATAACTAAAATCATTAACCCTTTCCCGTTCTGGATAAAATGCTAATTTTACATAAGATTTCTGGGGCAGTCTTATAAATGTTAATTACATGATGATTGTTAGAGACAATATTATAATGTTTAGTTTGGCGTTTTGAACTTAAGATATTTTATTGCATATAAAGTTTTGCTCTTTACAAGATATATCATTACTTTCAGCAAGTTTTGCTGATCCAAATGGGATATGTGACGACGAAACTGCTTAGGATATATTTAAGTTATCAGAGTTTTCCCATGACGCATAAGCTTAAATTATGGTTTACGTACAATTGTATCTGTAGGAATGGGAAGGGGGGGGATAAGAGAGCTATTTTTTATATTGTCATATTAAGTTATAGAAAGGCTTTTCTCAATTATGTAGTAATTTTGACTTGATAACTGTGATGGTCAAATGAGACTGTATAATTACTTACACATATTGAAGTAAAAACTTGGATGAAAGATTATTATTATTATTTTTTGTTATCACTATTGAATGTTGGTGATTGTAAATGAAACAACAAATAATATTCATGTAGATACAAAGCTCATTAAGCCATTAAATAACAAATAGAGAAGAGGTTAACAGTTTTATCTGAAATAAAAATTGTTCGTAAAAAAACACTGACATATGCTATATACTTGCTGATATGATAATTTTACAACATGTATGTCCTTTTCTCTTCCCCAACCTTATTTATTATTTTCTTGTTTTTTTTTTTTTGGAAAAAGATTGAATTCTTGAATCAAAATTTTAATTTAATCTTAAAATATGAAAAAATAATAAATAATAAATGTCAATTATTACAACATGTATAAAATTATTCTAAAAATATCCTCTTCATAAACTCCTCGAGGGTATCCATAACTCAGTAGGCAGTACTTTGTGTTCTCAGAAAAAATACCATTTAGCAAAATTTTCAGTCGTCTTAAATTTATAAATATATTAAAAACTAAGGTCTGTTCCCTCATGCTAAACATTCCTTAGCTGGATTTGGATTCACATATTTTTGGAACTTGAGATTAATCAATTTTCAACTGTTCGGCGTATGTTTTTAATCTATCAAACTTTTCGGCCCCTAGTGTCACTGATGAGGAATGATTTTCCGAAGTGTGCATATCTGGCACATCAAAATTTAGCAGGTATTTGTTATACATTTAAATCATTTAAACACCTATGTACATTAATCATTTATCATTGGATCGTTCATCGTTGTTGTTTCCTATTACGTATTTATCTCTATAAATTATTGTCAAACTGCTGTTTTAATGTTGCAATGCAATAAGTAAAAAGTTAAACATTTCAGTAACATAAACCGCTTCAATAAGTAAAACACCGAAAAAAAATGTTTTTGAATTTCAGGTAAAACTTAGTCGACCAACCTCTTAGAATGTATGAAGAGAATATTTTTTCTTTGTAGTCATTACAAATAAAGGGTCTGTAACTAAACAAAAAAACCGAACCATTTTGAAAAAAAGTGAAAAACTATGTAAAAACTTTAAAAAATTGAGCAATTCAGTAAAACACATATATATAACTTCTACAGAGGAATGAATTGATTGATAAAATGGGGTTTTACGACCCAGTCCAATATATTTTAAGGGTGTAGTGGCCGAAATTTTTACATTTGAATTGTGAATAGTGATGTCGAGTGTTTTGGAAGGTAATCTCCTACTTTCTAAGCTAGCTTCAACCTTCACAGGTGAATCGAAATTGAGAATGAAAGATCCATTTTTTTCGGTGATGTCTTTATATAATTGCTGCTTGTTTAACTTACAAGTGAAAGTCGCAGTAAGGACTAACAATCCGATTTTTAATTAAACATGTTTTATAACTTTGCAATTAAACTCACATCTTCTTGTTTATAATTTTTAAATACAAAGAAACAGATTAATTAGAAACTGGTTATGTCTCAGAAGCGCAAGCAATAACAAATGTACTGAATTTATAATTATATGTTAATCTTAATTTGTGTTGTGTTTCAAGGAAATGCTACAAATAATGTAACGCAGTATGATTTACTACTTATTTTTTTTTTAGTTTCAACGAACTGTGAAATGAACCGCAATAGTGATTTCAACCTCATCACAAAACTACACTGGTCCCTTCGGATGAGACCTTAAAAAACTGATTCGGCAGGCGTTAAAGAACAAGAACCTCTCTGCACGCTGAAAAGGTAACAAAAGGTTTGCTACTTCACCTATTACTTGTGACGTCTCGATAAAAGTGAAATATTCTTGACTGGGACGTAAAACTACATTTAATCAATCAATCAATCAAGTATCGTTTCTTGTTTAAACGTGCAAATGGAATCTAAAAACTTGACAAATTTATTATAGAAGCCAAAACCAACTGTTGAGACAAAATTTAACATTTAGAATACATGATTGGCAAGTAAAAAAGGTATTATTAATCGTTTATTGTAATTTTTTTTTTAAATATTGGCTTGATTAACAGTTTTTCATTATCATGACCGAAGATTTAAGGTAATTGCTTAGACAGAATTAATATATATTTGATATTCGTAAAAAGGTGTTATTTGGTAATATGCGATATATATTTTTAAAAGGTCCTATTGAATTAAAACTTTTACAGAACTATGATATGATATCACATGTTTTGCTAATAAATTTCCGTCTTAACAATTTTTTAATCAACAGTATAAAATATATAAAAAATCTTAAAGTTAATAGACAATGCTTATCTCTATTATGTATTGCAATTACTAGTGGCTTATATACACAATCTTACAATTTGCGTTTGCAATATATATATATATATATATATATATATATATATATATATATATATATATATATATTAAGGATTGTATATCTTTGCATTAAATCAGCATATGTTTAATTGGATTGACACAATTTGTTACTCTTATTTAAATTCAAATTCAGTTAAATACCTATGTAATTAAAACTTGTACCTAGCATCCAACAATTTGACACTATGCAAGGACTAGATTACCAGTTTAAGCTTTGAGAATTTGGTGAAAGATAACCAAATAAAACAAACATACCAGTCCTTGTCCATATCACAATCCAAAAACAAAGTAAAAACCTTGCAAACTGGCAAAATATGTTATACATGTGAACTTCCATCAAGGAAGTGAGGCTAGGTGCTCCGGAAGGGGTAAGCACCTCCTGTCTAGCTAGCTACACCCGTCACGTGCAAGTCAATTTCGAGAATAAAACCATTTCATTGATACCTTAAATTTTTTTATACTTGTATGTAAACAAAATTTCCACTATTTTCGTTATAGTAATTTTTGAAGTACATAACCTAGTTTAATTATGTAACTAATAATCAATATAATATAATAATCAATATAATATATATAATAATCAATATAATATATATTACTTGCTGTCTAATCATACGTTACATAAACTGTTTTTTTTACTACACGTGTATTTTATCTTTCTACTTATAAAGATATATTAGAAAACCTATATGGCATATTAATTTTTTTCAAAAAAAAATTCATTTCGTTAATTTTTTATTTTGTGATAAATGATAAAAAATCTTATTTCTATGGTAATTCTATTTATGTGAAAAAAATCGTTATTTGATATTATTCTGGGTTTAACTTCCTATTAGGTCGAAGTCGTTTAGAGATAATAATGATATGTTCGATAAAATGATTTGAAAAAAAGTCATAATCAAAATTGAAATATATTTATATATACACATGTATATATTTCAGTTTTGATTATGACATTTTCAAAATTTATTTTTTATTGTTGTTTTGGCATTCAATATAACATATATACATTTGTAATTTTTTCTGACATTTAATTTATGGAATAGACTTGTAATAAATAGTTACACATACATGTATATAATCGCTCATATAATAATTGCAAAACGCTAATAATAAGTAATGTTTCAGTACATTATTCACACCAATGGTATGTTGAATGTTTAATATATATCTGTGTGTGTGTGTGTGTGTGTGTGTGTGTGTGTGTGTGTGTGTGTGTGAGAGAAAACGAGAGAGAGAGAGAGAGAGAGAGAGAGAGAGAGAGAGAGAGAGAGAGAGAGAGAGATTAAATCTTACGTTTAATTTCCAGTTTATAAAATTGTCAGAAGTTGTTCCTATAACCTTGAAAGATGTTCGTAATCCCCCTTTCTCGTTGCTATATTTTTTTTAAATATTCATAGTATCATAAATAATATTTCGATAAGCACTAGGAGACAATTTTTTTAAGCATCTTGATTAAAATATGACGCATTTGGTTTGTGTAATAATCAAATCTTGTACATTATTTCTGATGTTTTCGTCGTGCTGTTTACAAAACGTACAAAATGAATAGTTTCTTTCTTTTATTTTAAACAAGAGATCATCTGTACCAAAACTATTATGTATTATAATACTATTATAACGTATTATATATATTATGTATATTATAAAGAATTACGTTTAATGTTGATATGAATAAAAAGACAAATGTAAACATTCTACTTAAAAAATTGGAAAAAAAAACTTGACGAAACTTTGAAGAATATCTCGATTAAAAATCTTATCAATTTCTCATTTCAATCACTTATTTCAATTTCCCAATTGTAGCCAAAATTTTCTAAAAGAATTGAATAGATTATTTGGAATAGCCAAGTTGATAAAGTAAAAATGATATATTATGATAAAACATTATCAAGAAGGTGGTTTAAGAATGATTCATCTGAATTCAAACATGTAGGTTCTAGCTTTCAAGATAACTTGGAGTCGTAGACTGATTCACAGTACAGGCAATTGAACTAGTATTATAAATTATCAAGATGATCCTAATAGAATGTTTACGGTTTGGCGAACTTTTCTTATTCAGGTAGAAAATAAGTTAAAAAGCTCCTAGGGTAATGATTTTATTGCATGGAAAAAAAACTGTTTGTTAAAGAAACTGAAATAGATAAATTGCTGAAATCTGTGAAATTTTGTCTATAGTATAATTCAGATATAAAAATTTGAACAAAATCCGCATTCAACAAAAACCTGTATATAAAGGCATTTTCTATGTAAATGATATTATCAACAAAAATAATAATCCTCTTTCGTGTGACGAACTTAATACCAATATCCCATGTGAAATAAGTTTTAAAGACTTTCTATCTCTAATAAATGCAAATAAATTGCAAAAAAACAATAAAAATAAAAAATAAATAAATAATAAAAAATGAATGAATAATTAAACAAACAAAAAGTAAGTTCTCCGTTTATTCTAGGGAACATTTAAATATTGTTAAAAAGTAAGTGTGGTTCGAAAGATATATATAATGTACATGTACTAAATTACAACTCGTCCAATCCAGCTTCAAGATTAAAATGGGACAACTTATTTATTACCTTAACAGTCGAAAACTGGAAAAGAATGTACAAAAACACTTTTACCATCTATCTGGAACCAAGTTGCATTGGTTCCAATATAATCATGGCTTAACTAAATCCTAAAATAAGATTTCTGGGTTTAAAATTGTACTTTAGTTATAATTATTTCACTTTTTTCGAGAAGAGGCGAGATTTGCCCAGTAAATAAGCCAAATACCAGCTGAAAAACAATTATTGCGAGGCGCAATCATGGTCATTTTTGTATAAACCGTGAAAATCAGTTATTGTTGTTTAGTTCAAACATAATCAATTTGTAAATAACAAAACAAAACAAAAAAAAAAAAAAAAAAAAAAAAAAAAAAAAAAAAAAAAAAAAAAAAAAAAAAAAAAAACCTGGATTCAGGAACAAGCCCAAGCTTATATAGTTATTTGTTATTGTACAGTCTACTCATGAATATAAAGCTGTCCATGCTCAATATATGCATGGCGTGTTAATCAAAAATATTGTACTTGCTAAAATGAATAAAAATGACAGACATACGATACAGTTAGGCTTGCTAATCTAAAATAAATGAATCTCATAAACAGTTTATGAAGGTAACATGGTCAAATTTCGTTTTGAAATAAAACCACTTTTTGAAAAAAAATATCATATGTAAATTTTCAGACAATATATCCTATTTTAAAATATTAATAATGAAAATAATAGTTTTTTTAATCCAGTATACATTACCAAACAGATTGAAAATGGAAATTGAGTATTGTACTCAACATTTTTATGTTGGTACTCAACGACATCTTTAGCTCACCTATCGCGATCCGTCTTCGTCTGCCGTGTGTAAACTTTTAAACATGTTAATCTTCTAAAAAATACGGGGTCAAATTTAATGGAACTTGTCTACCATCATGCCTGGGAGAGGGTCTTTTAGATTTGCACAAATAAAAGATTTATTTACTCTTGGGGCCCCACAAGGGGAAAATAAATAAAAACTTTAACAAATCTTCTCCTATAAATGTATAGCAGATATATTTTAGTTATTCAATTTATGATATTCTTAGATCACCTAGTTTCAGATTTGCACAAATGGTCGCCATTGGACAAAGCACTTAGAAGGAACACTGCTTAAGATAATATTTTTGTTAATATATCTTGAAAACTTGCAACTTTTCGTATAAGTATGTATAATTGTTATGTAGATGATTTTGAAATATAGATCAAGGTCATACGTTCAAGGGTCAAAGTCAAAACTGCAAAAAATTGTTTATTATCTTGAAAACGCAAATGGTTAACCTTCTAAAAATATTCATTGTACAGTTTATTTACTACATGTATTTTCGCTATTTACAAAAGATATTCCGAATTAAATATTGTGTCAGTTCCAAACTGGGGAAACTTGGAAAGTTTCTGCAATTACAGTTATTGTCTTTTGTATCCCGCAAACAATTTTGTACATATTCCCGGGTGAGCCCATGGCCTCTTGATATAAGAAAAGTCACCTAAACAGCTTTTTGTTTAAACAGGTAGTTAGGAATTTTAATAGCCTTCGAACATATGAACTGTTTTATTAAGCCAAATGGTAAATTTAGCAAATATCTATTATTAACCACTTAAACAAGCATGGTTACCAATATTAGTAGTTATATTGAGATTTGTGTCCAAAAAGGAACTTGGCAAAAATTAAATCAAACAATAACAAGAGCCAAATGAACCATAATCAGTATAAACTAAATCAACACACACTTCTAAATGGCAAAAAACGAAAAAGCAAAATCACTGAAGATTATATAAAACCAAATAGAATTAATTTAAATGTAACCTTTCGTGGGTGTCATAATTCAGCTAATTAAGTCCAAATATGAAGCAGAACATGAAGAATCTGTCGTGTCTTTAATCTCAAGCTTACTTGGATAGATGGCATTCATTCACATATTTTCCAAAATTGGGATTATTTAGAAATATGTCATCTATATATTTGTATGTGTAGTTGAATAATTTAGCGACAGTCTTTTCTCCAGATTTGACAAGGTTCTGTAAAAATGCTGATTCATATGAATAAAGAAACAAATCAGCAAGCAAAGGTACACAGTTTGTGCCTATTGGTATACCGATTGTTTGTTGAAAAATTATATTGTCAAAAACAACAAAAATGTTGTCTATCAAAAACTTAAACATTTTGTTGATGGTATCTTCCCTAAAGGGAGAAATAACGCAATAAGGCAAACAAAATAAGAACATTAATATACATGTATAAGATTATATGCATGTAATATGAACACACAAGATAAGTCTTTTGTAGTGTCCTAACAATCCCACAAAATTATTTGAAGTAAACAGATATAAAATTACCATTAGGTCTTTGAAGGAGTTAGTTTATTCACGTGTATGTATATATTCTACAGCGTTTTCTCGATATAGCAAAAGATATGGCTTAAAGGATTTTTTGTTTAATAGAAAGTATTATATCAACGTCTCTAAAGAGCTTATGATGTAAAATACAATCAAGTTTTAAAGCAGTAGATTGTCAAACTTAATGTACATTTGATCGACTTTTATAGACAAAAAGGAAAAGCATTTGTAATTCGTTTCACATAATATTAAACTGACATATTGGTGTAATGATTAAATAATTTTTATGTGACTACAACATACTATGATGTAATATTTTTTCATTGAATTTTAAATACAGTAACATTCAATGTTGATTTATAATTTCTTCCTGGATCAATTTTTTCTGGCTTTGATTAAATGATGTGGGTTTGTTTAAGGATTGTGCTTAGCGCGTCATTCAACATATTTAAAGAAAGGATGAATGACCAACCTTCTTGTATTGATATCTACAGCAGTCGTATTCCAAACATGGCTATGGCTATATCAGTAAGTTTGACACGCATTTAAAAGCTAAGAAAGCTTTATAAATTTTCTGGCGTTGATGATGTAATAGTTAGACACTTTTTGTGCACTGATTATCACTTTGTTAAAAAATAGTGCTGAGTACTTAAGTTAATTATCCAGTAAAAGTAGTATTTAAAAAAATTCTGTTAACATTTCTGCATCCAAATCACCCAGAGCTAACGTTACTTAGATAAAAGTGATTTAATGGCTACAACAAAAGTGAATTAAATCTATTCGATGGTCATCCTTGAACTTTTGTAAAATATATATATATGTGTGTGTGTGTGTGTGTGTGTGTGTGTGTATTTCTCGCATATGCCATAGATTAATCTCACTGAATTGGTAGTACGATATTTTTCCATCTCGACTTTAAACTCGTAATAGATTCTCTTTATATTGTACTGTTCTACATATTAAAGCAGTCGATCGATTGACTTAAGCTATTTCGACGCTTTTTAACACGTCATTTTGCGGAACATTTTTAAAACTTGCTAAATTAGGGTATAATAATAATAATAATAATAATAATAATAAACAGGAAAAATATTCTGTTTTAGTTTGTTTCTTGATTCATAACATTTCCACCATTTATTATTTCTGTATAACCGAGTGTGGGAATTCATATGAATAAAGAAAACCAAGAATTCATACCTAAAAATAAAACAACAAAAGAAAGCAGTGCTGTTTTTGGAAATCTGGACTTGTCAGCAAAACAACTACTACACGTACGTTTGATGCCATTTATGTCATCTTTTGTTTTCTTCCATATTGTTTCTGTGTACCTTTAATATAAAACATTTAAACATCATCACATATTATTGACCATTATATGAGTTTGATATTTGCTCAAGCATTCCGGATATGAAACGTTTTTGTTCGTCTCAATTTGCTGTGGACGTTTTGGATATTAACTAAGACAGGCGAAACAATAAAATTATCCAGAACTTTTACTATTATTTTTAATTTTTTTAAAATATTTTATTTTATTATTATTTTTTTTTTCTTACAAAAGACATAATTGGGCTAAATGTTGCAGTGTATCCATCATGCCATGCTAGAACCACAAAAAAAAAAAATTTGTTTAGTCTTTTTTCTACAAACAATGTCATCTGTTTTGTATTTATATGTTTTTTTTACCAAATACGTTTTAGATATTTTTCTTTATCTCTGTAAGCTAACTTGTAAACAAATACAGTTTTCAAAAGCCCTTTTAAAATTGTAATTCAGATATGAAATATCTTAAGAAGCCTATGATGTACACAAGTCCAATGTAAGTGTCATAGTATGAATGCTGAATAAATATGGAGAACAAACTGTGTAGCCACTCCGTTTCTTTAACCTGACATTACTGGTGCGCCATTAATACCAAACCCTAAAAACGTGGTTTTTTTTTAAATTTCCAAAAATCCTGAATATATTTAATAATACATCTGCAGTTGCAATATTTCATTCTACACATATACATTTGTAATGCACTTTTCTTAGCGAAATATATATCTATATATATATAAATATACAGTGAAACTTGTGAAAACCGGACCGGCGTCGTTCCTTGAAAAAAATCCGGTTTTCACAGGATCCGGTTTATTAAGGTTATTATTAGAGTTCACTGCCCTTGATAATAAGTGGCAGATCCATTTGTTATCTCCCTTTGGGATGTGTAGCCATGGGTAACACATATACATGTGGCTTATTGGAAACAATAAACTTAAAATACAACGTAAAGTGATAATCTAAAATTTTTTGAGTAGGTTGCTTGTATTTTAATGTTTTATTTATCTCAAATAAACTATCATGAAATGATAGACGGGTGGGATCAGACATCATCATTATGATGTATAATTGTTTCATTGAGATAATAAACTTGAAATACGACGTATATCATAAAGTTATTTTGGTAAGTAACGTGTATTTTAAGTTGTTTTTATTTCGATGCAAACATATCGGTAAAAATGCAGGTGCGCTTTCCTCTGCAGAAGGATGTAGGTCAACGTAACTAAGACTCAGCCAAAACATTAAATTGCTTGAATTTACCAACATGGCACAAAGTCGATGTTGGTTTATGTCGATTAATGATAACAACTGCCATTCCATTGTTAAGAAACTTGTTTTCCTTATTTTTCCATCATATGACTGCGTAGAATGTTTTATCTATACAAAGCGCATTGCAGTTGTTCGATTGCGAGCCGAATAATTTCAGGATTCAAGGTCATCTTAACTGCGACTATTCTATTCAATTCTTTTCTTGACTGAAGTTTTGTGTAACCTCAAAACTTATTAAAATATCAATCTTGACTGAAATTTTGTCGATTTAAGATAGCGGAGAAAGTTGTGAATTATCACTGTGATATCGAGTAAGACCAGCAAAATGAACCAACAAAGATGTTCCTTTAAAAATTAACACGTTGCAATCGAACACAAGCTAACCTCGATTTCGGTTAACTGATCTCTTTAATCCGATAATTATTGTTTATTTGTGACGCCTTTCACACGTGTTAATGTGTACTAAAACCATTTGATGACGGTAATAATTTGTATTTCTTACAGTTTTGTTTTACTTAGAAGTTAAATGATGTTATTTATGATATATGAAATTACTTTTACTTTTATTTGTAGTAAATGTTTTTATGATATCGGAAATAACAGTCATTTTGTTACAAATTTGCAAGTTTCAAAAATTTCAATAAAATTCTCGGTTTCGGTTTCGGTTTTTTTTCATAAACAGAAAATCGAATCCGGATAACATAAGTCAAATGCGTCCGGTTTTTAGAATTCACAGGATCCGGTTTATTAAGGTTTCTATTATATAGAATAAAGAAGAGAGTAAATCGGGACAAGCACACACGTCCGGTTTTCACAGGATTCCGGTTTTTCCAGGTCCGGTTTTCACAAGTTTCACTGTATATAAATATATATATATATATATATATATATATATATATATATATATATATATATATATATATATATATATATACTACCCTATGCTAAAATACTTGTAAATAGACTTACTCAAGTAATTTCCTTAATTACATCTGCAATGCATTACCGTTGATATACAGAATTTGAAAATTATGACAATCAACAGTATGTGCAGTGTGATCTGCAAATCCAGATGTCAAGTGTGATCTGCAAATCGACATGTCCAGTGTGATCTGCAAATCCAGAGGTCAATTGTGATCTGCAAATCCAGATGTCAAGTGTGATCTGCAAATTCAGACGTCAAGTGTAATCTGCCAATCAAGATGACAAGAGTGATCTCCAAATCAAGATGTCCAGTGTGATCTGCAAATCCAGATGTTAAGTGTGATCTGCCAATTGACATGTCCAGTGTGATCTGCAAATCCAGATGTCAAGTGTGATCTGCAAATTCAAATATGCAGTGTGATCTGCAAATGCAGATGTCAAGTGTGATCTGCAAATGCAGATGTCAAGTGTGATCTGAAAGTCATGATGTCCAGTGTGATCTGCAAATCTTGATGTCCAGTGTGATTCGTAAATCCAGATGTCAAGTGTGATCTGAAAATCCAGATGTCCAGTGTGATCTGCAAATCCAGATGTCCAATGTGATCTGCAAATGCAAATGTCAAGTGTGATCTGCAAATGCAAATGTCAAGTGTGATCTGCAAATCCAGATATCAAGTGTGATCTGCAAATCCAGATGCAATTGTGATCTGCAAATCCAGATGTATGGTGTGATCTGCAAATTGACATGTCCAGTTTGATCTGCAAACCCAAATGTCCAGTGTGATCTGCAAATCAACATGTCCAGTGTGATCTGCAAATCCAGATGTCAAGTTTGATCTGCAAATCCAGATGCCCAGTGTGATCTGCAAATCAAGATGTCAAGTGTATCTGCAAATCGACATGTCCAGTGTGATCTGCAGATTTAGATGTCAAGTGTGATCTGCAAATCCAGATGTCAAGTGTGATCTGCAAATCCAGTTATTAAGTGTAGTCTGCATATCCAAATGTCAAGGGTGATCTGCAAATCCAGATGTCAAGTGTGATCTGCAAATCCAGATATCAAGTGTGATCTGCAAATCAACATGTCCAGTGTGATCTGCAAATCCAGATGTCAAGTGTGATCCGCAAATCCAGATGCCCAGTGTGATCTGCAAATCCAGATGTCCAGTGTGATCTGCAAATCCAGATGTCAAGTGTGATCTGCAAATCCAGATGTCTAGTGTGATCTGCAAATCCAGATGTCAAGTGTGATCTGCAAATCCAGATGCCCAGTGTGATCTGCAAATCCAGATGTCCAGTGTGATCTGCAAATCCAGATGTCAAGTGTGATCTGCAAATCCAGATGTCTAGTGTGATCTGCAAATCCAGATGTCAAGTGTGATCTGCAAATCAAGATATCAAGTGTAGTCTGCAAATCCAAATGTCAAGGGTGATCTGCAAATCCAGATGTCAAGTGTGATCTGAAAATCCAGATGTCAAGTGTGATCTCTGAACAAGTTGTTGTGAGCTTTACGTTTATACGCATGTTAAAAACGTCATTCTTATTTCTCGAATATTTAAAACACGTTTTTCCGGATTTTGATTATACGTTAGTATGTATAGAAATACGAAACCAAATGTTTGAAATGCTTGACCACAAAATTTGAAATTTTGAGTACGTAATAACGTGTTTAAAATAATTATGGTAGAACGTAAATTTCTTAATATGTTATAGAATTTCAATATAACGTGTGATAAGACATTCCAAAGGGAATTTCAAGTGTTCTGTAAACTTTTCTACAATTGACACTTTGGACGTTTGAAAGTTAAACACAATAACAAAAATTCTCAAAATTTATCAAATTGAAAAAAAAAAATTATTAGACCTAGATATTTAATTTTAATATATTTACAATAGCACCCACTTTCCGCCTATGAAAACTATTTCTCAACATTATCGAAAATTTGCTTCATATGACTACAAAAACGTATGTTTGACCTTTTTGAACTAGTACTGATCCAACAGTACCGCGTAATCACAAATACATCACATACCCTTACACGACAATTAAGTTCCCATACTTTTGGTGTATTTTCTAATTCTTCCTTTTCAAACTGTACTTTTAATTTAAATATGCAAATGTAACTGTTAAATATTTTCAAAATCTTATCGTTTAATTCTGTCATTAAAACAACTGTATTCCATTTAACGGATTAGTTATTTTTTCATCAATGGAAGTAGGCGGGGTCACCTGTCATCTCACTTATCAATGACGTCATCTTTTATGGAGATACGACAGACGAGTTCCGCGATGCACTAAAACAAACGGAGGTATACGTAGTAAATTAGCAAAAATTCAATGCAGTAATAGTTTTAAGTCCACATAGCAAATTAGATGCAAGAAATAAATTGTAAATATAAGAAATGACATTGTTTTGGGGGCACTTTATGCTAGAGGAAGCTCTTCATGTTGAATTTGTACCCGGAACACCCGGTATCATACTAGCATGAAGTGCCCCCAAAACAATGTCATTTCTTAAATAATGCGTTTAATGACCTTAACACTATTAATATAAAATTAATATTTTTGGTAAAAATTATGTTAGAGAGAGAGAGAGAGAGAGAGAGAGAGAGAGAGAGAGAGAGAGAGAGAGAGAGATTTTTTAAACCAAATATACAATTTTTCTATATTTAAAAATATATAATCAAATTTTTTTAACAATCCAGCGAAGAAAATTTTTTACGTCCATGATCTGATAGATGAAATTTTTTGATCGCATACATCACACGTCATACGTCATTACCCCTTAGAAACCGCTGACGTCAGTACTCTCTATCATGTGTAAAGTTGTATAAAAAGATAAGGTTAATGTTATAAATATTGTATTTATTTTTGAATTTAATTATAAGGAATAATTGTAATTTTTTTCGGTCTATGACCTCATAGAACTAATCTAAAGCAAAAAATTATAGAATAAAGGAAACACAGTATATATATATATATATATATATATATATATATATATATATATATATATATATATATATATATATATATATATATATATATATATATATATGTATGTGTGTGTGTGTATATATATATATATATACTAGTATATATACTGTGTATTCTATTCTATTCTTTATTAAACATAATAATAGCTTTATTTCTCACATTGTACATAAACAATACAGAGAAACATATAAACATACAAATCAAATATACAGTAGTGGTCTTGAGAAAAAAAAATAAAAGAAGAAATAAAAAGAAGATTACTAACCCGGAGAGCTGACTCTCTGATTAACGATTCTAATAAATTTACATAAGTTTTTTAAAACAGATAATTTCTTGTTATTGAAGAGTCTGTAATATTTCATAGTATTTGGTTTACATCTGTAATGTAAAGGAATAAACAATAATCTTTCAGTATTAAAAAATTCACAAGTCATAATATAATGAAATTCGTCACCTATTTCTTTTGCACACAAATTACATATACGATTACCGGTATTAATCCATCTACCTGTCTCAATAGGAAGATAATGATTACTAGATCTGAATTTTGCTAGAGTTAAAATATCTTTAGTGTCTAAAAATGAGGATAAATAATACTGAAATTTAAATTCACCATTAACAAATAAATTATAAGAGATACCTTTGGATGAATTGTTTAAACTATTTGTAAATATTGATCTGATAGTTTCTGCTTAATGCACTTTGTTAACCAAGTGGAATTAGAAAAATTTTGTAGAAGCCATATATTGTTCAATCCACAATCTTCAAAAATACATTTTATATAGTTCAACCATTTAAAATTGTAACCATTTAAAAACTTTGAGTACATTAAATTATATAAAATAGAACAATACTTTTCTTGTTTACCCATAACAAGTTTTGACCAATAACTAACCATTCTGGTTTTTATACATATATCTAAAGGCCTTATACCAAGTTCGCCATAAATTATAAAACTAGGTGTAGATTTTTTCAAATGAAGTACTAATTTACAAAATTTCAGTTGCACTCTTTCAATAATATCATTGTTTTCAAAGCCCCATAATTCACAACCATATAGTAAAATAGGAATAACAATTTTTTCAAAAAGATCTAACTGACAGTCTATTGATAAATTAAGAGACCTAGATTTTTTTAACACACCATACATAGCCTTAATGGCTCTATTAGCAATATATTTCTTTGTAGCACTAAAAGATCCAGTTTTTGAGAAAAAAATACCCAAATATTTATATTCTTTAACTACTTCTAGTCCTACATTATCAATAGTAAACAAATAATTATCACATGATCTGCCTTTAGAAAAAAAAAAAAAACTTTTGTTTTGTCAACATTAACATGTAATTTCCATTTTTTACAATACTGACAAAATATATTTAACTGATGTTGTAGATCTTCCTTACTTTCTGACATAAGAACAGTATCATACCAAAAACGGTATATAGGTACATAATAAACAAACATAAACATTAAGGTATACAAATACATAATAATATTATGATATGACAATAAATATATACATTTGTATAAGTATGAGTGAAGCATGGATACCAAACAAAATTGCTCTCATGATATTGAACGGAGAAAGTTACCAGATTCAAAGCTGTGTAGAGAAACAAATAATAGATATTTAATAATGAATAGATAGAGTCTAACCTAATAATAATAATAATACTAATACTAATAATAATAATAATAATATGATTTAGAGAAAAATATTACTAGAACATGAAAGTTTTTATTACATAGAGTTGTTACGAATAGTTAGAGATCTGGTAAGAAAATTTCCAAGATTACTGAGTTGTTTTACATTATTGATATTTAACAATTCAATGAGTTTGTAGGTGCTAGGCTTCAGTCGGTAAAAAGATTTAATAAAGCATTGTCTAAATTGAGAATAAACTGGACATTCCAATATAAAGTAGTACTAATCCTCAATACTATCAGTACAAAATTTACATAATCTTTCATTTCGTTTTTTGCCCGTGTGCATCGGTCTGTTTCAATAGTCAAACAATGTGTGGATAACCTGAATTTTGCTGTAATCTTTTTGTAACAAACTAGAATTGATTTCATTAAAAAAGTACACAAAATGTAAATAAATAAATGACATTTGGTTGATTTATGTAGTGAAGTATTTAAACTCTAGAAAAAAAAAATATTCTAACTTCTACTTGATTACAGCTAAACTGAACTTTGGACAAATATTAAATAGCAGTATAGTTACAATGAAAACTTAATAATAATAATAATAATAATAATAATAATAATAATAATAATAATAATATCTTTGATACTTCATATACTAGTAATCATATTATAATCAATATATTATAAATTCCTTTCCCCTAGATTATATGTGATTATGACATCCAAAAATTACGTAACATTGCATCATAAAAAGATTTCTAAGCGAGTCTTGTTATCATCGTACAAGCTGTTTACATTAGTACTTATTAATTCTCTACGAGTATTGTTATATGCACAAAGTTTACTGTAGTTTGTATCAACAACACTAAGTAACGTAGTTCCATGTTAAAACGTTGTAATCCAAGACTTGCTGTAAGGCATGTCATTAAATTTATGCTCTGAAAAGACATAAATAAATAAATAAATAAATAAATAAATAAATAAATAAATAACATAAAATAAATAAATAAATAAAATAGATAGATAAATAAATGAAAGTAAACAAATACATTAATTAATTAATAGATAAGTAAATAACATAACATAAAATAATAATAAATAAATAAATAAATATTTTCATTGTAGAAATAAAAAATCCGAGTGAATTATCCACAATTAACAAACATCAGAATCTATTTACATATACGTATTATATTGGACTTGTATAATTAATTATTTCCCCTTATTTAAGGTAACTGATACAAGTTGTGTCTTACATCATGTTCTACAGATTAAAAAAAAAAAAAAAACAAATTGTAAACCACAAAATATAGTAAAAATCCTTTATCCAAGTTTTTCATAAGAAGAAGTTTTATTCTCTTGACAACAGGAAGTTAGTCCTAGGCTATAGCAAATTGCTATATGGGTTTTTTTCAGTATGAGATTTTCTTTTTTCCATTTAACTAGTTCTAGGCTATAGCAAAATGCTATATGTTTTTTTTTCAATATGAGATTTTCTTTTTTCCATTTTACACTTATAAAAAATTTAAATAAATGAGTCCTGCAAGTGCAATTTTTGTTTTTATCTCCAATGGTATATGCTGATTTGATTTTTTTAAATTAAATAATGCATTAAAAATTACCACATGACAACTTTGTCACGTGACACCATCGTTCAATAGATTTTATCATTATTCATTCCAACACAAAAATTAAATAAAGCCATCAAATTGATTGCATATATCTGGAATGCCGAAGAACAACATTTAATATTGGTAAATAGTCATGCCCTATATGTTTAGTAAATGAGTAATGTGCTTGCACATAAAATAACGAAGTAAAAATGTCGTCATAATTAGTACATTTAGGTATAATATGGCTAATTGTGCGCATTTTGCATATTTTGTTTTTGTAAGTTAACAAGATGTGAAGTAATTTTTTTTTTACATCAAAATAGAGATATTGTCTTTTTTTGCGGGATTGTCATTTCTGAGACGAGCTTTACAAGCTAACTGACAATATTGTATTACACTGCAATCTGACATGACAGAATTCGAACCTAGAGGTGAAAGGCATTGCCATTCCCATTTAAGTAAGTAAGGCACCTAGAATGATATACACAACATGGTAGCAATTAATCCTTATCTATTATTTTGAAAAAAAAAAAAAAAAAAAACGCGTTTTTTCTCTCCCACTAAGTTTTCACATGTATTTCATATGAAGCATATCTTTTACAGAAGTACTGAAATCGGTCGGTTTCAGTGTAACACTTTAACCATGTCAACAAAGTACACCCTTGTCTGTATGTCCTAGATTATTCAATAATTCAGCAGAAAATTTCAGACAATTCTGTACACAAAAGCTGTTATCCTGAAAGATATAAGGAAGGTTGTTATTGTTGTAACGTTGTTTAACGTCGCATCAGATATTTGTTACGAGAGCAAGGTTATTGATCTGTGGATTAATCTAAGAACAAGTTAAAGTAAGCGAACAGGGTTACCGTTTGGTAAGGTGCTAGATCACCGAGTTTGTATGCCGCAGACAAGCATATTACTGTCCCGGTCCATTATTCTGGCATCGGGTTAACCAATCAATACTTTGTCCCCCTAATGCCGAGCGCCAGGCGAAGAAGCATTATCTCAAATTTCAAAAGTCATGCAAATGTATGTATGACCCGGTCAGGGTTCCACGAGCCTACGACCTCGACCCCCCTCCCTCTCTCTCTCTACCACTTAGCAATCGAGGCGGTATGTATGGAAAGAACACAGGCAACATCAGCACTGAGACCGAAGTTGACATGAGTAGTGGCTTTAACCACTTATGCTTTTTTCCGATAATTTCTTAAACTTTTAAAATGAGATAAACATACTTACATAAATTCTAATGTAAAATGATTCACTGTGTCCTTTGCTTGTTTTACTAGGTGCACGTGATCGATGTTTGCTTCATCAGACAACATGGTTCTCCATTTTCCCTTCAAATAGTCGTTTGAATGAATGACATTACCTGGAACATACAGCGCATGAAGTTTTGGAATACGGAATGCGGTAAGGTGAATCTCATCTGCTGACACAAACTTGCCAAGGATGAAATATCCAGAATCATCTTCCATTGGGCAGTCAAGATGGGAAAAGGGATGTTTTTCAATTCCACTCCCGCCATTTGTAAGTTTGACATAATCATCTAGGTATTTATTGGCATATAAAAAATCTGTGATGCCGTGTCGATAAAGAAGGGAAATCTTCTCTTGTTTGCCGTTTGCAAAACTGCATCCGTAATAACGCAATGTCTCGTTCGTTCCAAAGTCGCATAGTATTTTGCCATCGAAATCTGAAGGAAACACGCACTTTCCAGATTTTCCAGGCTCCGGACCACTGATCCATTTGACTCCATTTACGACGGTATGCTTAGGCTCTATTGGTGGCACGTCAGAAAAACAAGCTAGATCCATAAGAGAATAACTCCCTGGTGTAAAATCTGCAACCATTTCATCTGGACTCGACATTACAACTTTTCCTGATGCTCCTTTGCGTTTAAAGCTTGAAAATGAACTCCACCTGTCTTTCAGAAATTCAGCAAGTTCATCCGAGTTGGAATCGTCGTAAAGCTTTTTCAGCATTTTGTTCATGTTTTCATTTGTAGAGGAAGGTCCTGTCTTGGAAAGAACGTTAGGGTCATCTTTAAAAAGTTCTTGGAACTTTTCGTAAGATATCTCTTCATCACCTGACTGTTGAATTGATTCAAACGTTTTCATGAGTTTCGACAAAGCAACACCCCTTTTCTGTTCCCACATGTATTCAATATATTCCTTAACGTTGATGGTTCCGCTTCCATCACGATCTGCTGACAAAAACGCATCCCTTAGTCTGTTCGACACTGAATCACCTTCCCCTTCTTGGAAAATTGCTGTCTCGAAATATTTAACGAATTCGTCAAAAGAAATGTTTCCAGACTTATCGCTGTCAATGCTGTCAAAAACTTGATTTGAGTGTTCCTCTGACATAGAATTCATACCGACGAGTGAAAAAAATTTGAAAAATTCATCTTTGTCAAGAATCCCATTTCCATCTTTATCTAGTTTCATGAAGATAACTTTTAATTTTTCTTCTTCAATTTCAATTACATCCTTTGATTCAGTCGTTTCTTTCTCGTTTTTGTTGATTGCTGATACGTTATTACTGTCTTCGACGACAAATGGCTTAATGTGATTTTTCTCTGGCGATATGGCGTCATTATTTGCACAACTGCTAGTTTCAATGGATTCCAAAATCAATTCCATCCAAAACCTTCTTTCTATATCAGTACCACATGATATTTCCAGTTCATCTTGGTTTGAGGATAATTTAAAACACCCACTGTAAGACTTGTATAAAAAGTCATCTGCAGGAAGAGGTTCTAACCTCGTTTCGGATGTAATGATCACCTCACCCTTGAAACTAGATCCTGATCTATCGGCTAGAAAAGACTTTCCGTAATATGAAAGTCGTTCATTTGTCAATACAAACCAGCATTCTTCCCAAAATGTAAACTTTGACATGAGTTTGGTTCCAATATGCATCCAACCCCACTTGATAAAATTTTTTACAAACTTTTCATGAATATTGGAAACAGATGAACGCAAGGCACGGATATGCGCTGGGCTGGAAACAAAGCCATTAAGAGTATTTAAAAATGTGGCGAACGTTGTATTTTTTCCTAGCGAGTTTATCATTCTTTTCTTGTCGATTTCTAGTTTTTCTCCCAGACAAGTGATGAGAAATTGCATTTCTTCAGCAGGAATCAAGACCGGAAACGTGTTTTCGTCTGCAAATCTGTTGAAAATCCGCCATAACATTTCAGCTACATCATCTGGTATATTGGTTGAATCATAACGATTTCGACAAATTTCCCAGCATCGATTTTCAATTTCTGGTAATAACTGCAGGAGACGCACATCAGACGCAATCAGTACGGAATGAACGTATGATTTGTAATTTACCAATTTTACCTTATCAGAACAAGCAAAAAGCCTATTGAACTTTCTTTCAGAGTATTCCACAGAAGGCAGGTCTTTGAAGCTTAAAGTAACTTCTTTGATGAGACTAACTGTTAACCTTTTGTAATTGTCAGACGACAAAGCATAAGCTGCTTCCCATACACACACTAACGGTTCACCAGGCATACTGATATCTGAAAAAAAGGAACGATTTGATCATGAGTGTAATTTCTTACATAAAATAACATTTTTTCTCACATGAATTTTAGGACAAGTCGTATAAAAATCAGAATTTGACATGAATGACATTTTAAAATGTCAACGTTGATAACAGTTGTAATTTAACAATTGTTTTGGCTGATTATGTGTTATAATTACCGCCACTTTACTAATAGTGAGGTAAATAGAACTAATTATAATAAATTCAAATCTGGGTATATATCAGTAATGGCATGTGCTGGTTTTGAATATCTATTTGCCATGTGCTGGTTTTGAATTTCTAGTTGTCATGTGCTGATTTTGAATATCTAGTTGCCGTGTGCTGGTTTTAAATATCTCGTTGCCTTGTGCTGATTTTGAATTTCTAGTTGTCGTGTGCTGATTTTGAATTTCTAGCTGTCGTGTGCTGGTTTTGAATGTCTGGTTATCGTGTGCTGGTTTTGAATTCTAGTTGTCGTGTGCTGATTTTGAATTTCTAGTTGCCATGTGCTGATTTTGAATTTCTAGTTGTCGTGTGCTGATTTTGAATTTCTAGTTGTCGTGTGCTGGTTTTGAATTCTAGCTGTGTGCTGATTTTGAATTTCTAGCTGTCGTGTGCTAATTTTGAATTTCTAGTTGTCGTGTGCTGAGTTTGAATTTCTAGTTGTCGTGTGCGGGTTTAAATTTCTAGTTGTCGTGTGCTGATTTTGAATTTCTAGTTGTCGTGTGCTGTTTTTTAATTTCTAGTTGTCGTTTGCTGATTTTGAATTTCTAGTTGTCGTGTCCTGGTTTTGAATTTCTAGTTGTCGTGTGCTGGTTTTGAATTTCTAGTTGTCGTGTGCTGGTTTTGAGTTTTAGTTGTCGTGTGCTGATTTTGAATTTCTAGTTGTCGTGTGCTGATTTTGAATTTCTAGTTGTCGTGTGCTGAGTTTGAATTTCTAGTTGTTGTGTGCTGATTTTGAATGCATTTTTTAAAAGAAATTCAAAACAGCACATGATAGTAACATACAACTTAAAGAATAATTAAGAACAATTTTATAAATATTGGATGGATCAGAAACATGGAAGTCTATAAGTCACTTAGTCACATAAAAATCTTTTAATATTGTAGATTGGTCTTAACAATTTTGTAATCTATTTCACTCTTTTATATGCATTGATTTATTATTTTAGGTGTCTCATAAGCCACGTGGGGCTGGGTGTCAATATTTAATGTATTTTAAATTCAAGAGAATGGAGAATGTTATGTTTTGTAAATCTTTTTGTAATGACATTTATAAATTTAATATCATATAAACACAGTTACAAGGTTCTGATCATTGTATAAAATATATATTAGAAAAGAAATTTGTCCATCTTTATAAAAAAAACATTTAAAATGTCGATAAAATATTAAGAAAAGGAAATAAATATAAAAATTAATATATAAATTCCAAATCTAGACCCTTCTCAAGTTGGATTTAGGACTTAAAGATAGGTCCAAAAACCTCTAAACCTTTTTTTTCAATTTTCAATTAGAATATTTCTCATAATTGAAAATATGTTAATAATATATAAAAATACAAATTATGACTTTATGACATAGACATAATACAGACAAATAAGCAACTGATAAATAACTAACAAATAACCGATAACTAACCTGGAGGACTTACTCTCTCAATTTTTTTTTTAACAAATTTATCCAATACTATTGCATTAGGGGGGTTTAACAGCTTTTTGTATTTAACAGTATTTGGATTTTTGTAAGATAGGCCTAGTGAAGAGAGAAGTGATGATCTAACCTTAGTAAAAGCTTTACAAACCATAATATAATGATACTCATCACCTAAGTCATAAAGTTATGTACTTTATGTACATAAAGTACAATTTCTATTCGCATGTGGAGTATTATTCCACCTGCCTGTTTGGACAGGTATTTTATGATTACTTATTCTGAACTTTATCAAAAATTTAAATCTTTAAAAGTGCAGTCTTTTAAAAAAACCTACTGTGTGTAAAATTAAATGTATGTATCAAAGAAAATATCCATACCTTTTGATCCGTTTCTTTTTTAAAAATCACCGTCTTTTTACCTATAAAATAAACGATAAATAAATAATACAGGATGTCTCAAGGTAAAATTAAAAAAATAGACCTGTCACTATATAATGATACAGGGTTTTTTTTATATTTTTTTAAAAAAAAAATACAAGTGAATGCGTTTCTATTACTTAATTATTATTCTGTATATATATACTAGTATATATACATGTATATATATATATATATATATATATATATATATATATATATATATATATATATATATATATATATATATATACGCACACACACACACACACACACACACACACATATATATATAAAGAGAGTCTATTACGAGTTTGAGGTCGAGATGGGGGAAATTCCGCTCTTTCATCTCAAACGAGGCTCTGCTACACGTGCGCACGCAGGGTGCGATATGCAAAAAATATTGAACCACCCAGTCAGAAATATATATATATATATATATTATTCATGAAATAAACATCTTAAACTTTAAAAAGTAAAAAAAAAATAACCACTGAACCTTTATGTTTGTGTTTGTGATTGTGATGTAGGTGTGTCATGTTAAAGAACCCTGATGTATAATACCATCAGTGCAATGCGCAGACAAAATTTCTGCACTTTTGCCTATAGCTGGCGACGTCTCGATAGAAGTGAAATATTCTTGCCTGGGACGTAAAACACCATTACTGAACTCAACTCTTCACTGTTCCAGACATGATTGAGTACCACCTCGGTGGATCATTTATAGAGCGTCTACCTCGAGAGCTGGAGATTAGTGGTGTAACCCGATTGCATTCAAATAAGACTTTGACGTTTGAGATACTGTTTTCGCTTATGGCAATCGGCATAAGGTCATCAGATTATCAACTGGCATACACGGTGCCAGGATGATAATCTGACTGAGGAAGTGGTATGCTTGTCTTTGGCATACGAACTTGGTAAGGTAGCACCTAAACAAAAAGTTATCCTGAGTGCGCGCTAATACAAGACAGACTGTTATCTCGCTTATCTCATACATCAACTTGTTCTGGTGAAAAACTTAAAAATTGTTGTTGTTATTCTTTCTGCTGTTATTTCATTTTTAATTGAAAAGACCCCCCTTAATGATTTCTTCTATTACATAAGGCTGTACAATTGGCGGCAAACATTATTAAACACGTGATACAGTGAAGGATAAGATTGTCAATTTATATTTTAAACTTGAAACATTTGGAATAACAATAGCTTTGAAAACACACACACACACACACACACACACACACACACACACACGCGCGCGCATCCCCCACAAACACACAGCAAGGAGAATAAATTTAAGGTTTTTTTTAATAAAATGCGTATCCTTCTTTCATTCAAGCGGCATGGATAGTTTGATACCTTACAATAAAATAGTACGTTCACACAAAATTTATATATGAATTTAAAATACTAGTACATTTGTATTTATTTGTTTTATCAGTGCATTTTAATAAGTATAACTGACGATGTGCTTTGTTATTTGCAAATAGAATCTGTAATTATTATCCTTGAGTCTAGTTACAAAGATATGTGTCGAACAGGCATTATTCCTTACCGAATGATAAAACCCAGCCAAACCTACTAATTTTAGTCTACATTAATAATAAAGTCATTTAACATGACTGAAATGACCAGTGAGAAAACCATGTTCTTCTCGCATATGTTCTTAATTTGCGAACACTGTCAAAGGTACACTATATTAGTACAAATTGCACGTGTGTGTGTGTGTGTGTGTGTTTTACAAAAAATCTTTTCGAATAACAGCAGTACAATAGTCACCAATAAGTCTTTATCCACTTGAATGTTAATCATACACTTAATGTTGTCTATGTATTTTACAAAATACAAAATTTAAATTCTGACAGATAATTGCAGCATGTTTACCTACATGTAGAATTACATACTGCCATCGGATTTATGTAATGTTAATCAGAGCAGGGAAACAAATAATTAGATCTCAGAAATCGTCCGAACTCTGTATCCAACGATATCCCATTACAAAAAAATATGTCTCGTATTTAAATTTTTCGTCTGGAGATTTTATTTTTATTTTTTGCAATATGATATTTTGGCCATGAAAATTAGAATAAAAATGCATATTTTAAAGTTTACAATAGTTAATTCAGGGTGTTACATATGAGTTGCGAGCTCTATTAAAACTTTATATGTTTTATTCTTTTCTTATCTGTAACTTATTATTGTCCCCCCTCCTCGGCAGAGCGGGGGATATAGTGAAAGGAACGTCCGTCCGTACGTCTGTACGTCCATACGTCCGTCCGTCCGACCATACATGGAACATAGTTTGTGTAATCTGTAACTCTTATGAACATTTCCCAAATTCAATAAAATTTTACCCAGTTGTTTGGCACATATCATTGATGTACACCTTCTATTTTGGTGACATTCAAGAAAGTTTTTCTTGAAATTGATGCTTGTGAACTTTGCCATTTTTCTAAAGAAAATATGTGAACGGTGCATAGTTTGTGTAATCTGTAACTCTTTTGAACATTTTCTAAATTATATAAAATTTTACCCATCTGTTTGGCACATATCAGTGATGTGCACCTTCTTTTTTGGTGACATTTGAGAATGTTTTTCTTGAAATTAATGCTTATGGAACTTTGCCATTTTTCAAAAGAAAATCTGTGAACTATGCATGAATAATTGTGTAATCTGTAACTCTTTTGAACATTTTCCAAATGAAATAAAATTTTACTGAGTTGATTGGCACGTGTCAGTCATGTGCACCTCCTATTTTGGTGACATTTGAGGATTTTTTCTTGAAATTAACGCTTGTGGAACTTTGCCATTTTTCAAAACAAGGTATGTGAACTACGCATAGTTTGTGTAATCTGTAACTCTTATGAACATTTCCCAAATTAATCAAAATTTTACCCAGCTGTTTGGCACATATCATTGATGTGCACCTCCTATCTTTGGTCACATTTTAAGAATTTTTTCTTGAAATAAAGGCTTATCGGAACTTTGTCATTTTTGAAAAGAAAATATGTGAACGGTGCATATTTTGTGTAATCTGTAACTCTTATGAACATTTGAATTAAATGGTTCCCAGTTGTTTGACACATATCAATGATGTGCATCTTTTATTTTGGTGATATTTACAGTAACTTTTAAAAATTATGTTCATGGAACTTTGTCCATGGATTTTTTTTTCATTCGTGGAACCGCTGCATTATTAGCAATTTAGTTTTTTTGTTTTATCCAGGTAACTCTTTCTTTAATAATATTATTCTTTAATCATGGTGTAGTGTTGTATACATCTTGCTTTATAACTTCAATATGTCACGAATTATTCCTGAAAATTTGAACACTTCATCTCATCATGTAGAAAGTGTAGACCCAACAAGTCCAAAATGTTCTACGCTCAAAATCAGTAAAAGCAAGCCAAAAACTAGATTTGATGCCACATAGTTTCTGTTATAAAACTGGGACTTTAAGTAATCTAAATATATGTCATGTCATATGATTACATGGTGCACAAGTTTTTACCTCATAGTACATTTCATAAAGTGTTGAATTTAGTTGAGGAATTCCAGATTCAAGTTGAAAACCACATGCTCTTGAAGGTTGATAGAAAGTCTGTTGTAAATTGTAAGTTAAACAATTTCATTAACCATTGGTTATTTTGAGTGTCTTATGCCATGTTCCCCTCCCCATAAAAGGATATTCATCTTTCCCCAGGAAATATATATATACAGTCGAACCTGTCTTAAAGCCCACCTGTACATAAGTGCCTATTTATAACATAGTTATACAGTGATTGAGATGAGAAATAATGGCCTTATTACTATTAAGGCCATTATTTCTCATCCCAATCACTATATACCTATATTATTTTAACCTCTATATTCCTATTGGCCAATTGTACATATAGGTCACTTTTACTGCTTCCCTTGGGAGGCCTTTAAAGACAGGTTTGACTGTATATATAGGCGAGGGGATACCATGCGGATTTTCATCGGCTTTCAAGATCTTGTTTATTTATTTTTTTATTTTTCATATCTTTTAAAAAATTATTTTTAAAAGCTTCATTATACAATGGTGATGGTAAATGGAAACAAGTGTTGTCTACGTGTATTTCAACAGGCACACTACGCTACGCGCATTATGAAGTGTGCACTTAGTTTTTCATGTTATGACTCAATAAACTTGTTAAAAACACAAGTTTTTCCTTAAATAAATAAATGAATAAATAAATAAATAAATAAAGAACTATATATCTATATATATACGAGTAACAAATAACAATAAGCGTGTTCAAACACTGTGTTTAAGCCTTATGGAACAACAAAAAATTATCGAACAAATAACTTACCCTTTAGCCTGACAGAAGATAAAATGATCCTCAGCTATATGTATGCCGTTGTATTTCTGTTTGACTCAAGTCCACAGTGACTTAATATTCTTACAGTACTTTATTTAGTAAAATATATCGTTTTTAAATACCGTCGTTTTTGGAGCATAACGTTAATTGCAGCGAGAAAAACTATAGTGAGTTCTCAGCGCTAAATAGCACAGTCAATGTTTTCAGTTTAAAAAGTTTTATTTATTTTTTGTTGGTTAAGAGCCCCATTGGCCAAGTGAACTATACGGATCGCTGCGCTTCTAACCGTCTAGAGAATTCAGGGTTCCTCCACCATCCTATAACTGACATTATATATATATATATAGTAAAAGTATCTTGACGTAAAACATCATTACTTTACTCTGCTACTTCTTTTCATTTATGAAATAATAAAATTGTAACATGTAGGTAATACGAAATAAATATGTACACATAACTCACACATATGCAGATTTATAAAGATAAACTAAATAGCAATAAACAAATAAATAAATAAATAAATAAATAAATATTTAAAAACCACAGCAAAACACTGAAAAATGGAAATGATTATACAAAAAGTAACATGTATTGGGCAATCTAAAATAACTATAACACTTTAACCATACCTTTGCCTTCTCGCGACATCTTTTCTCTTTTCTAGGGCGGATGTCGTGTGTAAATATTCGCACAAAAATTTTTGTGCTTCCTCCTTAAGTGGGAAGTCGTCGGTTCTAACCCCAAAGACTTGAAGTGGGCAATGACTGTTCTTTCGCCTAGCACTCGGTACTACGAAATATAAGTCACGGTTCTTTCGGATGGGAACTTAAAATAAACGAGGTCCCTTGGCACGATAGGCGTTGCACGATAAAGAACCCTGCTGTATAATGCCATCAGCAAAACGTCAGGCAAAATTTCTGTACTTTCGCCTATAGCTGGAGACGCCTCGGTATAAGTTAAATATTCTTGACTGGGACGTTAAACACCATTAATAACGTTTCCCGTGTGAAATACCCATTTCTCCAAGATTGATAGCCGTTCCGTTTATGTTAACTATGAACGACAAACGGCGCATTTACGAAATTTTACAAGAACGGTTTTTACCATAATGTATTTTTGAGAATATTAGATATAAAATACATGTAATAATAATAATTTGAACATCGGGAAATAAATGTTATTTGTGGAGTATATTTTGGTCGAAAATAATGTTCTTAGTCTAAAATGCACGTGCACGTTCTTTGTGGCTGTTGTGTCTACTGGACTTCTCCTGGTGTGCACGTGTTATAGATGGGAATTTTTGAGTCTTAAAATCAATGATTTGTTTTAATATTTAACGAAAATATAACAATTGAACTGTTCCAAATTATGTTCATTTTCAATATGACTGCAAAAACTTTGCACCAATCATAACGCGTTAGCGCGTTATTCAGTTTGCTTGCAAAGTTTTTGCATTCATATTGACAATGAATATCATTTTTAAAACAGTTAAATTGTTAAAAAACGCAGCGAATAAGATGTTACATGTATTTTGGCTTCCTAAATACAGAACTTGTTAATCATTTCACTCCCTAAGACATGTTTATCTTGTTCAAGATGGAAAAATTTCTTAAAAAAACCCCGAATATCAGACATTTAAATGACATTTATCATTTATGTAACATAATCTTGTCGATATGAGATCACACACAAAATAATTAAAAAGGTATGTAGAAACATTTTGGTAATTTGCATTTCAATTTTGTCTTGATTCAAAATTTAAAAACGCTTTCTGTATAAAATATGTTTTATTTGCAAAGTAAAATGTACATGTATTTTTGATATAACATATTAACATTTTTATTATTTCACTCTTTATATATATTGGATACTTTATATACGTGGATTCATTAGTTTGTATTTATATCAGGTTTACGACAGTAAAACGATATATTTAAATCCCTATAACATCTAATATATAATTTTACTCTATCCTTCAAATGAATAAAGAGTAATGTCGGGTTTGAAAGGAGCTTGTTAACTATATAATAATAATAAATAATAATAATAATTTATTTCATTAAAGTTCACATGTCATAACAACATTATCTAAAACAGGTATCATTACAGTACATAATATATAACATTCAGCCTAAAAGACTTATGAGACACTATAAAACACAATTAATAGACATAGATATATACAAGCATATAAAAAACTTTTGATAATAAAAATTATATTAAAGCATCTGTTAGGGAATTAAAACGTTATCCCGCGAGATTGAAAAATCGAAAATAGTAAAAGGAAGGGAATTAAAACGTTATCCCGCGAGATTAAAAAATCGGAAATGGTAAAAGGAAGACCTAAAAATGCCAAGTCAACGAATTATGGTACCAGCCATATAGAATGTAACAATTGTATATACTTACTGTAAAAAGTTAACTTTACCCCTGCTTTTTCCGATAATAATAATAATAATAATAATAATAATAATAATAAAAATAATAATAATACATATGTATGTAATTGTGTAAATACACCCCATTAAACATTTGATATAGGAAGCATATATACATATTACAGATATTTCATGCTAATATTCCGACATATATTATATGTGTAATATGAGAAAATATACTTTGTAAATAATTAAATATGTGTTATATATGAAACCAGACAGCTGATAAATAATAATAATTACAAACTTCACGTTGTTACACGATTTAGAGCAATTTCATTGGTCGTTTTCCTGTTAAATGACGTTGTTATTTTCCAATAACAACGTTTTCTACCGGAACTACTTTCGACCAGTTTCGGGGATTACCCATCTTTCAGTTCTGTTAATAGAGGTTATTTTTAAATTGTAAACAAATGGGAATGTCTTCGAGATCGGCAAATATTCCACCTAGAAACATCGAAATACTTCATTTTTTAAGATTAAAATTTTGCCAAAAATTATTCAACTTGACATATTCTGATATTTTATCATCAAAATATTCAAGAATATTAAATATTTATTTATGAAATATTTTTTCGATATTTTTATCTCTTTGTAATCCAGTCTCAGAGAAGTCCTTTTGTACAACCCTTAAAAATCCAAAGTCAAAATAAATTTTATTACACACCTCAACCAATTTCTAAACGCGTGTTTTCCGAATTCATGCAAAATATATCAAAAATTTATAATTGAAGTCAGGTATTCACTGCACATCGCCCAAGAGCCACAACGATATCTTTGCTAAGTGATGTTGAATTTTAGTTACGCCACATTATGCTTATATCAGGCCACAGAAACGAGGCCTCAGTTTACAGACACAGTAGGGACTCCGACTGTTCTGTTCACAGAAGAACCATATTATTGATACCTTCTCGGGTAACATCCAGTCTAATGCACCCCCTACCGCTTGTTTTACCTCAACATGTCTCTGATCAGCTATTACAGCTACCACCGGTGTCGTCATTAAACGAAATCCCTTTGTCTCATTCCCAGCCCATAAGTTGGCAAAAAAATCGGTTTCAACCAAGAAAACATTAATTCCATTTCATTAGTTGGTTCCAAGGTTTTTTAAACACTGTTCATTCAGCTTTCTTTTGTTATTGGAAACGTCAACCTGTAAGTTCACACGCGTGTCCTACAAACGTACGATAGTCGTACGTTGTTGTTGGTAAATGTGTTGTCACGAGACATAATATAGTACCTTTTTTCTAAAAGGATTTAATTGTAGTATCATTTATAAGTTGACTAGAATTAACAAGTAAATAAAAAGACATTTTTACGTCTTTTAAAGGTGACATTTAATGTATTGTTACGCCGCGAAGTTGTAACATCGATTTTCGGAAAATCAGCTTATCAGTTCAGAAATGTAGGTCGGCTTAAAAAACTGTTTAATTTCGAATTTGTAATTATAAGAATTGAATTTCACTTTTTATGTTTACTAATTACGCTTCGCAACGCTAGGCAGTTTTACACAATTTGTAACAATGTAAAAAGTGAAATTCAATTCTTAAATGACAACTCTTTATTTAATTAACATTCACATATTTATATAGCATACTCTTATTTGCCTACAAATACATAAAGTGATAAAATTTTAAGAATAAACTCAAATAGTATTTTATCATAATAATTTAAAATATTTCCAACCAATATTATTAATATGATTGATAAAATATAATTTGAATAAATAAAATACCAGAGTAGATCGTATAACTTTTGAGTTATACTAGATTCAATTTAAAAATAGATATTACTTGTTGGAAAAGCAGAGCCAGAGTAATTTTTAGAAATAATTGCACCAAAACGAAAGTTTAGTTAGTAATTTTTATTTGCTATTTTAGTATTAAACCAGTCTGACCAGACACGTGATATGTCCACACATTGATGCCTACTTCGATTCGTCAAAGTCGTGTTTCTCGAGAATAACTCTGGTAATGCAATGAGCATGCGCAAAACTCGGTCTTAATCCAACGGAAAGGGAGTTAGACGCGTTAAATTCAAAATGGAGGTCAAGATAGTACAATTTATGTTTGATGATGACGATGAACACGATTTCTTTTTGTTGAAGATATCAGTATTTTTTAGCCGCTTAGAATAATCTTCCTATGGACTTCGTTGCTATATTATTCTTGTTCAAGAACATTGTACAACAATGTAGATCAATTTTAAATGTAAATATAATCGTTATTAGGCCGAGATTGCTCTGTCGTCGAACGCATTTTAATATTTTCCGCTATATATAGTTTTTTATATACTCGCATTAAATGATTGTTATGAATACAAACATTGCAAGAGTATTATCTCTTAACAAATTTCCTCAGGTGTTTTCAACGCGTGTCAAAAATTGTGTCACTGTAATTTGTGCTTTATTTGGCGCAACGTTTTTTCTATAATAGAACTAGAGCTGCTTTGATTAGTTTTGACAATGTTAAAAAGTTATACTCCTTTTTAAAAGTTATATCCCAAACGAGACCGTCGTTTAGCTTTATTGAGGTCACTCCTTGTCATAACAAACAAGTCCCGTAATAATTTTCTATTAAAGTTTACATCTTTACGGTTACATTCTTACCTAAATCACTCATTATTTTTTTATTTATAGTTTTGGGATTTTTAGAAAAAAAAAAACAGAGCTACCAGTTACTTCTGTGGTTAAGTGTTTCTTCAAAATGTGATCAATATATTACAGAAAAACAGAGAACAAAAATGGAACGCCGCTGACCAGGACGTGGAAAAAACAATCTAATGCCGAGAAATATATGTACTAATATTTATACTTGACAAAAACCGATTGAGTGAATTAATTATACTTACGTCTAAGTTAAAATTTGAATAGAGGCGGAGGTTAGTGGAGGAAACTGGAGTGTCCGACGAGCAAACTTACATACTAGAATTTTCCGTAATCATATCTATTCAAAATTTGAACTTAGTGGTAGGCACTATGATCCTTCGGCGCGCTCTTTATAAATACTCTACCCCACTAATGTACAACGGCATAAGTCAGTATTTACTTGTTATATATAAATGCAACTAACGAATTGCAATTTTATTATTTTGTTTTTCTGCTTATAATCAATAATGCCAATGAATAAGCATGTTAAAACACTAAATTTTTGCCTTAAAAAGAGTTGTTTATGACAAACATTGTAAAAAAGTCCAGCAGGTGTTTTTAATCTTCCCTTCGGTTTAGAGCCTCAGGTGTTATCCGTTTGTGTATACATACAATGTTAAACAAGTTTATGGTTGATATTTTTCTTTTCTTTTCTTTTTTTTTTTTTTTTGGTTTATTCAACCGCAAACATGCTTTCAAGAGATGGTTAATTTTATTGTTGTTATACATTGTATAAGTCATGTATACGCTGTATGTTAAATCGACATCTATAGATGATGAAGAGATAACGTGCGGAGCTTGCATGCTTACATTTAGTTATTACAAGCAGCAATATGGTTTTCTTATATTGACACAGGTAACAAAACAAAAGGAAGTTTTGGAGATTTTGTGATATATATTGCTGAATGAAGACAGCTTAGAGAAATATTGACATTTTTCGGTCTGTTGACAGATTTTGAGGAGGATCTAGCTTTTTTAATCTCCATGCTGTATGACATTTTTGAAAGGTTTTTCGTTAACATCTTTGTTCTTTACACACATTGATGATGTGGTTGCGTTGCGTTTGGCTATTCTTCTAATAAAAATGTCGTATTTCTCTTTGTATCTAAAAAGCTTAATAATACACCAAAACTTCTTTTATAGTGTGAGTTTGAGATTTATTAAAACTGACTCAGCGTTATCTCAACTAGAAATCTTGTCATGGTAAATCATAAAATGCCATTTTATGTAAATGTAAACTTAAAAAAATATTGTATAACCAAAAGGTGACATTTAAATAATTCACCTATTTTCAATTTAAACTAAATAGCATTAAGTCAAGTGTTATGTACCTGACGAAAATCAAGTACCTATAAACATGCAACCTGACGAACTGTTTAAGACAAATAGGCTCCTGGTAGTTACTAACACCCGAGGGAAAACTTTCTCCGGCTCGGCATATTCTGAAAATGTAAACATCAATTTTTCGTCTGGAGATATTTATTTTTTCAATATGACGATTTTTTTTAAAATTTTGATTTTGATAATTGATTTAATGATATACTAACCCACTATTTCTTTATATTTGTTAATTCCATATTTTAACAACATAACTGTCATGGTTATCAGAGTAATGTATATTTAACATTTATTTATAACAAAAATTATATACATGTATATTATAACATTATATATCAACTTATATTATAAGTTTGTGCAGGCAGTGGCTTTACATCAGATGACCCAACCGCAATTTTTTATGAAGTCCCTGAAATACGTTTTTTAAAAATCTGCACATAGTAAATTGGTTTGTATATCCATTAGTTAGACTCAAAATATTTGATGTTAATAATTATTAGGGTCAGACTCAAAATATTTGATGTTTATCATATACATAAGCAACATTCCAATAGTTTTACTAATGCAATAACAGTGTAGAAAAAATAGGCATATCTCTCATCAGTCAAAATATGGCAGAGGGGGTGTGATAACCATATCCATATCACACCTCATCTGCCATATCAAACCCCATGAAAAAATCCATATCAAGTAACCCGAGTAATCCACCACTTTGCAGCGGTACAAAAAGAATTCATTGCTTAGAGGGAGACAACTCTTAATAATATTCCGACTGAATTCATTTTATCTTGTCGTCTGCTGGTCATAGACCCGGGTGATAAAGTTGTGCAGTCGCTCGTGGACAGAATTCTAGAATTGGACGGAAAAATAGAAAAGAAGCGAATGGCAGAGGAAAGTAGTGATCAACCTGAAAGTGTGAATATCGACAATATTAAATCCAATGATGACAGGTCCGACACTATGCACATCGTCCAAGACATGCAGTGTAAAAATACGACCCGAAAGACGGAAGGTGATATAGCTATAATGACGAAGTACTTTGTTTCAAAAAACGAAACAAGACCATTTGAGGATATTCCTCCGGAGGAATTAGACACCCTATTAGCGAAATATTTTCTCAATGCAAAAAAAATTAAGGATGGTTCTGAATACGAACCGGACTCTCTCAAATCACATCAAAGTAGTCTCCACAGATATCTAAAGGAAAAAAAATTATAAATATGACATATTGCAGGACCACAAGTTTCAACACTCTAGAGATGTGCTGTCAGCCAAAAGAAAACATTTAAAGACTCAGGGAAAGGGCAATAAACCATATAAAGCAGACGAATTAACCTCCGAAGAGATAGATATGCTGTATTCGTCAGGGTGTCTTGGAACAGGTAATTGTAAGATCAGTTCCCCTCCCCCCTCCCCTATATGAAATACCGACTTCCTTGTTAGTACATGACATGGCTCAAAGGTGGACAAAACTTTTGGCTTGTAAATTACTTTTCTTCCAATCTGATTCAATAGCTCAAAAATATGACATTCTCATATTTCAATTTCTAAATCTGTCCATTTCCAACTGTGGTAGATTTTCACTAGGTTGTTACTGTTAGAGTTATGTTAAGCATGTTGAGTCATTACACGAGGACCTGGCATCTGAGGTGTTCTGACTTGAACATGGCCGAGGTCGAGTCAGAAATCGAGGTCAAGTCCAAGGGTCCTTGTTTTCATGTAATGACCGTAACAAAATTAAATGAATGGAGATTATACTGAAAGTATATTCAAAAACAACAAATGTCAAAATCAACAGATGTATTTATTCAAACTAGACAAACACAACATGAATTTGTCTTAAAAATAAGCTACTTTATGTTTTGAGGTGTAGTCGATTATTTGCGAGTCATATCTCATCATGTGACAAATAATCTCTGTAGCCAGCATTTTGATTGGAGGTATAACAATATAATAATAAAATAATAATAATAATATTAACAAAAAGGTAAATAAATACAAAATGAAATTAAAAGAATAATAAACATTATATAATCTTTCATACATTTCAAAAGTGCTTTTTGTAAACAAACAATTCCTATGTCTAATCAAACCCAGTGAAAACAATATACAATTACATGTATGGCTTTCATGAAAAGTAAATATCCAAAATTATCAAATAGAGAATTGGGTATTTCCCGAGGGCTTAAGCCCGAGGGAAACAACCCATTCGATATTTGATAATTTTGGATATTTACTTCTCATGAAGGGCATAATTATACTGTTATACTGAACTAAACATCCTTGAACATTTGCTTTTCTTGAATTATGACAAATTATATTATTAATTTATACTTCACTATAGAAAATTAGAAATAAATAATGTAATAATGTTTTCTGTTCAATTGACATTAGATTTAATAACCCCAATTTCCCACACGAATACAGTGCTTAGTGAATACTTACCTTTTTTCAAAGTGGTTATTACTCGTCCGCACATAAGCATGCTAAATTTAAAAAGGTTATTTGATACTATGCACAATTTCCTACATGAAATTAGGGTTATAAAAGCTGATGGAAATTTCTCTATAATTTATTTCACAGTTTCTATAATACAAACATGTTAAACTTAAAGCACTTTTATGATGTATAGTCAAAAGTCAATTTTCAACGACTGTTGCATTGCTGTATTAGAATGTAAGAAAAATTGTTGAATTATCCTTTAAATTTTAAATCTTTAAAAAATTTCTTTGAGGTACAATAAATCGAAACATTTTTACATATTACTGTTTTTATTGTTTTAGGATCACCACAGTCATTAGTAAATACCAAGTGGTGGAACAATACGACGCATTTTGGCCTGAGCACTTTGATATGAGGTGGGGGGGATATTAGTTTAAAACGACTTACTACAGGAGAAGAATACTTGGAGTACAACGAGCGTAATACAAAAACTCGTACTGGAGAGTCCACAGATACTAGGCCATTTAACCCCAAAATGTTTGCTGCTGAAGGTAACTTAGTCTTGCATTTTTAAGTCACTCTCAATTAATTTTTCGAAAGTCTGAAAAATTAATATTTCATCATTTTTCAGATGTGTCAGAAAATTTTGTGTTTTGACTTTGATGAGTTTAACCTATGTACAAATTTATTGATTTTGATAACTTGTGTTAAATAAATATATAAATACCCAGAATAATTTAAGATCAACTTTTATACCATTTTACATCATTTTTTTCTGCAATTTGTATGCCATTATATACAGAGTTACTCCCCCTTGGTGACAACATTACATATCATGCAAGTAATTTGATATTCTAATATTTGAAGAAGTGACTATAGATGGGCTGTACAGACAGATCATTGATCTACTTGTACAGTTCATGCAACACATTCAGCATCCTGTCTCAAGAATATCTAGTTTTTTTTCAGTAATAAATACACTATTGTTTTTTCAGGTAACAGTCGGTGTCCTGTAGCTGCGTACAAAGAGTATGCTAGGCAACGACCATATGCATGGAAAGATGACCCGGACTCACCATTTTATATTGCAGTTAATCCAAAATTTAATGCATTGAAAGGAGATTGTTCCTGGTTTATAAAACAGTGTATAGGAAAAAATAAATTGGGTAATATTTTGAAAACCATGTGTCATAATGCTGGTGTTAAAGGACGTAAAGTAAATCACTCTGCCCGCAAAACCACAGTTACCTCACTCCTTCATTCTAATGTTGCACCAACCCAGATAATGCAGATCACTGGGCATAAAAACATTCATTCCGTTAATAATTACAGTTCAGCTTCCATTAAGCAGCAAATGGAGATGTCGAATATTCTTTCAAATGTTTGCTGTGGAGACAAGAAAGAAAACATTCAGAATCTGAATGTGAACAACACACTCAATGGCAGTAATACTGCAAATAACAACCATCATGTGGATTCATTTGATAATGATAACGTCAACGAGGATTTACTTGTTGCATCTCAAGAGATAGAAGATGCATTAAATGAGATTGGTAACTATGAGACTTTGTGTGAAATAAGTGTGCCTCAAGTTTCGAGACCATCAGCAGTTGATTTGCCAATTAAATTCAACTCCAGCAACTCTCTTTGCAGTAATTTAACCCGTGAAACATCAGAAGTGAGTTCTATATTTTCCCATGCAAGCATTAAAGGTGATATTACAATTAATATGTATCATGGATATAAGCGTTCATTTTAACCTCATGATAAGAAAAGAAAAAGAATTATTATGTCAGACTCTGATGACAGCGATTAACAGCTTGGTATACCTCACTCACAGGTTATGATATGGTACTACAATATGATATAATAAGACTTAAGTTTTAAGTGTTTGTTCCTGTTGTTATTGTTAATACGAAGGTTTAAAATGTTACAGATGTTACAAATCTCCTTGATACACGTAAAATCCTAAGGTTCGAAGTGACTATATGCAGTTTTATTGATATACTAGTAATGTGTTTGACTTTTAGAGTATAAACTTTTCAGAACTTGCATTACTATACCCTATTTACTGTTTTCTTGTGATATATGGATTCTTGAAATCTTTTTGCCAAGTAGGTGTTAAAATCATATTATAGTGTTCATACACCCAGTATTTTTTTACATATGCTGTCATGGTATCAGACTATCTTTTTATCTATAACAAATTAGACAAGAGTGCACATTTAATCTGCACAGATCAGGTTGGTTTCAAACTGGTGTATTTCAGAAATATTTGTTAAAATGACTATGCATAGAATAATATTTTCATGATATAATTAAGATTATCTTTCAAATATACCCAACTTCCTGTTCAGTGTTGAATTTATACTTTTCTTTAGCATTAAATCATTATAATATTGATTTTTGAAATTTTGTTTCCTCATGTACCATGTATACTGTAAATTGAGAAATATTTGGGAGGAACTGTGATTTTTTTAATTAATTAGCTGTTAAGTTGAATTAACTTGAAAAACAAATAAGTGCACTATCACCTTTCAATATTTCTTTTTTCACTTTGATAAGTATTCCACACATTTGTTTTCTACCAGTTATTCAATTCTTGCAAAAATATTGTAAATAGTACTTTTAGTTATTTCTCAGTTTACAGAAGTTAATAGAAATGGGTGCAATATCATGTTACACAGTATCACATCAGTAATACAGTAGATATAAAATTGATAATACAGCCAGTCTAGCCACCCAGTTATTTTGAAACAGGTGTTGTCTGAATGTTTACATTAGAGTTTAATTTTCAATAACATTAACTGCTTTGCTCAGTGTCAGTATAATGTTTGGAACGTCCCTCTATAGCAATCTTGCAGTATTGTCGCACTATAAAACTGGATATGCTTGGGTTAGTACAAAACATACCAAGAACACACTTGCAGAACATGAAATGGTATAACAGGTTTAAATTAGAGATTGTTGTAGTAAATGATTTCAAAATTTTGGATTGAAGTGATGTTGCAAGATGTAAACTAACAAATTCTTCCTCAAATGAAACCAATATGACAGACCAAGGCCTAATAACTGGACCAATATGAAAATACCTGATTAATGATAATTTTATTAATTAAATTACTACAATTTACGCCTTCAAACTTAATATGACATGCACATGCTCATATTGGCCAAGTTTTCTATATTGGCTCAGTTTTTCCATATTGGCCCAGTATGTTAGCAGTATTGATTAGACAGATTTTTTTCATATTGTAGTAATAACTATTATAGTTTTTTAATAATGAATCTTTATTAAAAGGCCAAATAACAAAAACATAAACTCTAGAGAGTGCTGCAGTGCAATACCGAGGAGTAAATTTATTTGAAATCCTTACATTTAATCCTTTATATTGTACAATTATTGGCCCTATATTGGGGAGACATAAAGATTCGTTCAACCTGAACAGGTCATGTCCATCCGATGGCAATGCCCGATGGGCAACATTACCTGTCAAGGTTGAACAAATCTTCTTGTCTTTCAAACATGAGGGCATTATAACCAATCAACTAAACAAAGGACTGATGGGATTCTTTTAATTATTTGTGTTGATTAAGGAAGCTGTAACTTTAGTTATAAACAAATCACTTTTCAATTTTAGTTAAATAATATTACAATACTGTAAATAAAAGATTTCATCATCAAATAAAATTTGAAGTACCTTCAAAGAAAAACATCTGATTTATTGCTATGAACAATTTCAGACTGTGAAAGAAACATCTGGCTCATTAATAAGAAAAGAATAATATTAGAGTGAAAGAAACATCTGGCTCATTGCCAAGAACAATCCGACTTCCAGCTACAGGTGGCCACATGTATATTACTGTCCACATAAAATGTGTTGCTACATGTATCAGTGGGATATAAGTCTTGTAGCCATGAGGTATGCAATTCCAGTTCCCTGGACAATTATCAGGTGATATAAAAATTGTTACATATTTTAAGTAACATTAGGTTTACAGAAAATATAATACTGAGGTATAATATACTTATTAGCTTATAAAGATTGTATGTATGTGATAAAAAGGTATGTATATGATAAAAAGTTATTACATGGCTTTTTTCATATCACACCTCATATCGGCCCAATACATCCTAATCAGCCCTTGGGCTAAAGCCCTCGGGCTGATATGGATGTATTGGGCCGATATGAGGTGTGATATGAAAAAGCCATGTAATAATCTCTATTTATTACTATTAGGGTTAGACTCAAAATATTTGATGTTAATAATTATTAGGGTTAGACTTAGAATATTTGATGTTAATAATTATTAGGGTCAGACTTAAATATTTTATGTTAATAATTATTAGGGTTAGACTTAAAATATCTGATGTTAATAATTATTAGGGTCAGACTCAAAATATTTGATGTTAATAATTATTAGGGTCAGACTCAAATTATTTGATGTTAATATTTATTAGAGTTCATTGCTGATATTGGAAAGTTTACAAGTTGAGAGTCCTTTCTTGGTCACTGCATTTTCCTGTTTCCTAGGTTATGTGCAGATGACCTGTATATACAGGTTCAAAAATGAAAAGAGTGCTATGGTATCAGAATAAGATTAAGCTCATTTATAGGCAGGTGGTCCTTGTATAGAGGTGACTAGTTTGACTTGTATATAGAAAATTAAAATTACAGTTGCAGAGACATGTAAGAAAGTATATTTATAACACTTTACCAGGTGAGTAAAGTCCACATCCTGACAGGTTTTTTATTTTGTTATGGTCAAAAAATAAAAAATAAAAAATAAAAATCAACATGGGTATGAGTAACGGTCTGGGTAGCTCAGTGGTAGAGTATCGCCTTTAATGCGAGAGGCACCGGGTTTGATCCCTGTTCCAACCCTGCATTTTTTTTTCTCTTTCTTGTTACATTTTGGGACTCATCCGACCAATGGAAGTTGCAGACCAATAAGTTTGTCTTTAAAAGACTCCGGGTGGAACCTGGTGGTTTTGCTTCAAGGGAGTTGAATCGAAAGAAAGGAAGATAGGAATGTAGCGGTCTGAGTAGCTCAGTGGTACAGCTCTCGCTATATTGCCAGAGGTCCCTGGTTTGATCCCGGGTCCGGCCCTGCACTTTTTCTCTTTCTGTTACATATATGTTACATTTGATGGAAAAATCATGAAACTAAAAAGTATAAAAAAATGTCACAATTTAAGAAATTTTCATCTATTCTGTTGTAGATTTATATATTGTTCTTGATTAATAGATTGTAGTACTTGTTTCATTTTTTCATACTTGTTTAAAGAAAGAAATCTGCTTTTTGTCTCCTTCATAAAGAAAGTTTTAGTGCTAAAGAAGTTTATATATTGGCAAAAAGCCATTTTTCTGGAGCCCGGAATTATGAAACATGGCAATAGGTTAAATTGGCGAATAACATAGCTAACCCTGGTCTGCATTTAAAATTTGTAAAAACTAAAGGTGTGTGTGTTATGATTGTAAATTGTAATTCATGTTACACAGAGGTTTAGTTCAGTGGTGTCATGGCCACCCCGGGTGTTAATATTTTTCAATGACTGAAGGAGATTGCTCAGGCCTTCACTCAAATTTCTGTGGAACATTGTCCTTATTAGCAATTGCATTATGTATACATTGAATTATTCTAAGTTCTTTTCTATCATTGAACCAATCAAAACAATATGACCACAGGGGATGCTTAATTAGTTTACTGATTGACACATTCTGACAAAAACGAATACGCCCAATTTTGTCATTCTATCAGTGCTAGAAGCGACTGAAACTGCCACAATTCTATCCAGGTCTTCATCACTACACTTGGCAAATCTATCATTGTTTTGTATAGATGACACAGAGTCGTCTACTAGAGTTCGAGAACCGGGACAGGGAGGAATCTCTTCTTGCATTATTACTTCTAAATTTGGAATGTTCCCTTCTTCCCCTAGTTTTTCAATAAGATCGACAGTTGCAATTAAATCATCGTCACTCTCATTGTCTGATGCCATTTCTAATTGAAAATTATTCCCAATTTCGAGATCAAGCTCAGATGTTGCGTCGGCCATTACGTAATCGATGTGAATTGGCTATAGCGTATGAATACATTGAATCAAGTGAAAAGGCTATGATTTCCGACAGTACAAACGCGATATTGCGGCAGAAAATCGATGGTTTGTATGCTGCAAATTTGAAGCAATTAACCAATAAAAATACTTGCAACTAATTAAACGCATTAGAATTAACAACATGTACATTCATTCAAATTCTAGATTCGAACAAAATAATTGAATAAGTTTTTTAAATCTGAATAAGCAAATGTATATAAAACATAAAAATATTTAAAGTAACTGATTCGACTCTTGCAATGTTGACCCTCTTTAACATTCTTGTTGCCTATTACTCGCATTAGATTTGTTATAAATACAAACATTGCAAAGGTAATTATCTCTTAAAAATTTCCTCTGATATTTTCAACGTGTGTGAAAAATTTCGTCACTGGTTGGAAAAAGTATAAATCGCGCGCTGGATGATCAGAGTGCCTATTACTGTCTAAGTTGTATATTTGGCGCAACGTTTTTCCTAAAACAGTGCTAGAGCAGTTTTCATAAGTTTTGACAATGTCAAGAAGTTCCATTTATTTTTTAAATTTATATGAAAAACCAGACCGTTGTTTAACTTTATTGAGGTCAATCCTTGTCATAATAAACAAGTCCCGTAATAATTTTCTATTAAAGTTTACATCTTAACGGTTTCGTTCTTACTTTTATCACTCATTATTTCTTTTTTTTAATCGTTTTTGGATTTTTAAAAAAGAATACGGATCTACAACTTCTAAGGTTTAATGCTTCTTCCTAATGCGATCAATATATTAAAGAAAAACAGAGAACAAAAATGGAACTCCGCCGACCAAGACGTGGAAAAACAATCTAATGCCGAAAAATATATTTACTAATATTTATACTTGACAATAACCGTTTGAGTGCAGTTATTGTACTTACGTCCAAGCTAAAATTCAAATAGAAGCGGTCGTCTGGGTTAGTGGAGAAAAACTGGAGTGTCCGAAAAAAATGGTCTCTCATTATGATCTATCTGTCCAAAATTGGAACTTAGACAGTGATAGGCACTCTGATCCTTCAGCGCGCGATTTATACTTTTTTCCACCAATGTACAACGACAAAAATCGATGGAATCAGAAACACGAAGCAAGCACACCTAACAGCACGACAAAAAAAAAACATAAATAATGAAACTCCCGATTTTGCACTGGACATAGATATAGATATAGGAACTACATCACCATATGGATGCAATGATAAAATTGATTGAGTAGGAAACCTTTCTAGCCCAGGTTGTAAGAATGTTAAAGTTTTACACCTGTTCAACAGAACTACACGTAACAAAAGAAGTCATGGACATCGAATTTACAATAAACCCAATATCCATGATGTTAGTTTTTCTAATCTTTTACCATTCATTCAGAAACCTCTTGGATTACACCATATTCGAACCAAACTGTACTCTTTACCACTTTCCCGCGTCTAAATCAGTTACAATAAGAATGCATATACAAAACTACTACAGATTTTAATACACCAGAGTTTAAACTTAACGCTATCATCATGGATATTGCATTTAAAAGGTTATTTAAAACTGCTCAGGAACACAATATACAGGACGACAACCGTCGCCAATTTCTAAAATTACATTATACAAACAAAGGCATAGATGCTATTAATATTTCTAATATAACACTTAACAAAGTAAATCTAAAGTCCCTACTTATTTCAAATATAACTCGGCACCTCTAATTTCCTACTCCTACAATAAATAAACCTATTGCATCCAAACTTTTCAACTACAAACAAACTTTGCAGTGCCTAAACTTTCATAACTTTACTCCACCTACCTGCTCTTGCTCAGCGTCCCCATATATTTATTAACCAGCTGGGCATGTAGTAACAGGTGATCTCAATATAATTGCGAATACTAAATTAAGAAGTCTTCTTTCAAAAGGCCCTAAATACAGGGAGGCTCAAACTTTTACTTGGGGACAGAATTTCAAAATTATTATGGATTCTGTTGAAGAGTATGCTAGAGGTTGGGCCAAATTAGAAGACGTAGAGCTTGATTCTTTATCCGACTGGATAAGGACAGTTAGAAATTGTGTCAAGTCAAGGATTGCAAAACTTAAAGGGTCTATGGGTACTAAACCTTCTTTAGTGCTGAGGGACCTTGAGATTTCTGTAATCCTTACTGACATACATAACAGGTATGTTGTTTTTCCGGCTGATGAAGCTTCTAACAACATTATTTTCGTTTGTAGGAAATTCTATGTTGCGGAGCTTGGTTTAGAAAGTATATCGGAGAATCCTACTAATACCAAATTAATTTTACCAAGGAAGAAGTTCTTTCTAATCATAGGGGAGTACTTGAGTCTTTTGGTATCAATTTAAAACAGGAAGAACTTGACTTGCCTTACTTGTATTGGATTCCAAATTTCACAAAAATCCATACAAGCAAAGATATATAGCAGGTTCCTCTAAATGTACTACTAAATCATAATCAGTAATTCTAACACAAATTTTGACAGTCGTCAAAGATGGCCTTCAGACTTATTCAGATAAAGTCTATTCTACATCTGGCATTAACCAAATCTGCATTCTCAAAAATTCTAAAGAACTACTTGACCATTTTGTTTCTAATACTCTATCTTCGGTAAAAAGTATAAAAACTCTTTACACCACTATCCCTCATGCTTAATTGAAAGAACGTCTAAAACAAATCATTCGCTTTTTATTCTTTTACAAAAACGGTAAACCAAGATATAAATATCTAGTGCTGAACAGGGATTCTGGTTATTTTGTAAAACACCATACAGACTGCAAACAAAAATATACTGAAGATACCATCAACAAAATGTTAGAGTTTTTGATAGACAACATATTTGTTGTGATTGATTGGCAATATTATCTTCCAACAAACAATCAGTATACCAATGGGCAAAAACTGTGCACCTTTGCTTGCTAATTTGTTTCTTTATTCATATGAATCAGAATTTTTACAGAACCTTGTCAAATCTGGAGAATAGACTGTCGCTAAATCATTCAACTACACATACAGATATATAGATGACGTTCTATCTCTAAATAATCACAAATTTGGAGAATATGTGAATGTCATCTCTCCAAGAGAGCTTGAAATAAAAGACACGACAGATTCTAAATGTTCTGTTTCATATTTGGACCTATACCTCAATTATGACACCCATGAAAGGTTAACCTATACGACAAACGTGATGACTTCAATTTTTCTATTGTCAACTTCCGTTTCTTTGCAGTAATATCCCTGCTTTTCCTGCGTATGGTGTATATGTTTCACAGTTAATACGGTACGGTACAGCTTGTTTCCACTATGGGGACTTTCTGCAACGAAGCAAATTAATTACAATTAAATTGTTGACACAAGGATATTGCAAGCCTAGGCTAATCAGGGCCCTTAAAAAGTTTTATGGCCGTCATCACAATATTGTTAATAAGTATGTAGTCACTGTATCCCAACTTATACTGGATATATTTGACTTACCATAGTTCTTTGTTCCTTTCATTCTCAATATTGACTTGCACGTGACGGGTGTAGCTAGCTAGACAGGAGGTGCTTACCCTTCCGGAGAACCATTCCTCACTTCCTTGATGGAGGTTCACGCGTGTAACATGTTTTGGCAGTTTGCAAAGTTTTTACTTTGTTTTGGGATTGTGATATGGACAAGGACTGGTATGTTTGTTTTATTTTATATATATAATAGTTTAGTAATCGGTATTCGGTTGTTAGACTTAAATACAACAGTTACTAACGAATTGCAATTTTATTATTTCTGTTTATAATAAATAACGACTATAAATAAGCATGTTCAAACACTAAATCTACGCCTTAAAAAGAGACGTCTGACGAATATTGGAAAAAAAAGTCCGGCAGGTGTTAGTAATCTTCCTTTCCTGTAGAGTTTCAAGTGTTATCAGTTCGTTTATACGTAAAATAAGTTTATGGTTGATATTATTTAGTTTTTATTTCGTTAATTGAACCAAAAACAATTGCTTCCAAGAGATAATAGATGGTTAATTTATTGTTATGTATGTCACATGTACACTGTAAATTAAATCGACATCTATAGATGATGAAGAGATACGTGCGGAGCTTGCATGCGTACAAGTAGTTATTACAAGCAGAAATATGGTTTTCTTATCTCGACACAGGTAACAAAACAAAATGAAATTTTGGAGATTTTGTGATATATATTCCTGAATGAAGACAGCTTAGAGAAATATTGGCATTTGTCGGTCTGTTGACAGATTTTGAGGAGTGTAGTAGTGGCGAGTAGGTACCATATACTTAGGGACGAGTTGACTAATAGAGAGAGAGAGAGAGAGAGAGAGAGAGAGAGAGAGAGAGAGAGAGAGGGAGAGAGAGAGAGAGAGAGAGGTGTTGTGACGTCACACGGAGGAGCAAGAAAGTGTGGTCATGCCGTGTTCTCCAGATGGACAGTGTGCGCAGTAAAGGGAAGAAACAATCCAACCGAAGCCATTGAACTACAATTGCGCCACGGAGGACGCTTAACTCGTTTAATTGGATGTGTTGTTTGTTGTTGTGATTTTGACATTTTGGCGCCAATATATAATGGCGTTGTTGTTTCAGTTTAGGAATATTCTTAAATGTTGAATCGAATGTGTAATGAAATAGTGATAAGTTTAAATTATTGAAGCTAGAAATGTTTGTGAGCTAGTTACATTATTGGGAGAAGAATTAAATTGTGAATTTAGTCGACAGCGTTTGAAAATTTAGCAGGATAATTCCAGGTGGAAAGGTTGACACCGATAAGCGGTCAAAACCTAAGAAAATTATAAGATGTTAATTAAAAAAATTGAATTTTGTGTATTTAAAAACATTGAGTTTTGAATTCCTTGTAAATTTGTGAAAGAAATCAATGTACTGAAAGTGCTGACAGATGAGTCGCAAAGTATATATTAACTTCTGTAGTTACGATGATTTGTTGTCGTTGCCCACGGTTGGCAAGAAAACTGAAGATAAAATTTAAAATTTCAGTAGAATGACAGATATAACCCCGGAAGTGTTGTCTAAGGTTCCCCATGTGCGATTTGCTGAAATTGATCAGTATATTGATTATAGTCCGTTAGATGTAGTTCAGTTTGAATTAGTGAAACCGGAATATTTTGGAGTAGGTTTGAAAAGCAAATTGGAAACTGATGAGCTGAAAATAATGGGCAACCCAGTAAAAAGTGATCGGTCAGACATATTTAAATTGAATCCGTCAGAATTTAAACCCGAAAAGATGAGTAAAAGAGTTGTAGATGCGTCTTTGGTCCATATAATTTCCCAGTCGAGTCGAAAAGTGGAATGCAGAGACACCAAAATCAAAAGTAAAGTTGAGTGAAAGGCTAGATGGCATACCACTGTTGAAAAGCGAGAGTCTTAAACGGAAGAGGTTAACACCGATTAATTCCACGTCAAAAAAACGATATGATTAAGTGCTCTGATCTCAGTTCCAGTTTTTTGCCAAAATCCGAGCGCTCCGGTTTAACAACACAAATGCCACTACTGACATCTCTTAAGTATGATGGTACCGAAAAAGATGATGACTGGACTGAGGAGGAGACGGTGGTTATTAGTGTGACTGCTTCGCCCCAAGATTCCATAACAGGCAGTGTCGACAAGCTAGCTGAATGTTAAGACAAAAATATTAAGCTGGTTCAGGAACAAATGCAGGCCATGGAAAACCAATGGAATTTAAAACTAACAAATGGTTAGAACAATGGAGCTAGGCAATCTAATTCCCGTAGTTTGGGGAACATATTCGCAATGGTGGAAAAACATGAAATGTTATAAGTGTCAAGATGGGACACATAGCACGGGATTGTGATAGTGAATTAAAAGAGAAAAAGAAAACTCAGGCGTTGCTCCAACATGCACTGTTGATAAACGGCTGACTGGAAGTACAATGTGAATGGTAGATAAATCGACTGTAACAGACATGTGGAAAAATCAGGCAGGGGATTTTACAAATCAGAAGAGTAACGTTCCAAGTGCAGTGGATAAGTTGGAGCCGAATGATTGTTTAGCTGGAAATGATGTTGGTCTACAAGTGACGGACTCGGACTTGATTCCGTTAGTAGTAGGGGAACTTAGGTGTTCTATCAATGGAAAATTGATGAATCCAGAGAGCAGCCCAATCCATTCGGACGTTTAAACAATGATTGTGCACTAGTTAAACTTTTTACAGCGATGAGGTTAAGTACATCATCTTTGTTAACGTGAAATTTAAAGTTTGGGTACAAAAAGGTGATAGCTGCGGTGAACAATGTTGCGGAGGTTAGTGTGATTTTCAATAAATTTTACGAGTCACTGGAAATAAAACCTGCGGTATTGAGAGAGACTGTTGTGCACGCAGCTGGTCGCGGTATGCACCTGAAAACTTTTGTGGTTGGCCCAGTGAAGTTAGGGATAGGTACTCAAAGTTACGAAACTGAGGTGTATGTGGCACCTATACAGGATGAGATGTTGTTAGGTTTGAATTTCATGATTACTTATGGAGTAATGGTAGATTTACAAAATTGCAAATTTGTCATCAGTGGTGAAGAATTAGAGTTGTGTCCCGGGGCAAAGGAAACGTTTCCAGTGTTGTCAAAAGTAACTGTGGATAGTCCCACCCAATTCTATGGTGTATGTTCCAACTAGGTTAGAAAGTAAACTTGAGAGTAAACTCCATTTGTAATTGAGCCATGCAATGAAAATTTGCCTGTTCTCATACCCAGATGTCTATATAACAGTCAAGTAAAACCGACAATCTGTTTAGTAAATGCGAGTGATCGCTATTATACCATCAAGAAGAATACCATTGTCGCCAAGGCAGAAGTAACAAGTGTTGACATTGGAAAAGTAAATTATAAAATAGAAAAGAAAAACCGGAAATTGCCGCAAGATATACAGGATCTTTTGAAACTTGCTAGCAAAGATTTAAATCCAAAAGAACAAGCCCAGTTAGAAGTTGCGTTGACAGAGTTTGTTGATGTTTTCTCAGAGAATGAATATGATATTGGGTCATTTAAAGGTATTAAGCATAGGATTAATACAGGGCAAGAAAGACCGATTAAACAGAGAATGAGACGCACGCCGTTGCAATTTATTGACGAGGAAAAAGAGATTATTGATACTATGGTAACATAATTACACCAAGTATATCAGAATGGGCTTCCCCACCAGTACTGATACGTAAATCAAATGGTAGAGTACGCTACGCGATTGACTATCGGAAGTTGAATGCCGTGATGAAGAAAAGACGTTTATCCTTTATCCTTAATAAAAGAGTGTTTAGACACATTAGCAGGGAACGAGTGGTTCTCAAAACTTGACGCCAATAGTGCATACTGGCAGGTACCTATTGCGGAGAAGGATCAACCCAAGACAGCATTCATTACTCGTTATGGTCTCTACCACTTCACGCGTATGAGTTTCGGTTTGTGTAACGCGCCATCCACTTATACCAAAGCCATGGATCTTGTATTGCGATGATTGACGTCGCAAGTCGTATTGTGTTTTCTTGATGATATCTTATTGATGGGAAAGACGTTCCAAGATGATATAGATAATTTACGTGCTGTGTTTGAACGTTTCCGTGAATACGGGATAAAATTAAAACCCAGAAAGTGTAATTTGTGTAAACATGAAGTGAATTTCTTGGGGCGTACAGTGAATAAAGAAGGTAGGCAGTTAGGTGACAACTATGTTGAAACTGTTAAAACGTGGAGAACTCCTACAACAACAAGGGATGTCGAAAAGTTTTTAGGCTTTGTTAACTATCATAGGACTTTCATTAAGGGGTATTCGAACATTGCGAAACCGCTAACGCGTATAACCGGTAAAAAAACCCATTTATGTGACAATTTGAACAGCAACAATCATTGGACGCTATAAAAAACGCGTTACAAACCGCCCCTGTATTAGACTGTATAAGTACTACCAAATTCAACAGATCCATTTATATTGGATACCGATGCGTCGGACGAGGCTATTGGTGAAGAATTAATCCAAGTGCTCTAGGGGTAGGGAACGAGTTGTAGCATATGGTAGTTTTACTCTGTCGTCGGCTCAGAGACGTTATTGTACGACACGTAGAGTTGCTCGCCGTGGTTAGATTTACACAACATTTCGGTCATTATCTTTTAGGTCGCGAATTTATTGTTCGGACGGATCATAGCAGTCTGCAATGGTTGTTGAAATTTAAAAAGCCACAAGGTCAACCTGCACGCTTGCTGGAAGTGTTGAGTCAATACCATTTGAAAATACAACATCGAGTTGGAAAAAAAAACATGTGAATGCTGATGCATTATCGAGGGCTCCATTAGACCCGTACCCAGAAAATGTCTATACATGTGGAACTGGACATGCTTTCATGTGGGGGATGTAAACACTGTACTCGTGTTCATGAACAATGGCAAGATTTTCTTAAATTGACAATGTGATCCCATTGTCGGTTGTCAAACCCACTACACGGATCGGGGAAGTTGGTGCAGACTGTCAAGGAAAATTTCTGTCAAAACTGGGTAACCCATTGGCAGTGTATCCTGAGGTAGGTTGTACTAGCACAGTGGAACCAACAATAATGCCAGTTACGATTAGAAAGGATCTAGGCGGATACAGAGTTCAGTAAACACCAGACCAGTTGTCTTCTGGAAAGATTAAGATCCTGATCTAAAACTTATTCTTTTTTTGGCTAAAAAATCAACAAGATCCTCCTGAAAATGACAGCCAAGAAATATTTAAAATCAATAAGGAACAGTTTTATTTGGATTCAAATGGGGGTGGTAAGAAATAATGCCAAGGATGGAAACAGGGACTCGTAGTGCCTACATGTTATTAAGAAGAAGTGCTCAAATTGTACCATTATCATCCATTGACAGGTCACCAAGGAGAAGATAGGCAACAACGAGAGAGAATTAAATCCAAATTTTATTGGTATAGAATGAATGAGAGTGTAAAAACCTATGTTAGGAGATGTGAGGTTTGCAGTAGGAACAAAAAGCCACGAGAAAAGCTAA
>CM056596.1:52453681-52775533 GCA_029721355.1 Tegillarca granosa
TTGATATGTTGCACCTATCTACATGTTTCAGATCATTATCCTTTGTAATTGATTATAGTCAAGTTTTTGATTTTTGATTGTGTTTTTTATAAGATAAAGTATTTTGTTCAAGTACATGTAAGAATTTGGCAGCTTAAAATATCTAGAAATGTTTAAATTGGATATAAAATCTGTTCATCGAAAAAAAAGGAATGAGAATAAAAGTAAATAGAGGAGGGAAATACTCTTTAACCTTTAACACTTTAACCTTTCTTTTTTGGAGGAAGTTAAGTCAAACCTTGGGATTGATTTCAACATGGAACCAGGCATCAAATGTTTTACTTGACTTTCAGGCAAGACATACTGTTTACTGACAGGATACATGTATATACAAACCTTATAATGTTTGTGGGAGAACATTGTCCAAGTGTTGGTATATGGTACTGTATCATGGTATCTCTTACATCTTAAGTTAAAATCCCACTTAGTTAGTTTCTTATCTGAGAAAGTTTGTCAATTTTTTTGACAACTGACTGCCTACATTTAAGTGAAAGAATCAACTTGGGCATAAATTTGTATTTCACTTCAATTACTTCACATAGACATTTGAGGTAGTGGCTTAATATTCTAACTACCCAACTTAGACATTTGGGGGAGTGGCTTAATATTCTAATTACTCCACTTTGACATTTGAGGGAGTGGCTTAATATTCTAATTACTCCACTTAGACATTTGGGGGAGTGGCTTAATATTCTAATTACTCCACTTTGACTTTGAGGGAGTGGCTTAATATTCTAATTACTCCACTTAGACATTTGGGGGAGTGGCTTAACATAGATTTTACCATTGTAATTTATGAAAAGGTAACCTTACACTGAATATAAACTAGCATATGCTTGGGAGTATGTGCTTTTGTCAGATTTTTCTATTCAACCCTGGTAGTTGCACATTATCTGTTACAAAAAATACATTAGATAAGCATTTTGACATCTTCCATGTCAAGCCAGATTTTTACAGGTACTTGTATTATATTGTTATATAAATATGATCAAAATAAACAGAATGTACATGTATGATGTAGTTGTCAAGGCGATATTGCTCAATGCTATGCATTTTTGGGCTTTTTATATGTTTGAATTTTACTAGTAAACATACCATTAAGGGTTTTTATTAAAAGGTGTAATTTTTTCATATAATGTGTTTCTATCTCTACTGAGTTTACATTGCCATTTGTCTGTGAATCTTATTCCAATGCAGTGATTTTATAGCGATATAAAACGAAAGAAAGAAAAAAAAACAAATTTATGAATATCCACAATAGAATGTTTTGACTTAATATATTCTGTGGAAAATCGGTGATTAATTTATTAACGTTTTTTGTTCATTCTGATTCAATTCAATTTCCATAACTACCTATTTGAAACCAATTAGTCTTTGAGATTGACCTTTACTAGCAAGGTTGGAACTTAATTATTCCAACATTGAAAATCTAAAAACATGTTTACATTATCATAAATTTCTGAGAACATATAAATATTAAGATTAATTTTTTTTAATATTCTACAACAAAAAATTGATTTTCTTATTTGTTGGTTATTTGCTAGGATCGTTTATTTAAAATCGGAGTAGGTTTAGCAGGAATGAATTAAAAGGTCATAAAAATTTGATTATTTTACATATATATATATATATATATATATATATATATATATATATATATATATATATATATATATATATACACACACACACTAGTATTTTAACTTCATATCAAACATCATGTAAAAAATTTCAATATAAAATAATTCATTATGCAATACATTAAATGATTTAATCTTCAGATTATCATGTCTTACTTATGTGTATTCTTCTTTAATGAATATACCGGTAGTTCATCATTTTGTTATAAAAATAGTTACGGAAGTTTAACATTATAGTGCTGTGTCTATTATTATTATTATTATTATTATTATAGATGTCATTTCTCTGAATTAAGCATTGATATTATGTTTTCTGTACAATGATATTGTGTATTTCAGAGTCAGCATTGATGACAATATGGAAATAAGTTATTAATCCGCTGGCTTCCTCAGAAGCCTAGCTGTTTTTATTTTTTGATTTATTATGATTTTGTCACTGATTCTTACATGCTTGACTAATGAATTGACCCTGGAATTATTTGTAGTTAGGGGAAGGGGAATCCAACTCACTTTGTTCCAATGATTAAAAGTTCTGATTTACAGTTTATATTGTCTTTCTTTGTGTTCAACTCTCAGGTCTTAGTTTGAGTTCTCATGTCAAAGGTTGATGATTTTAAGACCATTATTTGTATCAAAAGCACCCAGCCCTCTAGACACTCAAGTTTAACTCAAGTGAATGAATCTAGACTGAGATGCATTACTGCAATCTACAACACCCCCACACTCTAGATAATTGAGTTTAAATCAAGTGAATGAATCTAGATTGGGGTGTATTACTGCAATCTACAACACCCCCATACTCTAGACATTTGGGTTAAGTGAATAAATCTTACAGTGGTTTACCACTGCTCAATTGATAAGTAATACACAAGTTCATTGTATTTTGTTTTTGCTACTATATAAAGCAATTATTATTATTATTATTATTTTTTGTCAACTCTGGGATTGCAAAGCTCATCTCTCTAATGAGAGTATTAAAAATGTATACAAAGCAACTGTATCTGTAAGACTCTGTTTATTTGTAATAATCATAAAAGTGCTAATATTGAATGTCATATAACTGTTATACTACAAGCTTTTGCTTAAATAGTAAATAGTCATCAGGCCAGACTCTATTTGATGGTTCAAAAATAAGTGGCAGCGCCACAAAATTTCATGTATAATTTTTAGATCTTACTCCTTTACATTGGCAGTTTGGCAAAGCTGATAAAAATCAATTGTAAGCTGCAAATGGTCGTTGATTTTTTTTATTATTACCTAACTGGTATTGAATCAAAGTATCATTATTTTGAGGTGAGCCGTAAAATGGAGGAAACTATGTTAAAGAATAAGATGTTATTTACTTTTTGTTATACTTTATATATATGTCTTGTTTGTTTGTTTACTGTTGCTTTTGTTTACTATCCACGTTTACATTTAATGCTGGAATATATAAATAAATAAAATAAAATAAATATATGTTGTTAATATCAAACAAATGTCATCTAATATATGAAAAATAATACATGTTTATTCCATAATACTAAACTAGATGTTGATAATCTTTGTAGATTTAATTCAAAAGAATAAAATTATATTTTTCAAATAAAACCATGTTGTGTTTGTGAAATGACAGGAGTTATCACTCTTTGTAAATCATTCTATAAGCCGATGAATACACCTACAAGGAAAAAGTCTTTGGACAAGTGAACACCTTCGTTAAACCTCTGCAAAATGCCATTGGACAAGTGAACACCTTCGATTGACCTTGTAACATCAATTTTGTTTGAGTGAAAAGAAATAAAAACTGTTCAGAAGACATCATATATATATATTGAAAATTACAAAAAAAAAAACTTCAGAAAATTGAAAAACTTAATGCAGCTTTAAAGCACATTATTGGAATATTTAAAGCACACTATTTGGATATTTAAAGCACACTATTTGGATATTTAAAGCACACTATTGGGATATGGTTATTACGATCGTGTAACTGCATGAGCTATTCACAGCGAACTTAACGCGTTATGATAGTCAGTTAAAATGTATGTACAAAAATTATTATATCTTATTAGCCCAGTGCTTATATCTACGTTGCTACTAAACAAGATTTTTTAAATTTCAGTTTCGAATTATGTGGCGTCGCTACATGTAACAACCAGGCAAAGCCGCTGGACTATGTTATCACGTGTACGTTGCTTGTTGTGCACTCACGACGGAGATTTATGTCTTATGTTTCGATTTATGACCAAGACAATGTGCTTGCGAAAGTGAATTATGCAAAAAATGTTATAAATTAATTTAAATCCGACAGATTGATTTCTTTCGAAGTCTTCAAAATTAAACTAAAAATTTAATTTTGTTTTTTAAACACGTCTGAACAATCAGAAATAGACATTGATTATCGGATGACGTCATCGAAGTTTTTTATATACTGGGTTTTATGGGTACCAGGTATGTCCAGGTGGACTGACTTTTTTCAGGAGAGCCAAATTAATTCACAACCAATAAAAATGTCACAATATCCACTCATGAAAATTATAATTTTTTTTTTCTTTCTTTCTTTCTTTTTTTTTTTTTTTTTTTTTTTTTTTTTTTTTTTTTTTTTTTTTTTTTTTTTTTTTTGATAAATCAAGTTGTGTAGACTGACCATTTATATCAAGATAAACAAGGTCAATTAAACGCTGAAGTTCTAGAAAAGAACTCCATCAACAAAAATGTTTAATAGAACTTGTCATGATGTATTATAAATAGAAATATGAATGGTTAATGTTTAAAAGTGTAATGATGGGAATCTTAATCACCATTAGGAAGAAAGGATTTCCGTTACATTATGATGTTTAAAATATTGGAAACAACACCTGCTGTGAAAATCCATGGTAAATCATTATTACGATATAAAATGGATCAAGCTGTAGAAGATTTGTATTTTTTAGAATTGAACTAACTGTTTGATTCTGTTTCTGCCATTTTTATGCTATATAAACTTAATCTTTGACAAAACCTCCCTAATGTACTCTTTCATTACAAAGGTCGTGGGTTTGAACCCCGGCCGGGTCTGACTTGAAAGTGGGTAGTGGCTTGTTCTTTCGCCACGCACTCGGCATTACGAAATGAACGTCACGGTTTTATCGGATGGGAACTTAAAATAAACGAGGTCCAATGTCACGACAAGTGTGGCACGATAAAGGACGCTATTGTATAATGCTGTCATATACCACATTTTGAAGTTAATCTAAAAAATACATTCAAAAAGTGGTATATTGTCATATACCACTTTTGAATGTATTTTTATGATTAAATTCAAAAAGTTGTATATGACAATGCCATCAGGCAACGCACAGGCAAAATTTCTGTACTTTCGCCTATAGCTGGCGAGGTCTCGATATAAGTGAAATATTCTCGACTGGGACGTTAAACACCATTACTCAACTTCTACTCAACTCTTTCATTATAAATTTTATCAATATACTTTGGCAATTACCTCTTTCACACGAATCAATTGAACAGTTTGTATAAATTAAACATATTTTTAATTCCGTGTTTGGAATTGTGATTTGAACATTGACCGACATTTTTGTTTCTTATATAGCTTTTGATTTTGTAACTCAACCAATTAAATTATTGGTAAAAAATTTTTACAATCAAAATCCGGATTTTTTTTTTTTTTTTTTTTTTTTTTTTTTTTTTTTTTTTTTTTTTTTTTTTTTTTTTTGAGAGTATAAATGGAAGTCCTTTAAATTTTTTTTTCTTTCTTTTTTTATTTTTATTTTTATTTTTTTAATCCTCTGACGTATTTTTCATGAAATCTCGATTTCCTAAATTTACATTTTTTGTTCTCATCTGCTCATTTGATTGTCAAAATTTCTTTTTGGAACGATTTAAAAACAAACCTATCCTATACATTTAATTGTATTTTCCCAGCCTCAAACCAGATAATGGCCAAATGACAAAAAGTAGTTTCTTTAATGCTTTTAACACAAGATAACTTGATCTTAAATAAGGATATTTTTGCATCGGAATACTTGGCGGTTTTTCTCTTAAAATATGGTTGTTTATTTTTGGCACTTTACTGAATGAAATGTTTAACAGACATTAGTAAAAGTACTTTATCAAAGAACATCGGTTTTCAGTCACATGTTGCCGCTTAATATTTTTATTCCCTTTTATAGAATATGTATTATTTTTGCGTGTTTAATTTTGGCACTTTTAAGTAAGGTTCCAAATAAACAAAAATAACACACAAAATTTTCCGATTTACAGTATGGTGTGCTGTACAATATGTAAGTACTCAAAAAAGGACGGTCTAAACCCTTAAAACAGGAAATCCGTAACAGAACTTTATAGGCTCCATACCATCCTGATAGAAATATGGCTTTAGAGTCTAAAACCCTTAAAACGGAAACCCGTAACAGTACTTTATAAGTTCCATACCATCCTGATAGAAATATGGCTTTCGAGTCTAAAACTCTTAAAACAGGAAACCCGTAACAGTGATTTATAGGCTCCATACCATCCTGATTGAAATATGGCTTTAGAGTCTAAAACCCTTAAAACAGGAAACCCGTAACAGTGATTTATAGGCTCCATACCATCCTGATTGAAATATGGCTTTAGAGTCTAAAACCCTTAAAACAGGAAACCCGTAACAGTGATTTATAGGCTCCATACCATCCTGATTGAAATATGGCTTTAGAGTCTAAAACCCTTAAAACAGGAAACCCGTAACAGTGATTTATAGGCTCCTTACCATCCTGATTGAAATATAGCTTTGGAGTCTAAAACCCTTAAAACAGGAAACCCGTAACAGTGATTTATAGGCTCCTTACCATCCTGATTGAAATATGGCTTTAGAGTCTAAAACCCTTAAAACAGGAAACCCGTAACAGTGATTATGTGATTTCTAGGCTCCATACCATCCTGATTGAAATATGGCTTTAGAGTCAAAAACCCTTAAAACAGGAAACCCGTAACAGTGATTTATAGGCTCCATACCATCCTGATTGAAATATGGCTTTCGAGTATAAAACCCTTAAAACTGGAAACCCGTAACAGTGATTTATAGGCTCCATACCATCCTGATTGAAATATGGCTTTAGAGTCTAAAACCCTTAAAACAGGAAACCCGTAACAGTGATTTATAGGCTCCTTACCATCCTGATTGAAATATGGCTTTAGAGTCTTAAACCCTTAAAACAGGAAACCCGTAACAGTGATTTATAGGCTCCATACCATCCTGATTGAAATATGGCTTTCGAGTATAAAACCCTTAAAACAGGAAACCCGTAACAGTACTTTATAAGCTCCATACCATCCTGATAGAAATATGGCTTTAGTGTCTAAAACCCTTAAAACAGGAAACCCGTAACAGTGATTTATAGGCTCCATACCATCCTGATTGAAATATGGCTTTAGAGTCTAAATCCCTTAAAACAGGAAACCCGTAACAGTGATTTATAGGCTCCATACCATCCTGATTGAAATATGGCTTTAGAGTCTAAATCCCTTAAAACAGGAAACCCGTAACAGTGATTTATAGGTTCCATACCATCCTGATAGAAATATGGCTTTAGAGTCTAAACCATCCTTTATAAACAATAAAAATACTTTCCGAATATGACTCTGTCAATAATAATAATAATAATAATAATAATAATAATAATAATAATAATAATAATAATAATAATAATAATCATAATAACAATTTTAAAAATTTTAATAATAATTCATTCAGAGCTATTTAGAAAAAAAAAAAAAAAAACACACACACACACAATAGTACATCGATCTATTATTTGCACTGTATTTAGTTAGTTGCATTTTTATGCAAACACCAATAGTTGCATTATTCATACAAGTAATGACCTGAAGCGGTAATGTCACACAACAAATGATTTGACGAATTGTTAAAATCCATTCATCATGCCAGCATTTACTGTCCATGTTAGTTACATTTTGTTTTTGCAAACACCAATTGCTACATAATTCACAAGCAAAAACTAGAAGTGTAAATTGTATCCGTCATAGAAATATTGATCTAACGTTTTAATTGGTATTTGTCAAACAAACGTTGATCTAACGCATTAATTTGTATTTGTCAAACATTATCTGACGTTAGAATTTGTATTCGTAATACAAACGTAATCTGACGTATTCATTGGTATCCGTCATACAAACGTTAATCTGACATATTCATTGGTAATTCGTCATACAAACATTAATCTGACGTATTATTTGTATTTGTCATACAAACGTTATTCTGACGTATTCATTGGTAATCCGTCATACAAACGTTAATCTGACGTATTCATTGGTATCCGTCATACAAACTTTAATCTGAACATATTTATTGGAATTCGTCATACAAACGTTGATCTGACGTATTCATTGGTATCCGTCATACAAACGTTGATCTGACGTATTCATTGGTATCCGTCATACAAACATTGATCGGGCGTATTCATTTATATTTCGTAATTATATACGTGCATTTACTATCCATGTTAGTTAAATTTTATGCAGACACCGATAGTTGTTATAACCCGAAGCTAATATCCATACGAGATTATTATATCATACAAGATGCTGAGCTACCACAGTGGTTAATAGAGTATTGAACTGTTGTTTCTGTTTAATGACAATAGAGACAATAGGTCACCTACCAAAATAGCATCGTTCGATTTTTCGTTTTTATTGGCATGGTCAATACTGACCTTTAAATGTAATTAAATAGATTAAGTATATACTCCTTTATTCTTTCTTTATTTGTCTCGCCAACAATACTCAAATTTTCCAATTTTTCTGATATCAAATCTTAAGCAGGTGGTTTATATATTGCTACTGACATTGTTTCTGATAATCGCGATTCTGTGATAAAACTTGAATTTTAGGACAAACTGTCAGTGCTTCGTTTATAATACCATTGACACGTTTTAACACCAACAAATGAGATGGCTAGGATTTGGTTGATTGATTTGATTTGATTTAATGGGGTTCTACGTCCGAGTCAAGAATATTTCAATTATATCGAGATGTCACCAGCTATAGGTTAAGTAGCTAGAAATTTTGACCTTTGCAGTGCGCATAGGGTAATGTACAGTGAAGATTCTTTAACGTGCCAAGCCTGCCGTGAGGTATTTAAGGTATCCTCTAAAGGACCACATGACTTTCAGTTCTAAATGCCGAGTAGCTTGGCGGAAGAATAGTTCACTACCAATTTTCAAGTCTTGTCAGACTCGACCGGGGTTCGAACCCTTGACCTGCCCACATACGAAGCGAGAACTGTACCAACTGAGCTTCCGTAGTGGTAGATGGCTAGGACCCAAGATGTACTTAAACACAGCATCACACACACACACACACACACACACACACACACACACACACACACACACCAATTCAAAAACCATTCCTTGACTCAGATTTTCTTCAACTTAAATCTGTAAAATTTTGACAATATTTTCTGGATCTACAAATAAAAATTTACAATGAAGATTTAAACTTCAAAATGACTCTTAAAATCATATTTTTAAAAGAATTTACAAAAGTATAAAGATTAAGAAATTGCCGATTAAAGTCATAGAAATTTTTAGTTAAGGAATGGATGTAAAATGTGGACCTTACACCATTTTCTCCTTGGATGCGATTGGTCCTTCCAAAGCCTGGTAATTATTGGCCAACTTTGAAGTATGTACTAATTTGTAGTTCAAGAGCTTATACAGACTTATTAACCGTTTAAGTAACCGGTATCTAAAATAATTGTTTCAAAAGGAAATTAACAAGCATGAGTGAAATTACAAAATAGTATCAGTGTTAAAGCTTCAGACGAACACTGGGTATAATGAATATATATATATATGGATTCGGAAACAATGGTTGAATGTCATTATATTAATCCGTCTCCAAGAATAACAAAATTACAATTAGAAAGACCGACAATAATAATAATCTACATGTATATGATATGTACTTATGTAATAAAAATATCACTGAATGGAAAAAATATTAACATTGTTATAAAGAGTGGAGTTGAGTAATGGTGTTTTACGAACCAGTAAAGAATCTTTCACTTATTTCGAGGCAGTCAGTTCTGGAATGGTGGAGGAAACCGGAGTGCCCGGAGAAAACCACCGACCTTCGGCAAGCGAACTGACAAACTTACTCACACTAGGATCTGTCCCGAGTGGGATTCGAACCCAGGCGGTGTGATCCGTAAGCACACGCTTTAGACCACTCGGTCACCGAGGCCCCCCATTGTTATAAAGATGACAAATATGAATTAACATTGTTTCTGTTGTAAAACTAAATTCTGAGAAAATGCAAAGATGAGTATAACTTATTTGAATCTTTTAGTGTTGGTTATAAGAAGACTTTTAAGAAGATTTCTGTATTTTCAACATCAGAAAATTTGTACAATTGAGTGTTTAAATTTATATTTTGATGATTAAGGGAATTATATAATTCAGATCTTTGACGAGAAAAATTTAGGCCCCCAAAAATAGTGTTTGGTGGTGACAATTTTTCCAAAGAGGCAGTTGGGGTAGTCAATTATCATTTTCTGGAACCGATGACTATTTTACGAACTACAATTTATTATTAGGCATGCGTGATGAACTTGTCCCAATCGACTGCTTTTAGCAAAAAACTTCGGAATATTTAACTTATTTCTATTCAGATATGATTTAAACCTATTTAATGAAGAGTTTCTTATTTCTTCTGGAATTTCATTCCAATCTCTAACAAGAAAGGGTAAAAATGAATCGAAATAATGTAGATATGTACGAAATTGTTCTGCTGACGTGTATTGTAAGAATGTGTTTCAAAATTGTGAGGGGGCACTATATTAGAAAGATAGTCAGGCGTCATATTGTATATTTTGAGCTAATGATAGTGAATATAACTTTTTCTGGAATTGCGTCACACATTCTGAAAACAAAGTTTAATTTGAAATTTTTCAGAATTATTAACACATTTTTATTTGTTGTACGATGCGTAATTCGTAAATTGGTTTTGGCATTTATGAAGGACGTTTTTCAATTTTTTGTCTTAAAATGTCATTTTCAACCACCCACAGATATATTGTATTATAAAGGACTTATTATAACAAGAACAGTGTTTATCATAAAATTACTTAAGCCTGATATATAGTTATATTTCAGACAAGTGTCGAGGCATCAAGCCTTATATATGATCACTTTCCATTACTTCTATCTTCCTTAATAACGAAGTAAATAAAACGATCAGACCAAAGTACACCTGCTTGACGTAAGGATATCGTGATTACCTACATTATTATAAAATTTGCTAACTTGCTAAGTTCCTTATTTCTCAAATAATGTGAATATTTCTCAAATGTTATATATATATATATACAACACAGAGAATATATACAATATATATATATATATATATATATATATATATATATATATATATATATATATATATATATATATATATATATATATTAATACATTAAATATGGCTTACATGGGTTTACAATATACAATTATTTACTCTAACCAGGGGGACTAAGAACTGGACCCAGTTTTACAATCATTTCATTTATGGCACATCAAAATTAAACAGGTACATGTATTTGTGTTATACATTTCCGAACTAAGATTTGCCTTCACTTTAGAAAATTTTGCCACTCGTTTTAAGAACTAAACATAAGCATTTTTGACAAAAATGAATTCAGATGTTTTTGAACGTGAAGTTATCTTTATAATGATTTAAATTCCAGAATGTTTTAAAAATGAATACAATTATTTAGCTGTCTAATTTGTCAAATTTGAGTTAAGAAAAATTATAGTTTCTTATACATATGTTTTATAAAATAAATTGTGACATACAAAGATAAATGCTATAATGAAGAATATTGACCAGGCCTTAGTTTCGCAATCATTCACTCAAATGAATGTACACTCAACTCAAATATTCCCATTTTTCTCTTATCCATATTTTTAAAAATAATAAGTTTTATGAGGCAATGTTTAGTTTTGTTCAACAAACCTTCATCAAACAAGTGAAATATAACATTAGATATTCAACATTAAGTGTGTAATGTTGAAAAAACTGCCATTGAAATATTCCCAAATTTGAGTTAAGTGTACACTCAACTAAGTAAATGATTGTGAAACTGGTGCCAGAATTTTTTTTCAACGTGGAATTTTGATCGGTAAACCAGTTCTTAATTTCAACGAGATAAAAACACATATTTATGAATTGATATTAACAAATTTGATTTATCAATTAAAACTTGCAGTCAAGTCGTATTTATCCTTTGTTTTAACGTAAAGTATAAATACCTTCATTTTATTTTTCCAAAAAAAGGTTAATTTTTAGTTAACACGACAACCAAAGCAATGTATGCTGTGTTGAAAAAATGTAGACACTTCAATTTATCTATTGATTGTCAGTTAGAAATGTTTGATTGGATAGTTGTACCTATTTTGCCATAAGGTTGCGAATTATGCAGATTTGAAAATTTTGATATTATTGTAAAAGTGCATTTTAAGTATTGTAATTTAATTCTTGGACTAAAACAATCCACACCAAATTATATCGTTTATGGAGAACTAAGTAGAACTCCACTTATTTCTATTGTTAAAACTAGAATGGTTAATTATTGGTGCAGATTAATTGTTGGAAAACAACGGAAAAACTTAGTTCTGAACTATTTTGTATAATTTATTGTATTTAGACTTTAAAAACAGACGTATAAATGATTGGAGTATATAAAGTCAGTTTTTGAGGAATGTGGAATATGTAATATCAGAAGTCCAATACATGGACATCTGGTAATATATGGTTAACACAATCATTTACCAACAATATTTAGTTAACTAAATGTATAAAAATTATTGTATCAATTTTTGTAAACTTGGTATGGAAAATGTAAGCCAAAAGGTAAAACTTATTTTTTATTTGTTGAAACAAATTTTAAACTACAAACTTATTTGACTTAGAATGTACACAAATGAAACTACTGAGTTAATTTAGAACCAGTAACCACCGACTTCTGGTGGAAACTGGAAGGTGGCAAAAGACCTCCGTATTTGTACTTTGTGTCATAATGACATTGGTGATGAATTTCATTGTGTAATGATTATACTGTTTTAACCAATGAAAGACAAGCTTTTATGCCTGATAAATTTACAAAAAGACCAATTGTTTTCAGTTTTTGAATTATTTTCAACCAAAAATATTGTTTTACTAAGAAAATTATGTAAGTTTATTAAAATTATATTTGAGAGAATAAGCTCTCAAGTTAATAAAATTCAATGCGTGTAATTTAATATTTATATCTTTATTGTATACCACTGTATACTTTTATGTATCTAACATGTCATTATATGTTTCTCTTTATTGTATTACAATGTGAGAAATAATGTTATTATTATTATAGAACATTTTATATGTTCAATTCCAAATAGACATTTTGTGCAAAACATGAAACATTTCAAGATAAAAGACTCGAATTATCCAAAGAACCCTTGAAATATGCAATTAAATTTATTTATAGTAAACTTTTCAAGTATTATCGCAATTTATTGTGTAATATTTATATTTTAAAAATTTCTTTTTTAAATGAGAATAATAATATACATAGTTTATATTTGTTTTGCTCAGAAATATGTTTGTTGGTTTTTGCTAGCCCATATCACACTATCATACCATAAAACATTCCTGTTTTTGTCGAGCCTGCAATAGCTATATAGGCGAGACTTAGGTGTTACTTTTTTCGATGTCGTTGTCGTCGTTGGCGGCGTGTCAAAATGTGAAAGTTTATGTTAAAGTCCATATCTCTTAAACTAATATTGTTATTTCAATGAAATTTTCAACACAGTTCAATCATGCAGTTTAATTATGATTACATGAGTATATAAGCTGATGTTTCAACTATTGAAATCTGGGTTAATAGACAATGTATTTCGTTACACCAGTATGACATTACCTGACCGCCATTTAACAAACTGTTGCTACTATGTGTTACTTTTTTTTTATTGCATTATGTAATAAAGATCAAAAGAAGTACATGACATACCGTTAAACATTACACACTGCCAAATAAAAACATACTAAAACCTTGCACATATGATATTTTGTACACATTTTTTCATTGCTTTTTGTTAACATGTTTAAATATTACTGTTTAATTTTCTTGTTTATACAGGTATATTGTGATGATAAATAATTTTAAAAATATGTATCTCTATATCAAAATAAATATAAATAAATAATTCAAATAAATAAATAAATGAACGAATAAATGAATGAATGGACGGATTGATGGATGGATGAATAAATGATTGAATGAATGAACCATTGAATGATGAGGAGTTGAGTAAGAACCAAGTGCAAACGCCTACCATCCCCATTTCTATTGTGAGGCTTCATCTTGATGGTCGATCAAGTAAAATTCCATCAAAAATAAAAAGTATGGCTCAAAAATGTAGTTTGAAATGAAATAGCAGAGAAAGAATATAGAATTCAAACAAAAATAAAACTATTTGAGGAAAATGGTTAAGAAGTAATGCAATGTACTTTTAAACTGCTGACGGATAAAAATAGGATTAATGCAATAATTGTGTTCTAAAAAAGTAATAATATTAATAATAATAATAATAATAATAATACCCCCCCCCCAAAAAAAAAAAAAAAAAAAAAAAAAAAAAAAACGTAATTCATATGAATTTAATATACTTACTGAGAATTCGTCATATAATAATTAACCCAATTCAATCAATGATGCACTTTAAAGGATTTTCTTTTTATTTCTCACCATAAAAAGTTGATAAAAAATATTTGCAGAAATACTCAAAATAACTTGATTCCATCATTTTTAAGGGTTTTCAATCAAAATTAAAATTTAAGTGGAAGTTACAAATGGAAGCCTTTACCATCATTGACTTAGATACTTAATGTCAGGTTTTACAAAATGTACGATTTCATTTAAAATCTTGTCACTCAATATTACGTAGAGATAAATGTCAATGGTCAAAGACTAGTTGCTGGTATCTTTAATCAAGAAGAAGGAGCGAAACAAGAAATCGCAAAATTCACCCGAATGAATTCAAGTTAATGCAATGGGCTAGTGTAACGGTAAGATAATAGTTTATTTTGTTGTAATGTTGTTTAACGTCGCATCTGCAATTTTTAACCATTCCTGACCAGAGCAAGGATATTTCTACTGATAATTCTATTAACAAGTTCTTGTATGTGAGATGTGCAAGTTTGTATTATAATGGACAGTGTACCAGCGCGCAGTTAGGACGACTTTTTTGGTAAGGTGCAAACTCACCGAGTCAGTGTGTTACAGGCAGGCATACAACTACCCAGTTCATAATGATATTTTTGAAAATTCAAATGTTTTTTGTACTGTCATGTGCTGATTTTGAATTTTTATTAAAATAATGCATTCAAAATCAGCACATGACAGTACAATAAAATCGATTTAACTAGCCTTCTCCTTCATTTTCTTGTTTTAAGTGTAATTTTCACTTTACTTTGCTCGATGGTCATGTTACAAATGCACATCCACTAAATTTGGTTTAACTTATGAATGTAAATAGAATTCATATATTATTATTATTATTATTATTATTATTATTACGGAAAAGTACATGTAGTTTTTCAATTATTGTATTTATTTAGCAGGAGATTGGTTAATACTAGAATTTTCACTACCGTTCCATAATCCTAAATTTTTGTATACTTTGTAATGTAATATACTTAATATTTGACAAACAAAATATCGTTTTTACTGAATCAAAGTATGAGAAAGTATGGTTGTAAATGAACAGAATCATGCTGATTTTTACCGTTCGTCTGGCTCTAACTCTGTTTAAATTAACTCTCTGTATGATCGTTAAGGCCCTACTTTGAATGTATTTTTATTTTTTATGACACGTGACACTATAATAAAGAATTATAGATACTCCATTATTCCGTTAACCGGAATATCAATCTTTATTGCAGTAAGCATACAAATGCTTTTTGCCACATATCTACATGTATTATATAAAACAATATGGAACAACAAATGCAAATAACAAGTAAAAAATACCATGAAGACGGTATTCCACACCGTTTCCTCCTATTTGGACAATTTATGCCTTCTTATGTCCACTTTGTGGTTGCTTAAAAATTGGGACAACAGAATCAGAAAGGATTAAGGTAAATTTATTAGTTCAACGCAGATTTAGTGCTTGTTCTGGTAAATACAAACGGTCATTGGATTTTGGTTGCAATCGAATCAAAACAGAAGAACATTCTCTATATTGATCCTCTCGGAAATCCTTTCAAGCAAACGAACGCCAATAGATTAATGGATCCTCTCGGAAATCCTTTCAAGCAAACGAACGTCAACAGATTGATGAATCCTCTCGAAAATCCTTTCAAGCAAACGAACGCCAACAGATTGATGAATCCTCTCGAAAATCCTTTCAAGCAAACGAACGCCAACAGATTGATGAATCCTCTCGGAAATCCTTTCAAGCAAACGAACGCCAACAGATTGAAGGTTCCTCTCGGAAATCCTTTCAAGCAAACGAACGCCAATAGATTAATGGATCCTCTCGGAAATCCTTTCAAGCAAACGAACGTCAACAGATTGATGAATCCTCTCGAAAATCCTTTCAAGCAAACGAACGCCAACAGATTGATGAATCCTCTCGAAAATCCTTTCAAGCAAACGAACGCCAACAGATTGATGAATCCTCTCGGAAATCCTTTCAAGCAAACGAACGCCAACAGATTGAAGGTTCCTCTCGGAAATCTTTTCAAGCAAACGAACGCCATCAAATTAATGGATCCTCTCGGAAATCCTTTCAAGCAAACGAACGCCAACAGATTAATGAATCCCAACGGAAATCCTTTCAAGCAAACGGACGCCAACAGATTAATGGATCCTTTCAAGCAAACGAACGCCAACAGATTAATGGATCCTCTCGGAAATCCTTTCAAGCAAACGAACGCCAACAGATTAATGGATCCTCTCGGAAATCCTTTCAAGCAAACGAACGCCAACAGATTAATGGATCCTTTCAAGCAAACGAACGCCAACAGATTAATGAATCCCAACGGAAATCCTTTCAAGCAAACGGACGCCAACAGATTAATGGATCCTTTCAAGCAAACGAACGCCAACATATTAATGGATCCTCTCGGAAATCCTTTCAAGCAAACGAACGCCAACAGATTAATGGATCCTCTCGGAAATCCTTTCAAGCAAACGAACGCCAACAGATTAATGGATCCTTTCAAGCAAACGAACGCCATCAGATTAATGGATCCTCTCGGAATCCTTTCAAGCAGACGAACGCCAACAGATTAATGGATCCTCTCAGAAATCCTTTCAAGCAAACGAACGCCAACAGATTAATGGATCCTTTCAAGCAAACGAACGCCAACAGATTAATGGATCCTCTCGGAAATCCTTTCAAGCAAACGAACGCCAACAGATTAATGGATCCTCTCAGAAATCCTTTCAAGCAAACGAACGCCAACAGATTAATGGATCCTTTCAAGCAAACGAACGCCATCAGATTAATGGATCCTCTCGGAATCCTTTCAAGCAGACGAACGCCAACAGATTAATGGATCCTCTCAGAAATCCTTTCAAGCAAACGAACGCCAATAGATTAATGGATTTTTTTTTATTCTTTCAACGTTTAGTTAGAGTGATGACAGTTATAAAAGACGAATAGAAATTGCACGAATTAATTGAAAGCTGTCCGTTTGCTATAACGGGATACTACTTGCCCAACGGTTTCCAAGTTTAGAAAAGACATGTATACATCAGACTATTTATTCTCTTAAAAATACTGCAAAAAGACGAAAAACACACAACTTTAGGGACAATCCTACTTGCTGAAGTAATGACCGGAGGGCAGAACATCATGTCAACAAGAGAGCAACAATCATACTACAATAAACGTCACAGTTCATTTCTTCAGGATCCTAAGACGGCATTTTCTGAAAACAAACTAGGATTTTCATGGAACTACATGTGTATAGAAGAGGTAGTATATGTGACCATTTGGAAATACGTTTCTCTAAAAAGACCATGTTTTAATTTAAGGGTGTTCTTTTAATTTTGTTGAGCCTTTTAAATTAAACCAAGACATTTAAAGACAGTTCTTGTTTCGAAACAGAGGTTTTGTTCAAAATTAATAATTTCACATTTGAATAATTCTTAAGACCAACGTTGTATTGAAAACTATTTAAAACTAATATGATTTAAATTCAATTAAAAAAAGAATAAAATCACATTTATATACAAAATTACTGAAGTAATATATAGTACATCCCTCTAGAACACAACAGTGGCCTGCGTGGCCGTGTGGTCTAAAGAGTGCGGTTACAGATCACTTTGCCTCTCCTCACTTAGGTTTGAATCCTACTCGGGACAGATCCTAGTGTAAGAAACTTTGTCCGTTTGCTTGTCGATGGTCGGTGGTTTACCCTGGGTATCCCGGTTTTCTCCGCCATCACTAAACTGACCGCCAAAGAATGTTAACAGGGATGAAAACACCATAATGCAATAGTTGTTAACGTTATCAGTATCTATTCTCCTAAGGTATTTATACTTTATGAAAAATTTATTAAAATTATACATACATACATACATATATACATACATATACCAATCAATCTTTGATCAAAGCAATTCTGAACAAAGTTAACGTTAACTTAGTACAATATGTAAGTTTACTAAAATTACCTTTCAATCTTTGTTCAAAGCAATTTTAAACATAATATGTTTACCATATGAAAGTTTACTGTCTAAATAATCAATCTTTGGTCAAATTAAAGCAAAATTGATCAACATGACAATTTACTGCTCCAGAGATGAAGATCTTAAAACAGAAGTCTATAATTTTTCATTATAATTTATAGCAGTAGAAGTCTCAAACATTTCTTTAATTTGTCTTTATGACACTTTGGATGCATAAATATATTCTCATTTTATCGCTTCAAGGGAAAGTTTTGACTCACGTGTTTGGTAAAATATGAACAAATGAAAAAAGTACGTAGTTCTTTCGAGTTAAGTCCCTCATTGCTTTGTTCAATCTTTTTTAAATCTTAACACCTTTCAAAGTGACTTTTGATCCAAGTTTAGATGATGTAACATTCTTCAATGTAACTTTGATCAAAGACTCTGATCCAAGTTTTTGATAGTGTAAACTTATCCAAATAAACATTAAAATATACCATGTGGATATTATTCAGATAAGGAAATAAAAATAAAAATGATTCAGGCAGAAAATATTTGATTTATAATTCAATATTTGTTGTCTTTGTTATAAAAATTTCTCTTTTATTTAATGATCCCCTTTAAATTTTGCATATGTACTGTTCGATTTTTTCATAATGTACCGGAAGTGTCACGTATTTCCGAGAAGAAACTCTGTTATTTTTACGAATCGTGGGTTATAAAACTTTCATTCATTATGTACACGTACGTCACCATAATAACCCAAGATCAATCCACATTTATCGGATATAGACTTCTAAGCTGAATGACTATAGTATTTGACATTTTTTCTGACGTCATCAGTGTACATAGATTGTCAAGTCTGACGTCATAATAAAAATAATTCAGTGCATATTTGTTTTTGAATTAAGGTAATGCTGTAAGTCAAATAACACTACAGTGTATATATTTCATGCATTTTAGGTGTTAAATAGACAAGTTTACAGAAAATTTCTCTAGCAGAACGTGTCACAAAATAATCGAATGTTAACCTTTATTTGATAGTGAATCATAACAATTTCCTTTTGTTCCATAATTGACATTCCATCTTTTATTCAGATAAAATTAAAATCATTAATATTTTTAGTTAAAGTTCATAAAAATTCAAATAAAACTTTTTTCCTGACAAAACATATCAGGTAATTAAAGGAGAAAGAAATCAACACAAAAGTGTTAGTCATCAAATGGATCATACTTGCACTTGAATAACCGACTTGCAATTGTAATTAAAAACAAAAAAGTGCAAACACGCGCACGTGTGAGCACACATAACTCAAAAGCTATAAAAGAAGGACGGAGAATATACATTTTCCTTTGCTAGTTTGTCACATCACAACACTTGTAACAGTATAACTGCGTGTTCTGAAGAAAAAATACTTCTTATTTGCTAGCCTAGTCATATGACAATAATCCTAACAATATAATTGCGAATCCTGAAAAGAGACGCTTCCTTTTTGCTAGCCTACCATATTTAAATATTTTAATTTGCCGTTTGAAATTCCCATCTCTCCAAGCTTGAGAGCCATTGCGTTAATGTAGACCGATAGGGGTAATTAATATAAAGCAACATAAAGCAATATAAAGCAATATAAAGCGGTTTTATTTTCCTTGTTTTGGGGTTTTTCCGTTGAATAATGGTTTCTAACAACATTTAACACTGTTTAAAATAAATTTCAATCAACTTTATAGAAGAAATAGGCGCTTTATACTCATTTTTTTTATCGATATTACAATATTTGCCGAGCAGCCATATTTCCTTCAGTGCGCATGCTCAGTTCGTGTTTGCTTATGAATGAACTACCGAAAGATGGAACACCTTTTTTCCTTTAAGACTTTCCTGGTGTCGTAAATTATGATTTTTTTTTTCAAGTTGATCAACCGCCAATTAAAAAACCGACTTTTATGACCGAAACCAACACGTGCGCTTGTGATTACCGAAGGATTAAAATAAAATGAAAGATCAAAAGATCAAAGGATATATTTAACATACTATATAATTTTTATTTTAAAAAAAATACTTTATACTTATTATTTATAAAATATAATTCAGATTTTTATTATTTATAAAATATAATTTATGATTTTTATTATTTATAAAATACAATTTATGATTTTTATTATTTATAAAATACAATTTATGATTTTTATTATTTATAAAATACAATTTATGATTTTTATTATTTATAAAATATAATTTATGGTTTTTATTATTTATTAAATATAATTTATGATTTTTATTATTTATTAAATATAATTTATGATTTTTATTATTTATAAAATATAATTTACAATTTTTATTATTTATAAAATATTATTTACAATTTTTATTATTTAAAAAATATAATTTATAATAGTTATATAATGAATATAAATTTTAATTTTTATACAATGAATCTAAATTATAATTTGTATATAATAATTCTCAATTATAATTTGTATATAATAATTTTCAATTAAAATTATAATTATAAAATTATAAAATTATAATTTATAATTTATTATTTATAATTTTTATATTATTTTTATAAATGGATTTATTTTCTTATTTTTTCATTTCTTTATTTATTTAGTTTATTTTTTACATAAACCTATAGCCTTTATAATTAGATAATTAAATTAATTAGATATAATTGCGTACAAGCAGATTTACAATGGAAATGGGAAGCCATGCACCGACGAATAGAATTAATCACGAATTTAATAAAAAGGTCTAAATCTACTTGTCCTGTCATTATAGGGCCGATCTTTTTACACTGGGATGAGGAGTCCACATCAAACCAGAGATTTTTTCGCATATTTCGGGAGTTCTAAATGCAAAAATAAACCATACCGAGATAAGTTTGGATAATTTGGTAATAGGAACAGATGAGGAAAAAGCTCTTATCAAGGCTTTAAAATCAGGCCATCTGTCGTATTCAGTACTTATTTTTATTTTAACATACTTGGTCCGGGTGCTGTGCCTGTAGCACACGCACATATGTGCGAAACCCGACTTTTTCTTGATAATTTTTATGTATATATTGTATCATACTTTTTGTATATTATGTAAATATTTTGGTCCCCGGGAGAACTTATAAATCATTTATTATTTCAGTTTCACTAGTTTCACTAGTTTAATAACTTTAGTTAAGTATTAAAAAGGGTCGAAACTTTTCTGGTGCTGCCAGACTGAACTTTAAAAAAAATTATAAAATTAAATAAATTTCCTTTTTTTAAAAAAGGGAAGCCTGTGAAAAACTTTATTTATTATTATTTTTTTTATAATTTTAATTATTAAAAAACAGAAACGAAAAGCATAAGAAAATGATAAAGCGAAATTATTACTTTTATTATTATTATAATTTTTATTTATATTATTTTAATTATTATTATAAATTTAGTGCACATTATTAATTATTTACGGCACCAGGAAAGTCTTAAAGGAAAAAAAAGGTGTTCCATCTTTCGGTAGTTCATTCATAAGGAAACACGAACTGAGCATGCGCACTGAAGGAAATATGGCGGCTCGGCAAATATTGTAATATCGATAAAAAAATGAGTATAAAGCGCCTATTTCTTCTATAAAGTTGATTGGAATTTATTTTAAACAGTGTTAAATGTTGTTAGAAACCATTATTCAACGGAAAAACCCCAAAACAAGGAAAATAAAACCGCTTTATATTGCTTTATGTTGCTTTATATTGATTACCCCTACCCATGTAGACTATAAATCACAAAAGCCACGTGACTCCGTGTATGAATACATAAAAATGCAATACACAACCTGGAACTACAATAATATATGTAAACATGGCTGCCACGTCACTTTTGTTTTAATTCGAGACAAGGCTTAAACGCGCATTTACGAGATTTTACAAGAAGGATTCAATTGTAAAAATGCACAAACTAAAATCTATGAAATTAATCACTTTCACACCACTTTCAACTTCATAATTGATGTGGCGCCGCATAAGTGTACCGGTTAGACGGTTTACACAAACATTATTAATTCGCACTATTGACCACCATAGGAGCCTTTTGATTTGAAACTTATATTGTTTTCAGATATATGGATTCTATTTTCTCGGTTTTTCATTAATATAATGTATTTATGAATATTATATATATATATATATATACATATATATTAATAATAATTATAATAATAATCATCATCATCATAATAATAATTTGAATTTTTAAAAAATGCGTTGTTTTTCGTGGACTATATTTCGATGAAAAATCATGTTTTCGGTCTGAAACGCACGTTTGTAAGACCGTCAAATGAAAAAATCATGTTTAATGTAAAAAGATCAAATTTGACATTAAATGTAGCAGTTCTACTCTAAATGTAAATGTGGGTTCGATTTCGACATCACCAACAGTGTGCCAGCATTATAAAGACGACTTTAGTCTACATCCTGTAAAACATAATTACATCTTTAGAAACCACACATAGGTGCCAGCTTAACGCTTCTCAGTACTTTAGTTTTTGTAATTCATTGGAAGCCTACTATGTGCACTCAGTTCCAATGCAGATTTATGCTAACGTGAGCAATGTTTTTGTTTTACATTTATCACTTTTTTGTTTTCACATTTAACGTTAATCGGCATTTTTACATTTAGCTTAAAAATGTTTTTACATTTAGCTTTTTACATTTGTTGTCAAGTTTTTACATTTGTAGCATTTTTTTTTACATTTAGAGTAAAATCGTTTTACATTTAATTTCAAATTTGATCTTTTTTACATTCGACGAGATTTTTACATTTGACGGTCTTACACACGTTCTCCGTAGACATTGCGTCTACTGGACTCCACCTGATGTGCATGCGTAATAGATGAGAATTTTTGAGTCTTCAAATCAATGATTATTGTTTATTTAAATATTTAACGCAAATATAAATATATTATATATATACAGATGAACTGTTTTAAAATGATGTTCAGTGCCAAAACTGATAACGCGCGTTTAAATTGTTCAATTTTTCTAACAATATTATTGTGTCTCCTGAAGGAGAGACGATTCTTTTTTTTTCTTTTTTCTTTTTTTTGCTTGCTTACCATACCAAAAAAACCTAACAATATAATTGCGTGTCCTGAATGACAGGCGCATCCTTTTTTCGATAGCCTTACATATAAAACAATCCCAACAATATTATCGCGTGTCCTAAAAGAAAAGATTTTCTCTTTTGCTAGTCTGTCATGTTACAACAATCCTAACATTATTGTTGCGTGATATGAAACCCTTCATTTTTAGCCTGTCATCATTTACCACTTCTAACGATTGACGTTTTTCAAGAAAAGGAGGTCTGTAATCTTTCTAGCTAGCCTGTAATATTACGACAATTCTAGCGATTCGTGACTTTGAAAAAAAGCCTTTCTTGCTAGGCTGCCATAAAAATTCTGACACTGTGTACTCCATGGTTAGTTTCTCGATTTTGTTCGCTTTTCGTGTTACAACGATATATCAATAAACACACCCGATTGACGAGCTTGACATGATAGGAATCCGTTTTTGAAAAGAAGTGCTTTTGTGTTTTTTTGCCTTGTTATGTTCCAAACCTAACAACTGGTAAAGATTAGCAAAAACAAAAACAAAAATTAAATAAAATATAATTAATAATAATAAAAAATAATCATAATAATAATATCAATAGTCGTATAAACTCGGTGTTCAGTAGTATAAACTCTATGGTTTTTAACGCTAAGTGTTTACCGCTATATATATATATATATATATATATATATATATATATATATATATATATATATATATATATATATATATATATATATATATATATATATATACTGGAAAGACAAAAATATTCGGTACACTGACTCTAAAATTCACAAATTCGAAAGAACACTTGTTTTAACACAAAAAAGAATCAATGACAATGGATCAAATTTACAATAGCGCTGTTGCTCGGTGCTTTCCTAAATTCGCTTCATCAAATAATAATAAGAAAATATGGGGACGAAGCGATTTTGTCCTGTTGCCTTGGCGCGTTTTCGTACACAGCTTTCACAAATTCGCTTTATCACATAATAAGAAGAAACAATAGGGGCGAACCTATTTTTCCAATACTCTCCAATCTTCAAGCCTTTTCACTCATTGCATTCGCATCTTTGCTTAATTATCTAATCTCATCTTCGCTTCGTCGCATTTTTAGTCTTTTCTTAACAACCGAAGCGTCTTTGCTCCATCGCGATAAGAATGATGGAGTTAATGTGCGATTATTGAGGATTGTCCCTCATCAGATATCATACATATCATAATGTGACATTTACTATAAAATAAAAGAATATATAAAGTACATTTGATGTTTTTATGACACAGGATGTCATATTTCTAAATCATTACCTAAAATTAATTTGTTTTGTTGTTTTTGTGGAATTTAATATGAAGTTAAAGTTTACACATTCTTATATATTTGTTTTAAAAATTCACTTACGTATTTATAGCAATTTACCTAATATAAACAAGTAAAATTTTAAAATTAATGAGGACATTCTGCAATAAAACATAAAGGTGTTAAATAACTTATTTAGCCGTAGGAAATGTATATACACAATGTATAACGTCTGATTTTATGGCTGACATATATATTGCAGCATAAACATGGATACTTATTGACAAAATATTTTTTCTACTTATCTCTGATGAATTCAAAATTATAGTTTTTCTTTTTACATTTTTGGTGATAAAATTATTTGTGATGAATTACTTTGATATTTTGGAACGCCATTTTAACGGGGCATTTTAAAATCAATTTATGCTAAAATCTTTAGAAAAATGGTATTTTTGTACATCACTTTCATCTAACGCAATTTCCACGAGGCATTTTAAATCAATTGATGCTGAAATCAGCAGAAAAATGGAGCTTTTAAACATTAATTATTTTCTACCTCCATGTGACACGGTTTAAAATTTGTCCATAAAACAAAATTTTCAATTTCAATTCTAAAATACTTAATTTTCAAGGCCTCGGTTTCCAATTGATCTAAGAAGGGCGTTTTCGGGTTACAATGCTTGTCATTACCAAGGTTAAAATTCCGCTTGGGCAGATCCCAATTTACGAAAGGTTATCAAACTTTCCAAATGTCAGTGGCTTTCTCCGGAAAATGTTACCTCCACAAACTTTGAACTTACCGACTCGATATGTAGAGGATTCTTGAACGAAGCGTCAAATAGCATTACTCCACTCAATTTAATTTTGACTATTTATTCGCTTATTTTTTTTTGTTTTGTTTTTTGTTTTTGTTTTTTTTTTTTTTGTTTTTTTGTTTTTTTTTTCAATTGGCGGTTATGTTACGAATTTATAGCAAGTTATTTCTATTAATGAAATAAATCACGCTTCTGATTACGGCTAATATTGAGAACCCACTCAGAACCGGTTAATACTTCAAAAAATCATGCTACCGATTAGGCCATAATTAAAAATATCTTTGTTTCCCATTGCCCTACCCTTACTTCTGACATTGGGTAGGTAGGTAGGCTTTTTTTTATCTCATAGTTTTCTTTCAGGTTAGGAAACACTCTTCAAATGTCACCTTGTGTGTTGACTAGTACATCTTCATCACTACGGCGTTTGTATAGCATTGAATTATAACTATAAGCGTCTTGATAGCTAATATTAAGAAGACGTGAAAAGGAAAAAGAAACGAACCGGAATATATTAGCACAGAATCGCGAAAAAAAAAACACACACAGCATTTTTCAAAAAAAAAAAAAAAAAAAAAAAAAAAAAAAAAAAATCAGTCGGCGGGATTTTTACAGGTCGGTCGCGCAAGGGGAAACAAACTATATATTTTTATTTTGGCCTTAGTCATAGAAACAGTATTGGTAACTTAATGGCAGCCGAGTAACCGTATTAACTGTGTTGGTAACTAAGTAGCTGATGTGGTTACCAAGTAACCGTGGTGATATCTGTTACGGTAACTACATGTAAGTAACATAGTGGTTACATACATGTAGTAACTGTAGTGGTATGTGCTGTGGTAACGGAGTAACGGTAGTGGTTGTTTAGTAGTTGTAGTGGTAATCGTAATTGTAACAAAATAACGGTAGTGGTATATTAGTTACTGCAGTGGTGACATAATCACCGCTAAATTCTTAGTTATTAGCGTTCACTCAGTAACTGCAGTAGTTAAGTAGTAACAGTAGCAGTCACTTCTACTGTCTTTAGAAGGATCTTAATCATACCATTATTTTCAATTGTTTATAATTCATGATCAACTAAAATAGGATTTGTAAAAGTATGTTGTAATGGCTTTTTAAAACTATTTATTTTGTATGTCAGTTTTGTAATCTGCATCTTTTTGACCACATATTAAGAAGAGCAATATGAAAAAAGCCACTCAGCTATGTCTGTTGATTAAGGTCTTGTTCAATAATTACAACCTATTTAGACTAACTACAGCTTTGAATCTTCGTTTGGTGACCGATAAATGAAAACGATAATGTAAGGTCCCGATCTCATGTACACAATATTCCCTCTATAGTAACATTAAAACGTTTTATTTCTATTTATGGAAAGTTGTTTAAGAGACGTTTCCTTGATTTGTAGCCATTTATACATATACCTGGCTAATAATAGTCACCCCATTTAACTTTATCACATCACGCACAAGCAAACTTAGATATAGTATTAATGATTGATTTATCACTGACATAATCTTGCTTTTTGAGAAATCGACATCGTTATACAAGGCTCGCAGTCATGTAAAATGTCCATTTCATTTATTCCGGCGTGATTCTTCTGGTGATTAGAAGTTCCTATCTACTGTTTGGCGTACCCATCTAAATCAATGTAAGTGCTAATCAAAGCAATATTCTGTGCGTTTTAGGAAAATAGACAAATACAAAGCAGTCTGTTCGTACCAACTGATGTGTAAAACTGACAGAATATTTATAATTATCTAAAATAGGATTGGCTTGTTAAAAAAGCATAAATACTCTTTTTCTTTTTGACTTTTCATCAATATCTTCAGCTTCCATTGTGGGAAAACAATTTGCTCTAGATTTTTGTTGTGGGCTAAATGATCAATTAACATTATTTTTTAAATTATGATTGGTAATAACTCGCAGTTAAATTTCTTAAGTGAAAAAATAATTGAAAATGGGTAATTTTTTCAATATATACAAACAGGCTAAAACAGAACAAACAAATAAATAATAAGTAAATAATAAGTAAATAAATAAATAAATAAAACCGAGTTTGGCGGCATCTTGTTTAAAGGGAAAGTACCCAATTGTTCTGTAATGTTCCTTATTATCTCGCACATAAAGATCTATTAATTTCGTGATTAGACTATCAGTCGTATCAAATATAACGCGTGATTTAGAGAATACCGTTGGTTGATTGTAATGCTGTTTAACGCATCATCAATTTTTGAGATATCTGTAACGTGAGCGAGGCATAAAGATTATGAACGAACCAGTTGATACTCTGTCCCTTCAATGCCGAGCGCCAGACATGAAAGCAGTGGGGTTAAGAGAATATATTAAACATGTTTATTATATGACAACTGATTTTACTCAATTTTGATTGGCTAAAAACATGTTAGGCTGCACTGTCAAATTGATATGTTCACCGCGCAATTGTGCACCTAAGGGTAGTCTAAAGGTCCAAATTGCTCTCGAGGTCCCTGAAAATAGACGACGGTGATTTCCCTTTGTCTAAAAATAGAACCGATCAGAGCCGTCGTAAGCTTTTGATAAGTCAATCACAATTTTCTTTAAATTGTCGGATCTCATTGCGATTACGGACAAAAACAGAAGCTGTAACGAATTGTTTTGTAAGACACCTGTCTGTCAGTCATATAATAAAAAAAAACAATTACTGACTTTTGATTTTCGGTCAATACAAGTCCTACGATCTTGGTAAATATAGTATTTCTTTGGGGCCATAAATCCTGGAAATTCACGAATCCACCTGAGCTGTACTGTACCTCGTCAAAAGTCAATAATTGTATCGTATGTATAAAAGACATAAGGAAGTATGTGCATGAAAGGATTTGGAATCATTATTTTTTTAAACATGAAACATTTAAAAACATTACTATATATCCACTAATGGTTCGTTGATTTTATTGACATAAGACTTTCACAAGAGAGTTGTAGAAACGTTAATGTAATGGTTTACATTCTTTTTTATGTTAGTATTACGAGTATATCCATTGATGCATTGATGTCGATTGCACAAAGACATACATAAATGTTAGAAATAGATTCTAATATTGAGATTTTCAGAGATGAAAGAAGAGTTAACTTTACTCCACGTAAAAGGACAAAATGAATTAATGCATGTTCAAATTTAACAAAATACATGTATCCTTTTTTGATTTAAAGGTCAGAGGTAATACATATATTATAGAAAAATGTCGTTGATTACAGATATAGCACACACACGCACACACGCACGCATATACTCACACATGGGCACGCACACACACACACACACACACACACACACACACACACACACACACACACATATAGTCCTTTTTATGGTTTGGTCGTAATAAAAATCAAGTCCGTCGTTATCAATTTAAGCGCCGTTTTACCTTTAATGTATAGACTATGTATGGACACATACCCTAAAATTTTGAACTGAAAACAATTTCAATGATGTAAGTTAAGTTTTATTCTTAGGAAAGATTGTTTTATTCATTTCGCTCAAATGTGCTCAATTTACCAAAATTCCAAAAACCCAATGACCGCCGCCATTGTTCATCCTAGGCTTAATAGCAGCCACATACAAACGCAATTAGATCAATCTGAGTGAGCCTAACTCAATTTTCTTACAAAGAAATTAATCCTATAATGCCTTTAGCTTTCTCTAACGTTTTCTCATGTAGCCCGAACCAATTGTGTTACCGGAATTTCCGTTGTGTCAACAACACAATACTTGATATCATTAAGCCGATCCTCTGTAATCATATTTTCTGCCCGTTTTAATATTCAATAGGAACTAATCAAATTACGATTGCGTTACGACTATGGACTCGATAACATCAGAGTATTTGTTATGTCCAAATATGGAATATGAAAACGTAAAATATAATTCCAGAAAGCAACAGCTATGTAACTAAAACAGTTTATTTAATATATCGCGTGTTTTGTTTCAAATTATTAAATTTAAGTGGATATTTAAAAATTAAAAAACCCATAAGAACTGTTTTATAAATTCATTTGTAGATATTGTCTATATATCAACACCCCCAACGTTTAATAAAACCTGGTAAAACGGGCGAAAAATTAGATGAAATATCTACCTTGCAATAATTACTGAGAATCAAATTATGTTTTAGAAAAACCTTTGTTTTAATAAATTTTATTATACTAAACTTACAAAATAAATTTTTAATGCACAAGCATCAACCAGTTAATTATGAGTTTCTAAGTTTTTTTGCGTTCGTTTAGTTCATAACTACAGTATTGATACACGCATTTAGTTTGTTAATCGGATGAATGTTATTTTACGTCAAATTGACATTTGATATTCATGACAAGATTTTTTAATCTCGGAGGATTAACACTAATCCTTGTACTCGTGTTTCCTAGTTGTATAAGTGCCGACTTTCTATATCACAGATAAACATCGCAAATAAGAACTTACAACAAAAAACAAGAGGCCCAAGAGGGCCTGTGCTGCTCAACTTGCAGCCAAACATGGCAGAAAAAAAGTATCCCAACTAGGGACCACTCACATCAAATTTGGTTACATTTGGTTTTATTTGCCAATAATAAGACAAAGGAAAAAGGTATGGAAAATATATTAAATGCCCAGGGTTCTACATTCCATATACCAAATTTGAACCAAATTGATCGACAAATAAATATATTATAGGTCATTTCCCTGTTTTATCTATTTATAGTAACAGCGGCCATCTTGGATTTAGGATCAGGCTGAATATCACAAACTTTCATCTAACATAGCCAGTTGAGCTAAAAACCATTGCAGTGGACTGTGGCCGAACCCACAGCGCCTTGAGTTTAAAGGTCAACGCCTTCACCACTGAACCGCTGCGACCCCTTGAAAAAGTCAGAATTAAAACATTTAAAACAACTAGTCACTAATAGTTTTACGCCCAGTCATGATTCTTTCACTGATATTGAAGTGCTTAGTTCAGGGATGGTGGAGGAAACCGGAGTGGCCGGTAAAAACCTACAACCGAACTGAAAAAAAAACTTTTTCACCTAAGAAACATCCTGACGGTGAGAGACAATACGACACATGCGTTTTGGACCACTGAGGTGAGAGACAATGTGACACATGCGTTTTGGACCACTGACGGTGAGAGACAATGTGACGCATGCGTTTTGGACCACTGACGGTGAGAGATAATATGACACATGTGTTTTGGACCACTGACGGTGAGAAACAATGTGACACGTGTTTTGGACCACTGACGGTGAGAGACAATGTGACACATGCGTTTTGGACCACTGACGGTGAGAGACAATGTGACACATGCGTTTTGGACCACTGACGGTGAGAGACAATGTGACACATGCGTTTTGGACCACTTGGTCCTTGAGGCTCCAACATTAGATGGGACAATCACACACACACACACACACACACACACACACACACACACACACACAGAGAGAGAGAGTAGGGAATTAGTAGATTAAGAAATGTCCAGGTTACACATTACATGTATTACTCGTTATAAAATATTTGACTCTTGGTGGACGTCGGATCTATGGACATGTCGTGTTACATATCTCAACTTTTTATTTTGGTATCACAACTTTCCATTATAATATCTTGACTTGTCAAAATATTAAGTCGACTTGTCAAGATATTAAGTCGACATGTCGAGATATTAAGTCGACATGTTGAAATAATGTCGATGTCAGAAATAAACCACCATAACATGTAGCTGGTTGTGTAATTTTTGATATAAAGATTACTTAATTCCAAAGTTAATTTGATTTAGTAAGCAGTTTCATACATCATACAAATTACGTATCCTGAATGCGTGAGTGTTCCCGTTTGCCTTACTGGATTTGTTTAGAGTTTTATTGAATTTCCTATCCATTTCTTATCCGGACGTGCTAAAATACCATACATCAAATTAAAAATACTTCTCCCTGGTTGCATTTCACATTGTCGACATCCACCACCGCAAGTCATTATTAATTTTCTTTGTCATATTTCTTTTTGATATTTAAATTTATTTTGGTCAATGCATTTACACAAACAGATTTTTTTTATTTTTTAAAGTATTGTTTTTTGAAAATATAGTAGTTCTTATTGAATTACACCTAGGAAATTCCAACTACGTGATTTCATATCTACGAATCATAATTTCAGCCAATAAGGAATAAACAACGAGACATCAACATTCACTACATCCGGGTGAGTGACTTAATAAAACGACACAACCAAAGGAACACACACACCTGAATTAAAACAAATATTTGAATAAATAAATTATTCAATATCTAGAGACAGAAAGATAATAATGTGTTTTCTAAAGCAATTACAACAAAACGTGTTTACTATAATTTTAGAGAAAAAATAATCCATCTAGCGTATTGTGTGAATTGTCATAGTGGGGATACGTCAAACAATAAACGTTTCTGGGCAATATAAACAATACTGTTTAATCCTTCAATATATTTGTGATATATCGTGACTAAAAGTTCGGATAAATATGATGCAACGTCAAACATGATGAAAGAAACTAATGATGTTTCTACTACGATTCTCTCTAGAAATGTGTTAATGTTATAAAAATTACATCATTATTTAAAATAACACAGTAAAGTTTCTCGTTACAAGTGTTATTATATATCTATCAACAAATAAAATGAAATAAAATAGCGTTATTTGTAAATAAAAAAAAACGTGTACTTGACTGAAGTAGGACAAGAAAAAACACACGGGTTAATCTATGCTTGTGATTGTTCTTGAATCCATTTCCAATTGATTTGTTATTTATTGTTTGCAAATTATCGATAAATAAAATATTATTTGAACTAAAATATAAAAAAGAAAAAAAATGTAGAGGTGAAAAAAGAATAACAAATATATTGTTCTATAAAAATATCCCAAAATATAATAACACATACGCACGCGCGCGCGCGCGAGCGCACGAGTGACAATTTTATTGTTATTTAACCAAAAGTTTTTTTAATATCATCTCCCAGCTTATTGTTTTTAATTTTATCGTAGAGAAAGTCAGAAATTTTAACGTATTGAGGTTTTACGCTTTCTTGTAACAGGAGCTAGTTTTCACCGCCGAGAGATTAAAAGTTAAACCAAAACTGTTTCTAGGATTTTTTATTTAAAATATTATCAGTGTAGTTTTGTTGCCTGCCGTAATCACCTTCACATAACTGCATTTATTACTAAAAATTCAGACATATATAATTAATGAGTATAAAAGATCGATGTAAAATCAATGCATTATCTGTGAATGATATATCGTGTTCCTTGAAGCTCTAGACAAAGCCGAGAATCCAACAGACAGAAAGCAATAAGACAACTAATTAAGGGATAAAGTTCCAATTGATATTTCCATTTTTTTTTATCTTGAGACTTAAAATGTTGGCAGATTTAGAAAGCGTCATCTAAATTTAATTACTCTCTCTCTCTCTCTCTCTCTCTCTCTCTCTCTCTCTCTCTCTCTCTCTCTCTTTTTACGCTTCCTCGGAGTAGTTCTTCAACCAAAGATTGTCACCTCAAACTGCAGTATCACTGGTGTATTTGATATTATTTATATAAATTAACCAAGGGCCGATATTCGATAATGGTTGTTTAAATGCTGTACATTCATAGTGTAACAATGTAACAAAGCAAACATATTCAAATGGAACTTTATTGATTAATTAGTATTCGTTTTTGTAAAAATGAAGTATTCACATTTTATACATGATAACTGAAATAAGTTATTTTTCTTTCTGTCTTTAATTTTTATTTTTGAAAAAAATAAAAAAATAAAAAAAAATAAAAAAATAAAAAATAAAAAAAAAAACATGTAAATTGTACAAAGAACGGACATCTGTATCTCTCCAAATAAAGCAAAAGATTGAAGTTAAATTTTGTGATATTTTACGCATCCGCAATGGATAAAATCATTCTGAGTTTTCCTTTAATAAGTCAAGCAGATTGAGAATTTTTTTTAGTCTTTTTAATACTTTTGTGAAGCATTTAATTCATTTAAACGTGTATTAATATTGCTTACATGGCGTTATGCGCTAGCTTGTAAACATCCAATTATTGGTTATTATAACCGATACCCATCTAAGCAATATCTGATTAGTTACCTTTATTAGCCAATCAAAGGATAATTAGTTGCTTTATGAGCCAATCAAAACCTAATTACCGTGTTGTCACGTTTCCTTACGTCTAAAACCATTCTCTTTAGATGATTGATGATTTCAACACCGGTATTTTTGACGTTTGAATTTGAATTTATGCTTTATATATATCCGGGTTATATTTTATATACGTGGTACAGCTTGTCTCTATTGATTTACATAGCCTAGCAGGAAGGATATTGTAATTCATTTTACAAACTAAAAGATAAGTTTTATTTCTCTATTTTGACGTCGTATTTCATGTAAGGCAATGTACTTTTAAAGTAATCTATTTCTTAATACTGGCATATAATGTTCGATTAATCGAAAATTGGTGACCAGACGATCTATTTTTAAGTATCATAATCAATCATCTACTACATTTAAATCCGTTCAGTCTATGTTGTATGTGGTATCGCTTTTATGTCAAAATGTTTGAAAGTGAATGGTATGTCTGAAACCAAACCAGAATCATACTCCTACATATCTACATTTTTCATCATTTACCTTTTATTGTAAAAAGCACCTCAAAAAGCTTTCAGTAAACAAGGTTTTTATTTATCTAGAAAATCATATAATGCAAAACATTCCGAGGCCTTAAGTATTCAAGTCATTTAAGCCAGACATGTTCCAAAGACTGGGATATGATCAATCAAGATAATAATATAATCAAGGAATGTTTGATAGACAAAGACCTAAAATACTCCGGTTAATCATATAATCATTCTAGTTAATCATATAATCATTCTAGTTAATCACATAACCATTCTAGTTAATCATATTACCACTCTAGTAAATCATATAATCATTCTAGTTAATCATATAATCATTCTAGTTAATCATATAATCACTGTAGTTAATCACATAACCATTCTAGTTAATCATATAATCATTCTAGTTAATCACATAACCATTCCAATTAATCATTTAATCAAGCAATGTTCGATAGCCAAAGACCTAAAATACTCTAGTTAATCATATAATCATTCTAGTTAATCATATAATCATTCTAGTTAATCACATAACCATTCTAGTTAATCATATTACCATTCTAGTAAATCATATAATCATTCTAGTTAATCACATAACCATTCTAGTAAATCATATAATTATTCTAGTTAATCACATAACCATTCTAGTTAATCACATAACCATTCTAGTTAGTCATATAATCATTCTAGTTAGTCATATAATCATTCTAGTTAATGACTTAACCATTCTAGTTAATCACATAACCATTCTAGTTAATCATATAATCATTCTAGTTAATCATAAAATCATTCTAGTTAATCACATAACCATTCTAGTTAATCATATAATCATTTTAGTTAATCATATAACCATTCTAGTTAATCATATAACCATTCTAGTTAATCATATAATCACTGTAGTTAATCACATAACCATTCTAGTTAATCATATAATCATTCTAGTTAATCACATAACCATTCCAATTAATCATTTAATCAAGCAATGTTCGATAGCCAAAGACCTAAAATACTCTAGTTAATCACATAATCATTCTAGTTAATCACATAACCATTCCAGTTAATCATTTAATCAAGAAATGTTTATCAGACAAAGACCTCAGTTACTCTAGTTTATCATATAATCCACAATGATTGAAAGACTATTCCTGAATAAAAATATCATAGTTGTTTATTCGAAACCCTGTCTAGTTTAGTTCGAAGATTCGATAATTCGATATAATTAGTTTCGAAGTTGTAAATTTCTCACTAAAATGAGATTTTTACACTTCGAGTTATCTATGTTTCGGCAAAAATTAGATGTTCAATTTTCAAGTTCGGTACACCTTGAGTTAACTATTTCTCGACAAAATTGTTTAAATTAATCGATTTTATATTAAATTTCACTTTCGATTATCAATATATCGCTATAATTAGATATTTCGCAGGTTTGTGACGGTGGATATTGTTGCCCCTGTAAATTGTCGCTGGCGATAGACAAAGTCTTCCAGTCGCTGACGACAGTATGTACAGAGACGACAATATGTACCGCCACAAGGTCCACACTTGTCAATCTCTTACCAAAAGTAGATGTTCGATTATATAGTTCTTTATAATGTGAGACACAGAAGATTACCTTATTTAGATATTCGAATGAAAAGAAAAAAATCAGATGATGACATCAATTATTAAAAACAGTTTTACAGAAAACACGTAGTTTTTCTTTTGCATAATGTTTTGTAAGAGCTATCATGGTGCATGTAAATGTTTTACATGTAAAAATTACAGCTGATTAGGTAAGATTGGTCCTATTCTATTACAGTATAATAATACCTTTTGAAGTTAGTATTGTAACATTTACACACTACTACAGTATTATTCGTAAGTGCATATTTGAATCCCGTGACAGGTTTTGAATTACGGGCTTCAAAAACATGTGCAAACGTCATCTGATATGATATTTAATCCTTCCAATAAAAATACACGTGTTTAAGTATATTTTTCAACAATGGGGAAATATTTTTTCACGCCTTTTTTCGCACGTTTTTAATATTCTTAAAAGCATATCATATCACAATACACAAAAAATTACATCATTTCTGATCATGATAGATTCTCTATACAATAAGAACACTGTTCTAAAAGTTTATGATGGATAGGCTTTTCTAAATTGAATTTACCAAATATTGTGATACCTTCCAACTATAACACTAAAATCCAAAAAAATATTTAGCGTAACACGTGTACTGGTGTCTAAAGATAGCTCCTTTGTAGAAGAGTACACTAAAAATTTCTACCATTACATTCTAATTCAGAAACATATCTCATTTGTGAACAGGACAAAACAGTCAATCAATCAATCGAAGCGAAAATGGCTTTTAAGCCCAGATGTGAGATGTCGTTCACAGCCGCCTATCGAAGCGAACATGGCGTTTGGTTTAAGCCCAGATGTAAGATGTCGTTCACAGTCGCCTATCGAAGCGAACATGGCGTTTGGTTTAAGCCCAGATGTAAGATGTCGTTCACAGTCGCCTATCGAAGCGAAGATGGCGTTTGGCTTAAGCCAAGATGTAAGATGTCGTTCACAGTCGCCTATCGAAGCGAAGATGGCGTTTGGCTTAAGCCCAGATGTAAGATGTCATTCACAGTCGCCTATCGAAGCGAAGATGGCGTTTGGTTTAAGCCCAGATGTAAGATGTCGTTCACAGTCGCCTATCGAAGCGAAGATGGCGTTTGGCTTCAGCCCAGATGTAAGATGTCGTTCACAGTCGCCTATCGAAGCAAGATGGTGTTTGGGTTAAGCCCAGATGTTATATGTCGTTCACAGCCGCCTATCAAAGCGAAGATGGCGTTTGGTTTAAGCCCAGATGTAAGATATCGATCATAGTCGCCTATCGAAGCGAAGATGGCGTTTGGTTTAAGCCCAGATGTAAGATGTCGTTCACAGTCGCCTATCGAAGCGAAGATGGCGTTTGGTTTAAGCCCAGATGCAAGATGTCGTTCACAGTCGCCTATCAAAGTGAAGATGGCGTTTTGTTCAAGACCAGATGCAAGATGTCGTTCACAGTCGCCTATCGAAGTGAAGATTGCGTTTTGTTCAAGCCAAGATGCAAGATGTCGTTCACAGTCGCCTATCGAAGTGAAGATGGTGTTTGGTTTAAGCCAAGATGTAAGATGTCATTTACAGTTGCCTATCGAAAAGAAAATGGCGTTTTGTTCAAGCCCAGATGCAAGATGTCCTTCACTGTCGCCTATCGAAGTGAAGATGGCGTTTTGTTCAAGCCAAGATGCAAGATGTCCTTCACAGTCGCCTATCGAAGTGAAGATGGTGTTTGGTTTAAGCCCAGATGTTAGATGTCGTTCACAGTCGCCTATCGAAGCGAAGATGGCGTTTTGCTTAAGCCCAGATGTTAGATGTCGTTCACAGTCGCCTATCGAAGCGAAGATGGCGTTTTGCTTAAGCCCAGATGCAAGATGTCCTTCACAGTCGCCTATCGAAGAGAAGATGGCGTTTGGTTTAAGTCCAGATGTAAGATGTCGTTCACAGTCGCTTAGGTTTCAGATCGTCCTGAACACTATAAAATTACTGGAAGCGTCTCCATAAGGCATGCATTGTGTCAGTTACAGTCAAATGTCTTTCAATATTATCTTGATTATTCCTATTTGAAACATTACAAAGATCGGTTACGCTTATCTTGTGAAAGAGTAAGCCGTGGGGATTTAAAAAAAAACAACTTTCACAAATATTTATTTTAGTGTCCAAAAACTTGTATTCAGCTTTTAACAGACAATTCATTACACATCAAATATTGGCCCTGTACCGATAACTTAAGCTGGCCGCAGTGACTAGAAATTTAAAAAAAAAACAACAATAATTGTGACATTTTAAAGATTTTGTATTTAAAACCTTCAAATATACTTTTCATGATAAATTTTCTTATCAGTCTCATCATTTTGGCGCCGATGTCATTATATTGTCATTTCTTTTATTACACAAATTTAAGAACTTAAAGTCAACGGAAAGTATTTGATTTTGCTTTTACTTCCTAAATGTAAGAAACATTTTGTTCTGTAAAATACAAAAGGATAATTCCAAACCTTTTCATATATATATATATATATATATATATATATATATATATATATATATATATATATATATATATATATATATATATATATTTAAGATTATTCCTGGGTTATCAAGGAATGAACCAGATTAAAATAATCTTTAAAAGCAGTTCATTTTAGATTTGCTAGTTTTAAAATCTGGTTCATTCCTTGATAACCCTGGAAAAAATGACAGTCAATTCTTATATTATAATATTTTTCATAACATTCTTTTTAAAAACTTCTCGAATGCGTCATGCAAATAAGAAAGAAAAACCGGTATATACCGAATCTGTCGGCAATGTAAACATTCTGGGAACAGCCAATATGTCAATCAAAATAATTCCCGCCTTCTCACTGATTGTGTGACGTAATAGACGGCTTAAAAAATAGTACGCTGGAAACAAAAGAACATTTCATACAATTTTATTCGAATAGACAAACAAAGTTACAAATTCATTTTGATTGTTAAATTACAGCTATTAAACGTTGAATTTGTCAAAAAGTCCCGATTGTATGGATGACAGGGTATTGGAAACACCAATGCGCGACGTTTTGTTGGACTGGGTTGTGCACAGGTCCGAGCATGGAACCATCACGTGATTATCAGTTACTGGTAGAGAAGAAGAAGCATGGTCAGATGCAGAGAGGAATTACGGCAGAAGTATTACCAGTGACAGTTGATGAAAGAAGCGTCGCTGCGAACTTAAAGCATGTTTTTGCATGGTCGAACAGTCGCGAGAGTAGCTCCTGACAGAAGCCTCATTACGACGACCGCTCATAAACAGTATCTGTCTGGTCTCAACACCGGCATCGCTCATAGCTTGTATGGTAGTGGCCCGCAAGCAGTGTGCCGTGTAGCGTTTAGAACACAGGGGCCTGGTGTCAGGATTTCGGTATATTTGTTTTAAAGATTATTTATTTGTGTTTTTAATACATGCGAGGTTGATACAAGTTCATACATATCGATAACTTTGCCTGAAATCCATTTTTAACAAAGTTCAAAAAATTCCGAAATATATAACATTAAAAAACACAAGGGACGAAAGTCGCCATTTTGAAAGTTTACCCCTCGCTTGGAAAAAAATCGTGAAAAATCAGCCGATCCATGCTTTTACATAAATATAATTTATTTCAACTTTTAAAAGCCAGTTCTTTTTATTCCTATCTCCGTTTTCTTCAAAACAATCAATAACTTTCTGAATTTTTCCACCAAACTCAAAATCGGACAATTTCCAGAGAAATGCAACGTTCTTCTTGTTGTCTTTGTAAATCCCACTTGGAATAACCATTTCAGCAATACAAAATCACCGAGAGCACCTCTACGTTTGCGAGTTGCGTCCCTTGTCAGGGTTCTCCCGTTCTGAGATTTCATAATGTGGGTTTAGTAATTCCAAGTGGGATTTACAAAGACAACAAGAAGAACGTTGCATTTCTCTGGAAATTGTCCGATTTTGAGTTTGGTGGAAAAATTCAGAAATTTAATTAAATAACACTATAAATGTGATGGCTTGAATGTAAAAAATAGATTGATAAAAGTAGGTCACGGGAATTGCCTAATGTTCTAGATTTTCTACAATGAGTTCATCATAGGAATTTAATAGGTATTGTAAATATTTTTTATTTTTTGAAAAAATATTTATTTTGCTATAACGTGAAAAAACTTGAAAAAAGAAGGAAATATCGAAGTATGTACGTGGTTTTGTGAGATAAAAACAGATAGCTAAAAATAGGTCAGTTTGGGAAAAACTAGAATTGGTATTCATGCGCGATGTGAAAAACCGATGTTTATGCGAATAATGAAAACAAAAATCAAACTGGGTTCAAAGTAGAAATTATTTTTCTATTGTATATATATATATATATATATATATATATATATATATATAGTACAGCTGCTTGTTTTAAGTATTCCGGTTTCCTCCACCATTTAGAACCGACACGGGCCTAATATTAAGTAAAAGATGTTTTACTTGATTTTAAAGCTGCAATAAGTTAACCTTTTATTGAAAAAAAATCTACAATTATTTATTTTATCAATTTTAATTGTTTGTTATTACGATTTGTGCGATTTATTTCTTCAGTCCACTCTAAATACCCCATAATGAATTGATGGAAATCCTGAAAGCTTTGTGCAACTCGATAAGTAGTTAACGACAAACGATATTGCAAAGAAAAAAAGGACCATTTTGGACAAACTGAATCCAAAGATTAAATGAAAAAATTGCTGCAAAGAAAACAGCAGTTAAGCTTGGATACGCACGACAAAGTGACCGCTTTGCACATTAAAACATGGTAGATGATCGATATAATAAATCCACACCTTAAGGAAGATGTTTTCGGGCAAACGTAAATTATTGTTGAGAAAAAACATTTTCTGATTTTATTAGACTAAAGATGTCAAAATTCTTACATGTTTATTTACCGTATTGCTGCTTTCGTTGTCAGAACATGTTTCTTTGCTGTGTTGACGTTGCCTCGTTTTTGATTAAAAAACACGAGATCAATGTTCTAAAATAAGAACTTTGGTAGATCAAACTAGCAGTAGTTTTCCACGTGAATTTCAAGGTAAGATGGAACCAAGTACTATATTTTCAAGACAGTCATAGTTAAACAACTGCAACGTTTTACATTATGCATAGGGAAACTTAACTGTAGCTTTAAACACTATTACTCTACTACTGCCTTGTGTTTCAAAGCACATCAATTTGCAATGTTTGAAAAATATTCTTTTCAGCTGTGTCCATAATCTATACAACTTAAGAAAACTCACAGACACACAGACACACACACGCACATACTATATATATTGTTATACACATGTATATGTAAACCTATGGCACACAATTTTTCCCTGGAAATATGAAATAAGAAGTACATAAGTTTTGTATTATAGACAAATGCTTTAAAGGAAATAGGCATGTTTCTGATTAAGATATCCTGGTTTTTGTTTTATTGAACTTGATTTACTACATGTTTCAAAGACAGATTATAAAAAGATTAAATATCTGAGTATAAAATCTATCTCGATAATTATGCTGTAAATCAACACTTATTATTGACGGACAGATCAATTATGCAACGATAAGTTTTGAAAACTAAAAGGGAAACAGCGATTTTATGAAAGAATAAACACGCTTGTAAGCAAAAGAGATTATTAATGTATGAAGATAACACTAATCGCGAAACGAAAATAATAGCAATTTCTTTTAAGTGCTTATTTTATTGCGGGACGTGTAATAACTCGAATGGCATTTCAGAATATGAAAGCGTCAAATTTAGTCATACCTGTATCCGAAGTCACGATTTTAAAATTAATTATCAACAATTAAAAATATTCTTTGTGAATATAAAATTGAAAAACCATAAACGATGTTTGAAAGAAAAAATATTTGATACGTTATCAACCAGTGCAGTATAAAAATGTTAAAGAATTAATAAATATGAAAGTATATGTAAGTTAATACATTAGATAAAATTTCCATTACTGATAATCTTTAAAAGGAATATACAATGTTGATGGAAGGTTAAAAAGTACTGTGGGTGGGTAATATGAAGGACAAAATCCACCCGCGCATTTACGTAATGTTCATTATTATTTAAATAAATTTGATTATAAAAACGGAATGGAAAAAAAAGTTTTCCGATGAAATGTATTCCAGTCTAAATTGAATTGATCTTAATTGCTAATTTAAATAATTTAAATACAAAATAGAGTCATAGAATTACACGGATAAAAACTGTTTTTATTATTTTTTTAACTCAGTAATTTACTGGCTCTAAATTTTTACAGCCTATACCCTCATAAGCTTCCAAGGTGGAAATACAGAGCTTTACTTAAACACAAAGTTTAATATATAGATATATATATATATATATATATATATATATATATATATATATATATATATATATATATATATATATATATATATATCTCAAAGTACATTGTATATAATCTTAAATGTTTACAAAACGTTCAAAACATTTTCACGCAGTAAATGCATAAAATATCAAAACCTTGAAGATTCCAATATGTACATGTTTAAATTTCAGAGGAAATGAACTTTTTTTTCAGTATTGGTGACTTTAATCTTCGAAACATGATCTTGACCTGAACTATGAACAACCCGACCTTAGCACTAAACAGCTGTTTTCATCGTTATAGCAAAAGTATAATATTCTTTACATATACATACTAAAAAGGTTTTAATTAATGTCAGTCAAAGTTTTTGTTTTTTATCTTTTAAACCCTTTGCAATTTCCCTAATAAAGGGTTTCATAGCTAAGATATAAACATCTAAGACCCGACAGGGATTCTGGTAATTTTGTAAAACACCAAACAGACTGCAAAAGATATATATATATATATATATATATATATATATATATATATATATATATATATATATATATATATATATAATGAAAATACCATCGATAAAATGTTGCAGTTCTTTTATAGACAACATATTTGTCGTGTCTTGCAATATTATATTCCAACAAACAACCTGTATATCAATGGGTTCAAATTGCGCACTTTTGCTTGCTGATTTTTTTCTTCATTCATATGAAGTAGAATTTTTGCAGAACCTTGTCAACGCTAGAGAGAAGACTTCAACTAGACATGAAGATATATAGATGACGTTCTGTCTCAAATTATCCTAAATATGGAGAATGTGTGAATGCCATTTATCTTAGTAAGCTTGAAATAAGACTGGTTCTCCATATTCTGTTTATGTTTTGACTTATAACTTAATTATGACACCCATGAAAGGTTACATCTAATGATAAATGAGAAACGTAATGACTTCAATTTTTCTAGTGTCAACTTTCCGTTTCTTGTAGTCATATCCCTGCTTTTCTTGTGTATGCTGTGTATGTTTTACAGTTTATACGGTATTGTAGAGCTTGCTCCCACTACTGTGACTTTCTACAATGAAGCAAGCTGTTTATTAAATTGTTTACTCAAGGAATATTGAAAGCCTAGGGTAATCAAGACCCTTATAAAGTTTTATGGCCGTCACAATCTTGTTGGAAAATATGAAGTCACTGTATCCAAACTTATACTGGATATTTTTTATTTCACATAGTGTCATGTTCCTTTATTTCTCAAATCTAATTTTGCATGTGATACATTAAGCAAACAAGACAAGAGGTGCTTACCATTCCGGAACATCCGGCCTTACTTTCTTGATGGAAGTTCACGTGTATATTTTTTTTTTACTTAATTTTTATTTTTAATTTTTGGTTTATTCATTTATATTTACAATAGCTAATATTTTGTACTATGTGATCCCTTGTTAGACTCACTAGTTCATATCTTCATGACTTCAGTATAGAACGTGCAGTTATGTGACGTAACAACTAAGGTCGATGTGACGTAACAACTAAGGTCGATGTGACGTAACAACTAAGGGCGTAGGAATACACAAAAATTTGTAAACAGATGTCAGGGATTTCCTGATCTATTTATAAAAACACAATGCCAAAGCACGTGTTAATGTTTATACATAAACCTTCCAAAATATCAGGAGAACGCGATGTATTTGAGTTAATTATGCATTTATTGCATTAAAATATGTTATAAACTTGGAACTTTTTTTTGTTTTTTTTTATGTGGCCCGAAACAAGCACATATACAGGAGTCTGTAAAAAGCTATACAATGTAAGAAGGTTCAAGAATATGGTACATCATGATTTTTTACATAGTTTATTTATTATTTTACACATGAATATGCCAAGAATTGTAAATATAAGAAATGACTTCGTGTTTGGTAACGTACATGAGGGTATGAACGATAGTGAATCCCGCGCAAATTAAGCATAATCTGCTTCGCAGATTATGCAATTTGCGCGTGCTTCACTATCGTTCATACCCTCATGTACGTTACCAAACACGAAGTCATTTCTTAAATATTTTCACTTTCTATTACGAGATTTAAGATGCTGTATATTAAATTTCTTTTGTGTATATACTATATTTCTTTGCGTCCTATCTTCATTAAATGTAAAGGCCTAACTTAGGCTTCATTAAAACGAAATTATTTAAATTGAGCCACACAGTTTCGGAGATGAAATTTTCAAATGTGAAGGTAAGCGCACAACGACAGAAGTAAACGGAAAGCATTAGGTCAGCGTAATCATGAAGCTCCTGTGGCCTAATAAACTGTTGTTCAGATTTAAAAAAAATTGAAAGGATATGACACATGAGTGTGAACTAAATTGTTTGGTTTTATAGATTGAATTTTTGAAATACAGTGTTGACAATGCAAATAATAAGCTTTTTGACTACTATTTTTATTCACAGAGACCAAAAACTAAACGCAGGAAAATATTATTTCAAACTTTGTCAAGTAACTCTCGGGTATATTGCAGATGGATTTCATTGGGATAATAGAAAGTTGAAGTATCTCAAAACATTTTCAAATTTTAAAGTCAAACTTAGGATTACACTTGATTACGATTTGTTATGCCGTTTTATCATAATCGACATAAATTGTAGAAAATCTAAAATTGTTTATGCAATGAAATCATCAGACATTTAGAAAACATGATCATGTTTACTAACTTTTTTGCCTTCAGTAAGTTGACTTAATGAATTAAATAAAAATGCTCAAAAAGTTACAGGAATTTGAATTGTATATTTGAAATCTTTCGATGCGATTTTGAGACACTTAAATCTTCTCTTGCTGTTATTTTAACATTAGTCAGATTCTGATACTTTGCAAAAAAAAAAAAAAAAAAAAAAAAAAAAAAAAAAAAAAAAAAAAAAAAAAAAGGAAAGAAAGAAAAGATTATGTGAATATGGAATTCCTGAGTGTCATCCGTCTTGTACGCCGTTAGAACAGTCCGTCATGCGCACCTGCAGAATTTACATAGATTAAACATTTAGATGGCGGTATCCTAAAGAGATATGTTTTTAATAAACAACTTTCTCAGATCTGCTTTATTAAATGCTCAGTGGTAAATTGACACACGGAGATCGTGTTTTTATTTGTTCTTTTCATTTTACCAACAGAATATAACACATTATGGATTTTCATATAACACATAATATATTTTTATGACCTTCATGATTGAAATATTATTTTGTAAAATTGGCCTTGTTATGTTTCTATCCGAAGATATTCTAGCTTTCAAATACACGATTTTTTTACATTTGTTATGACAATATTTAGCCAAATTTGAAGAAACCCATGGTTACAATAATATCTTCATAAAATCATTATCAGCATTAAAACAAGTCACATCCTTTTGGAGTGTATTAGAGGAATGGAAGAAGCCATCAGTAACCTAGCCGTTGTTGAAACATACCCGTCAAGATCCAAATCACATTTCCAAAAGCAAAGTTAAAACTCCAAAAACAGGTAAACTTCTACAAGGGAAGTGAGACAGGAGGCGCCTGTCCAACTAACTATACCTGCCACATGCGAAATCAAAAGAAAGAATAGAATAAAAGAAACACGGAAGTATGACACTCTAAATATATCCAGGTAAATTCTGGATAAAGCAACATTTTAGTTTCAGAGCCATTATGGACCTAGGATTGCAATATCTATTAGTCAACAATTTATTTATAAACAGCTTGCTTTGTTGTAGAGAGATACCATAGAGATAACAAGCTTAATCATACTGTATTAATTGGGAAAAAACACTTTAAGCAGGAGAAGCAGGTTTATTCTGCATATAGAAAAGTGACATAAGAAAAACTTAAGTCATGGCGTTTGTAATATAGCTTCAAATGTAGCCTTCGTAGCTGTCATATAATTGGGGTATAAGACCAAATAAAGAATTGATATCTTTATAAAGAGTACTAGGAAATATTGCATTTACATAAGCTACAATTTTGGGAGAACGTCGTCTATATAAATATGTATGTGGAGTTATATGATTTGACGACAGTTTTCTCTCCAGATTAAAAAAAGTTTTGAAGTTAAGGTTGGTTCAGTGACAAAATTGCAACAGCTGTCAAGGAAAATAAACTATGCCAAGGTAAAATTAGCAATAGCTGTCAATGAAAAAATAACTTGGTCTGGTTGAACTAAAAGTTTTTGTCGTAAAAAGATCAACTAGATCAATGAATAATCGACAAAAGCTTACGTAGAAGGAAGTATAATCAATACCGTAGTTTAAAGTTTAAGCAGGAAACATCAGCATGCATAGCATATTAAAAGAATAATATTAAATTGTAGGAAGAAAATTGAAAGTAAATATATAACAAATACCTGCTAAATTTTGATGTGCCAGATGTGCACATTTCGGAAATCCATTCCTCATCAGTGACACTAGGGGCCGAAAAGTTTGATAGATTAAAAAACATGAGCCAAACAGTTGAAAATTAATGAATCTAAAGTTACAAAAATATATGAATCCAAATCAATCTAAGGAATGCAAAAGCCAGTCCAACAAAGAATTCGACACTAAACAAGAAAATGATAAGAACAGCCAAAAGACGAAGAAATTTGAAAAAAAAACTCATACTGGGGAACTGTTTATGAAATTACCTATATACTGAAACAAACATGATGAATTGCTGTTAGAGGGATTTTAGCCATTGTACTTATTTTAAAAGATCATTGTACCATAATGAAGCACAATTAAAAATTAAAACAAGCTTTTATTATTTCTGATTTCCTTAAACTATTAAAAAAAAGAATATTATAACCTTAAGCAATAATACTATAATTGTTCCAATAAGATTCTAGTTTCAAATAATTTTCTCTAAAGGGATTCTTTTTTTTCTTTTAGCGAGTAATAAGGTACAGTCAAATTGATGTTTAATTATAATTTCATTGAAAGAATAGTTAAAAGAATTAAAAGATGGTTGTCAATAAACAGAGGCAACAATAACACGCAGATATTTAACATTTTGAAAACGCACTAGTGACGAAACCGGCTTTGAAATAACTAATAATACAGATTTTAGACAAACACTTTACATGACACTAGCAATGCCTTATGTAAATGGTTCAAGACATAATCTAGTTTTATTAGTATGGTTTTAGTACTAAACCTGGGTGCTGGATCACAGTAATATCACCTTTACGGCTTAACACATCAGTTCGAAGCTGATGAAGTGTAATGAACTCATTATGAATCAGTTAGGCCTTAATATTTCAAAATGTACACACGCTAATCAACACCTTTCACATACGGCGACATTCTAATGAAGAAAACAATTGATACATTAGTAGTGTAGATCACTTGGGGTTTAAAAGCTTGACATAAAGTGTATTTGAAACAACCTGCAGAATTTAAAGATATTTCACAGGCATTTAATCGACATTTAGGGATTATTTACATCAATAAATTACTTTGTTGGTGATTTTTCAATCTTGTCATATACTCACGGGGGTACTTGTTTTGTCGACGACATTCATATAAAACGAGACAATGTGAAAACTAATTTGCTTAAATTTCAAGTTTAACAGAAAATGCTGAGAAACCATAAATTTCATATTTTGCATGGGTAGAACAAAGTGACTTCCGAACTAAAAAAGATATTACATTGGCGCCAAAAGTAATGGTATTTTGGTAAATGAATGTTTTTTCTAACGATTGGTGTAAAAGCATTTTTATTGCAGCAGCTTAGACGAAGTTAACAGAGACCATGGCCATAATGACATACACATCTTAAAAACGTTTAAAATTTCGATATAAAAATACACACTGCTTAAAACAACACCAGTATACGTGATAGAATCTAATATTTTATATCATTATGTTAAAGTGTCAAACAACATATTTAAATGTTATTGCCACACCCTTATGATTAAGAAACACATATTTTGTTCTATACATATCTGTCCAAAGGACATCTACAATCTGTGAACAATAAATTTCTCAGCTTTATGGGTTTTTATTAAAATAGACTTTATATCCCAGCATTACAGATTATGCAAAAAGCAAAATCAGCAACGTGCAATATAGATTGAGCAAGTGAATCATTGTATTAAAACATATTAACATTAGTTCAGCTATTCGTCAAAAGATATTAAGTTTTGAATGCTAAATCGTGTTCAGTTGAGTGTTTTTGCAGTAAGTAGTTCTGACAATAGATTCTTATTCACGAGCTCAATAAAAATACTCCATTTGGTAGCAATAATGATATAAATTACAAAAAGTAAATTGGCGCAAAAAATAAAACGGCTTGAGTTCTGAGCATCAAATCATTGTTTAATAAACTTTTAATAGGTAATAGAATTGTTTAAAATCGAAAAAATAGCTTTATAAAAGTAAAAGTTATTGAGAAAATGTGTCGGGCGATGATCATTCACTATTGACAGAATTTCCCGATGAACTTCTTCTTGCGAGAAGTTAATGCTTTAAAATTTCAACGTAGAAAAATTTAATTTAAACCTATCTTAAAATCAATTTAAGAGACGTATCAATTATACCCATAACTCAGTAGGCAAGTACTTTGTGCTGTTAGAAAATGTACAATTTATTAAAATTTTCAGTCGTCTTAAATTTGAAATTTATTTAAAACTAAGGTTTGTTCCCTCATACAAAGCATTCCTTAGCTGGATTTGGATTTATATAATTTTGAGACTTTTATTTTCAACTCTTTGGCTTATGTTTTTTATGTATCAAACTTTTCGGTCTTAGTGTCACTGATGAGGAATGAATTTCCGAAATGTGCACATCTGGCACATCAAAATTTAACTGGTATTTGTATTATATATTTACTACCCTTGAGCGGGTACCGCTGCTGGTGAAGTAAAACTCCCCGAGGGTATCCATAACTCAGTAGGCAGTACTTTGTGCTGTCAGAAAATGTACAATTTATTAAAATTTTCAGTCGTTTTAAATTTGAAATTTATTTAAAACTAAGGTTTGTTCCCTCATGCAAAGCATTCCTTAGCTGGATTTGGATTTATATAATTTTGAGACTTTAGATTCATTATTTTTAACTGTTTGGCTTATATTTTAATGTATCAAACTTTTCGGTCTTAGTGTCACTGATGAGGAATGAATTTCCGAAATGTGCACATCTGGCACATCACAATTTAACAGGTATTTGTATTATATAATTAATTATACTTATGCACAAATTAATTATACACAAGTCTTATTCTATTTAAGATAGGTACAAAAGATTTACACCTGATACAATTGAAGTATTTCTAGGAAAAAATGAGAACAGTTATTTGTTTCTAGGTACAATTTCTTGAACCTAGATTTAATTTAAGTGACTTAGATAAAATTCAATTGCACCTTTCTTTGAAAAAATAGATATAGGTCTAATTAATTGAGCCTATGTACATTTATTTGAAGATAGCTATATATGATTCAATATACATGTATGTTAAAACGACGTTCTTTAGTTACAGAAAATTGTCAATTACACCCAGGTACAAATTTATTATATATAGCACCCGGCCTCACTTCCTTGATGGAAGTTCACGTGTAAAACATATTTTGCCAGTTTGCATAGTTTTTACTTTGTTTTTGGGATTGTGATATGGACAAGGACTGGTATGTTTGTTTTATATATATATATATATATCTTATTTTACTGAAGATATGTTCAAATGATTGATACCAATATACAATTGAATTATTCCTAGGAACAATTAGTAGTTAGTAGGTTCAATTATGTGGACCTAGGTATAATTTAATATCAATAAATTGTTAAAATGGCGTTCCATAGGGAAACTTTCTACAAGGAAGCAAGCTGCTTACAAAATAAATAGTTAATGCAGGCAATTTTAGGCTTTTTAAGACCCTTAAGAACTATTTTACTGTCATGTTATATTGTGGAAAAGTATGAGGTCGCTGTATTCAACCTGATACTGGATAATTTGACTTCCAATGGTTCCATGTTTCTTTAATTTTCAAATTTGTTTTCATAGGTGGCAAAACGTTACACCTCTTGAACGACCGGATACTATATCCTTGTGGAAGTTCCCGTGTTCAATTGAATCAAGCAATGGTCAGAGTTTCTTACTATGGTTTTCCAATTGTTATTTGGACCTGGTTTGTTTGTGTTTGATAACGAACTCTAAAAAGAAATAATATTTAAAATGGAATAACATGTCAATTTAACTTTTTACTGGAAAGGTTTTTTAAACGATAAACAAGATATTATAAATGTCATTTATATTTGCTAAAGAAATCTTCCTAATGAACAGCATTGTAGTAGTATGCAAAGGTTTTAGTTATATCTAAGCGTAGTTTATGGATTACAAAGGATTGTAAAGAATGTGTAATGTGAATAACAGGTAAATTAAAGTCGTGTATTATTGTCTGTCATAACCTAGACACAAGATGAAATGCCAGAAATTTGATTCTATCAGTATTAATGAAAATGGACATTTAAGCAGTTTAAAAGATATTTATGAAGGGTTTTTACGATTATTCATTTGTATCGCCAGTTCTAAATTAACAAATCGTTAAAATAATTTCATTTATAATGATCATTTTTAAAAAGAATTTCAATATTATAAAAGTAATAGAAATTCACCAACATATTAGTTAATTTAGTCTCTTCTGTGGTTTCAAATGAAAATAATTTAATTGTTTTTATAAAATATTTTTCCTATTAAAATTTTCGATACAAGTTTGATATATTCTTGCATGTTTAGGCAAGGGCCAACGATGTTAAACATGATTTAAATAGGTTCAATTAGCATTTAAGAGTTGTTGGTTGAATCTTTGGTTAAAAAAGCACCGTCAGAGGTTGACAGTAATAACTTGTCTTTATGATTCAATTATAAAATGTAATTTTACATGTTTGAATTGCCTTTGCTGTTGGTATTTTTTCAGTTTTAAATTGACTGCCTGTATTTCAATTTCATGTTTTCAGAAAGATAATTGTAAACTACAAAATTGGATACATATTTCATTCACTGTTAGTCAGGTGTTTATCTAATCAATTTCAAATTGAATAAAATATTCCGTAATCGAAATAGAAATATTTTTATCGTTTGCTTATTTAGTGTTTCGAGGTTGTGTTGTCTTCAACAACATATTTTAATTACTCATGTTTTCTTTTTTATCATTGAATTGTAATATTTAATGATCGCGTATTTCGTTGTTGTCGTTATGTTATTTCACTTACAAATTCCTTTATTTGATTTTTAATTAATTCAGTCTAAGCATTAGTAACACTTTGAATAAAAAATAAAAGGTTTGAAAAATGTCTTTACCCTGTAAAATTAGCCATAAAATAAAAAAATATAAATATTAAAAAATTAAGATAAATAAAGTGCTCATGTGAGCTATTGGTATCAAAAGAGGCAGACCCTCCGTCGTCCGTCCGTCAACAATTGCTTCAAACGACTTCTTCTCAGAAACCTCTGGTCACATTTTGTTTAAACTTGGTCAAAAGCATCTATACAACATTGCTTTTCAGATTTGTGTTTTTGGTTGCCATAGCTACCAAATGTGGGTCACAATGACCTACATAGTTAAAAACCAAAAAAAATCTTCTTCTCCAAAACCACTTCACTGAGATAAAATCTGATGTGAATTTCAATAATTTTTGTGAAAAATTAGGTTAGGCGTTTTTGTGTTTATTTTTTGTATTTTGTAAATAGTTACTTTTTTACAAAAATTACAATAATGAATGTATTTAGGTTCAAATACCAGTGGAACCACTTTTTTTTTAAAATTTTTAATTTTTTATTTTTGTTTTGTGAATTTTTTGACTTACAATGGTGCCTGGAAGAGATTTTATGAATTTTTAGTGTATTTTTTTTTTTTAATATATTTCATACTGCAATCCATGGGTTGAGGGTTCAAATCCATGTGGAGTTACTTTTTTCCCCTGAATTTTTATGACTTACAATGGTGCATGGAAAATTTTTTTGAATTTCTACGTTTTAGGTTGCCATAGCTACATTGACCTAAATAGTTGAAAACCTAAAAAAAATCTTCTCGAAAACCACTTCACTGAGATAAAATCTGGTTTGATATTTGGCATCTAAAGCATCTTATAAACCAAGTTTGTGAATTCCAACAATTTTGTGAAAAATTAGGATTACGTGTTTTTGTGTTTATTTTTTATACATTGTAAATACCCCCGGTTACCTTTCGGCATTTTAACACATTATCAACAGTGATATCCACGCATAAATCAATGGTGAATTAAAGTTTTAAATAAAATACAAATAGATTTCACCTTTTGTGTTGTTTATTTCATTAATTATTATTTTTTAAAGTGTTTGTTGTTCAATAATCATGATTCTGTAAGTAATACACATCGAGGTCGCCATTTGTTTACAAGTAAACGATGTGACTTTTTTGATTAACTCCCAACGTTTGAGGTGCACCAATTTGCCGCTTTCTATTTGTAATTGTCTGCAGTCAAATTATTATTATTCTCCACGAGTTACATTATTTGTGAACCAAGTTCAGAGAATTTCGTTTCAATCAAACATTCAATATTTTAACACGCGTAGGCCTCCATGTATGTGTGTACATTTTAGTAAATGGCAATGCAAATATGGAACAAGTCCCGATTCCCGCAGATAAAATGTTAAAAAATTAAATTATTTTAAATCATATTTCAAACATATTTTAATGTAATTCTCATCTTAGAAAGGCATTTTTTATCCTGTCTGTCGGCTGGAACAATCACATGGTTATATCGGGAATTCCCATAACAAACACTATATGAGATTAAGTAAAAAACGTCACTTCTTGTTTTCATCAGAAAAAATGTATTTGATGTTGAACTAGTGCACCGAGAAGATTCTGTCTTACACGATTTTCTCGGCAGTAAACATTAATTTGAATCAACTTTCATAAAAATTTAAGGCACTTATTTAAGGTATGATTTTATCGAGTTTACTTAAAAACGTAAATACATTGCACATACCTGTTTCAGGTTACGATGCAATGACGCCAATACACAATGAAATAAATGTGTGAATTAAACAATTTATTGTTTAAATAATTAAAAACAACGAAGTTTCTTCTTGATTTTATTAAATCTTTATTTCAAACGCTCTGTATCACATGCTGCAACTGCATTTCAGCAAAAACGTGTCCGTATTTAGAGGTAAAAATTGCCGTCCGAATTTAGAGGAAATTTAAAAATTATTAAAATTTAAAAATTAGGGTGTCTGAAAACATCGAAGGATTACGGGTAGTACACAAATGTACTATTTACCAAAATTGCAATATTAATAAATTTAGGTAAACTCTTTTTCCAAACATCGTTTTCTTATGTGAAGAAAAATGTTTAACAATTTACATGTAATTCTGTAAAATACAAGTCGCTTTTTTCTATCTTTTTCTTTTTCAATTGTAGCAAACCAAGGGTTGGGGGTTCAAATCCCAGTGAGGCCACTTATTTTTAATTTTTATTTTTTTTTAATTTCTGAATTTTATGACTTTCAGTGGTGCATGGAAAAGACGTTACTTTTTAGTGAATTATTATTTTTGAAATAGATGTGATACTGATATGTAGATTTAGCTAAAATCCTGAATTTGTTTTGTTATGGATAGGAACTCCATCCATCCATACATCCATAAAAAGACTTCTTCTCAGACACTACTGGTCACATTTCATTCATATTAGTAAATAGCACTTTAGACCATTGCCATTCTCATTTGTGTTTCTGGTCGCTTTTGCTACCAAAAGTAGGTCACAGTGACATATATAGCTAAAAACCAAAACAATAAAAATAATGTTATCTGAAACCACTTCTATTGAGGCAACATGTTATGACTTAACCAGGTATTATCAAGTACATTTAAAATATGTTACATGTTAAAATATGTTAATGTTATATTTAAACTCAGGTGAGCAAATTAGGACCATCTTGGGCCACTTGTTGGAAGTTCACATGCTTAACTAAATTTCGGGGGGGGGGGGGGAGGTTAATTTGGACATGGACTGGTATGTTTGTGTATTATTTTATTGGTTTATAAACGGACTTTAGAAACAATGTTGTTTAAATTCTCTTACTGGGAAAAATTTGAAAAGAATGTGTCTCGACAGGTGGTAAATAATGTTAAAAGTGTATTTTAAATGAATCCATAGAGATGAATTTTAGGTCGGAATGCGACTTAAATACTTCCCTGTATGTTTTTTTTATAATAACATATAAAAGTGAAAAGGAGTGAATGATATAAAACAAACATACCAGTCTTTGTCCAAACCACAATTCAAAAAAAAAAAAAAAGTAAAGACTTTGAAAGCTTGCAAAATTAGTTATGCACGTAAACTTCCATCAAGGAAGTGAGGCCGGATACATTTGACATGTATAAAATACACACATGGAATACCTGTGATAGTATTAAGAATATCTTTTCTTTGTTATGTGTACTTGTCAAAAGTAAAGAATATAAGAGCAAGATTTAATATTGTTATTCTCAATGGCATTTTAACTTCATTTTTAACCGATAATAAGCAGATAATTCACCAAAAGAAAATGAGGTATATTTCATTATTTCAAATCGGTGTTAATTGTTAAATGAAATCTGACGTATTGTTCTTCTTTTTGAGCCTATACAGCAATGTAAGGTGAATTGTTACTTGTCAATAAGATATATGTTATTCCCAGTTCCGAATTTAGTGATAGGGTAGAAAAAAAAACGGCGTTTAATATTATCCCGATAGACATAAATTAAAATAATTCTATCACAGTGGCAACAAAACATGTCAATTTTAAATAATTATAGTGTTCTGAATGTGTTTACTTGACCAGAACCGCTGCCTATTATAAACAATAAATCAAGTACACAACTCTGAATTTCAAGGTAAGCAGCTTTATAAACGTTAAATATAATTGTAAATATATTAAAGTTGCATTACGTTTTCCCAGACAAAAACTAAAACGATGCTGATCTAATTAATGATGTTCCTAATAATCAATACTACATTGTTTCAACGATAAAAGCAGCTCGAAAAATATAGAAATAGCAGTAAGATGTTGCCTGTGAGATCTTTTAGAACATAGTTACATAATAAAAACTGGGTCATTTAAACACAACTTTTCAAAACTGTGAAATACGATAAATTAAACACAGAATTTCATTAATTTGTCATTTGTGACTTAGTAAGGGATAAATTACACCATTTTGAATAAATGGATATTAATGACAGACAATTAATTCAATTTATATCAAGTTATCCGTTTGATTCATCTGAGTCTTTGTAAATCAGGGCGTATGCTCCAAGCTTATTGTATTTATCGTTAAAACAACCAACTCGTTAGAGGATTATTTACATTTACCACTCTCGAGGCTGTTACTTTATTACTGAGTCACAAAGACCACGCTTAGGCTTAATTTCCGTTTATAGAATAAGTAGTTGAGTTGAGTAATGGTGTTTAACGTCCAAGTCAAGAATATTTCACTTATATCGAGACGTCGCCAGATATAGGCGAAAAGTGCTGAAATTTGGCCTTGTGCGTTGCGCTGATGGCATTATACAGCAGGGTTCTTTATCGTGCCATGCCTGCCATGACACGGGACCTCGTTATTTTAAGTTCCCATCCGAAAGAACCGTGACTTTCACTTCGTAATGCCGAGTGCTTGGCGAAAGAACAGTCACTACCCACTTTCAAGTCTTTGGTCAGACCCGGCCGAGGTTCGAACCCACGATCTTCCACTTACGGAGCGAGCACTCTTCCAACTGAGCTATCGCAGTTTATAGAATAAACTTCTACCTCTTTATCCATATTTATAATCAACTTAAATAAGTAATATTTTTCACAATCTAAGTATTACAGCAATTTGTTTGATGCGGTTTTCCTATTATGAACTTCTCCCGAGAAAGCTGTTCTTAGTAATGTTTTGGTCTAATGTATTATTATTTTTTGTATTGAATTTGATTACTGAAAAATCATTATAACTGAAATTTGATATACACTCTAAAAGTTTATAGCTCTTTAAACCTACTACCTTAATCACCTTTGCCTTAAATTGTAAAATTTGTTTAAAACAAATTCGTTCTCTCATGCAAAGCATTCCTTAGCTGGATTTGGATTTATATACTTTTGGGACTTCAGATTCATTAATTTCCAACTGTTTAGCTTATGGTTTTTATTATGAAACTTTTCGGTCTAAGTGTCACTGATGAGGAATGAATTTCCGAAATGTGCACATCTGGCACATCAAAATTCAACTGGTATTTGTGTTATATAGTTGCAAGAATCACATTCACTAGCGCTTAGCTTATACTTTTTTCAAATCACAAATGTTCTAAAATTGACATCTAAACATTTTAAAGTTTTTCATCATTGCATTAGCTTTTCAATTTCAACAAAAATCCCTACCAATATTATGTCATCTATAGACAATTCTATTTTATTTAAAAACCCTGTCAGTTTTCAAAGCTTTTGCCTTTAAGCTGTGTTAAATGCGTCAAATACATTTACAGATAAATTTTGAAGTTTTATTTTTTAAAAAAAAACTTTTATTTTGTATTGATTTTATTAATATAAGCCTTTTTGACGTTAACATTTTTAACAAATCTTTGCGAAATACGAAACCTTTTCAAACTTTTAAATAATACAGATCGTTGTCGATCTTTTTCTTTTATATACATATATTATATTATTATATTTTGCAAAATAAGACAGGTAAAGAGGTAACCTGGTAAAACAGACAAATCATATGGATCCCCAAAAACAGAAGTTGCAGTATTTATTGCTAATCCTTACCTTAAAGCAATATTGGATCTCTTTGGATTTCTACAAGTAAAACGTGACTAACTAACCAATTCCTTGAATCAGTATGCTGTCCAACTGTTCTTCTTCTGATATGGTTTTCTTTTTATTTGATGATATGTTTGTCCCGTTAGTTTGTGTTATTATTATTTTGTCGCGGATTTTTTTCCATTGATTTTTATTGTAGCAAAAGGTTTTTAAAAAATTCCAAGAAAATTGTTAAAGTTAAAAAAAATCAATATAAGGAACTTGATAATTATAATGGAATTTTATGGCAAATTACATTTGATTAGATATTTATGATCGACATGGTATGTTTTAAGTAGTAATGTTTTTCATTGCCCTTGTTATGGAGTGTTCTAGAATATTTCGGTCCAGTAACAAAAGGCCTATTGAATTATGATTTAAAGGAAATCTCTCACTTCTTATGAAACGCTTGCAAACGTCTTTAATAGATGGTAAATCATTCATGTGGTTCATGATATAGACAAAATTTTGCGATGATGTAAATGTTTAATGTAAGCTGGAAATTTTATTGATATATAACACAAATACCCGTTAAATTTTGATGTGCCAGATATGCACATTTCAGAAAATTATACCTCATCGGTGACACTAGGGGCCGAAAAGTTTGAAAGATAAAAAACATAAGCCAAATAGTAGAAAAAAAAATAAATCTAAAGTTCCAAAAATATATAAATCCAAATTCAGCTAAGGAATTGCTTTGCATGAGGAAACAAACCTTAGCTTTAATTAAATTTCAAAAATTAAGACGGCTGAAAATTTTGCTAAATGGTATGTTTTCTGACAGCACAAAGTACTGTCTACTGAGTTATGGATACCCTCGGAAAAAGTGATTACTTTATTATGACACATACCTTTTTCTTTGTGTTTTGTTTTTGTAATATAATGTTACATTTACAATTGCTTTTATCTTTCTTTCTATAACTCTACTACTCTTCTTTGCTTTGAACGCTGGTGACCTTTATGAACTTTCTGACGTCATGACGTCAGGATATTCCATTTCGACGATATGGATGTTGGCAGTAAAGAGACGTATTAAAAGGGCGATTTTTAGGATTTATCGTCTGAAATTGAATTGAAATGGTTAAAGAAATTGTAAATATAAGAAATGACATTCTTTTTGTCAGTATTCATTTCGCCGTTCATGCAATTTGCGACAGCCCACTGGCGTTCATAACGCATGAACACTGACAAAAACAATGTTATTTCTTTAGTAATTGCTTCAGGTACATTTTATTAATTTTCAGCTGAACTGATTTGTAGTTTTTCATTTTATTTAAACACTACATTTATTTCAAAGAAATCATTACTAACTCATGGAACGTTACAATTTAAGGATCATTAAATGCATAAATAATTCGCTTCTGTTATCCAATAGAAAACATAGTTCTAGTAAACAAATGAATGCCAAATAATATCTCAAACTCTGAAATTAACACCAAATTCAGATATAAATTTCAATAATATTTTTAAATTTCTGTGACAAAATATCATTTTAAAATATTAATGTTGATTTATTCCATCCATTTAACCGAAATTTTTTAAATTATTTCATAATATGGAATTATTATGGTATTGCGATTATATATTCCCTCACAATATCATTTGACAAAATATTTGCATTCAATATCTGTTTATTTATGTTTAAAAAATGTAAATGTAACACTTTCATCTTTATCCTAATCTCGGTCTGTTTCTGTCCAAATTAAATAAAAATGACGATGCTTTAAAACTTTTTTGTAACTGAAGGTCATGACAGATTTAGAAAAAGATTTTTTTCTTTAAAACTTAGTTTTATGTTGTATGCATAATTGCAAAAAAAATATTTAAAAAAAAGAAGAAGAAGAAGTTCAATATTAAAATAAATGGTAATACGATAAATGGTAAATATATAAATATATCACACAAATACCTGTTAAATTTTGATGCGCACATTTCGGATAATCATTCCTCATCAGTGCCACTGAGGGCCGAAAAGTTTGATAGATAAAAACATAAGTCCAAACAGTTTTAAAAAAATAAATCTAAAATTCCAAAATTATATGAATCCAAATCCAGCTAAGAAATGCTTTGAATGAGGAACCAAACCTTAGTTTTAAATAAATTTCATAAATGAGACGGCTAAAAATTTTGCCAAATACCGCCTACTACCAAAGATAAGGTTCGTTTCTTGTGCGCCCTGGTTCATTAACCACTGCCAAGTTTAAAATCCGTAGTTTTTTTGTGTTGTTGTCATTTTGATATCAAATTAGAAGATTTTTATGTTTTTTATTATTACAAAAAATTACGTTTTTGATTAAACTAAGGTTTTATTTTTGTAACATTGTTGCCTAAATTACCAAGTGAACAATACAAAATTAAATAATAAAAAAATTGAATCCGCAGTAAATTTAAATTTACCAACATTTCTCTGGTGTTTTAATCCCCGTGGGGAACCCGGGTTAGAATAGGTCCCCCATACCTCATGCTTGTCGTAAAAGGCAACTTAAATGGGGCATTCCGTTTGCCGTGGAATGCGACCCTTAATGGTGGAGGACGGAATTCTGGTGATTGAAGACTATGTGGGTTGCGGCTTACTATGGACCAACACATCACTTTGACCCTTACTTCACCTAGAAGGACGGTTGGCATCCGCCCGTGTCCAACAAATCGGCTGGTCACGCTAAGCCCTGCAGGCAAGACATGGTTTCTCCTTTAGCTCTGCTCACGTTTTAACATTCGTAGTGCTTAATCTTGGTCTCATTTCTTGTGTCTGTAAAAGGCGTTGGCTTATTGGTCAAATCCTGTTCTATTGAGATGTTCTCAATCTGGGCATTGCAATTTTATTGGGATGTATGTCTTTCTTGTAGTCCTTGGTGCTGCTCCGAGAGAAAATCCCCGGAACTTAGGCATCGCCCTCGTTCACACTCCAGATTGGCGTGTGGGGGTCAAGAAAGATGAACCACCTTACACCATCATGAAAAATTAAAAAATAAAATTCAGAATAGTTCAAAAAAATTAAGAGAGGATATTGATGATAAAATAAATGACATCAATATATCATAGGCAAAGCTTGTAGTTGTTGACTAAGCCACAGAAGAAACATTGAAAATAAATCCTTTTGTAATGCAAATGTGTGTCAATGGTATTGCCGATTCAGTAGAAAACATTAAAAATTTGCGTTCAGGGTCGCTACTGATCCAATGCAGGAACATGCAACAGTCAGTGAATTTATTAGCTGCAAAATATTTTGCGGATGTTGCAGTTAAAGTAACTCCGCACGAACAAAAGTCTTAATAGTATTAAAGGCATTATAAGAGACCTAGAAAGAGTTATATTTGCCATGTAAGAAAATGAAATTGCCGACGAGTTAAAGGAACAAGGTGTTACCGAAGTTCGGCGTTTTTTGGTGAAACGAGAGGATATACTTATTAAAACAAATACTTACCTCCTTACTTTTAATTTGTTCTTACCACCAAAGAAATCGATTAAATCTGGGTATTAAAACATTGCAGTGACTAAGTATATTCCAAATCCATTGCGATGTTATAAATGCCAAAAATATGGACCTGGCTCTCGAACATGTAAAAATACAGTAACCTGTTGTCGCTGTGGTTCAAAAGACCACGCTGCTGATGGCTCTTCCCTCACTCCAAAATTTGCAAATTGTGGGGAAAATCATATGGCACTCTCCAGGGACTGTCCAATGTGGAAGAAAGAACAAGAAATTTTAAAATTTAAGATTAATCAAAATATATCTTAAGGTGAAGTTAAAACCTTATATATGAAGTAACAGAAAGGTCCAAGCTTCAACATATGCTGCAATAGCATCAGGTTCTCCTTCTAAAACATATAAAAGTGTTGCCTGTCAAACAGATTTCAGTTCATTAAATACAACAACAAACATAACTCAAACTAGAAAAGAAAATTACCACTTCTTCTACTACAACAACTCAAACAGAGAAAAATATTAATAATAATAAAAATACTAAGAATGTAAAACTTAAAACACAGGAACAAAATTATTCAGCTGCAGATGGAACTAAAATAACAACCTGCATCTGTAAAAAATTATGTTAAAGAATCGGATTCTGAGTTAAAATTCAAATATTATAAACAGCATCATTCATTGTCCCCAAATACCGGAGGTGCAGCAATTTTTGTACGTGATGGCACTCTTTATAGTCCCGTTACTTTGACAACAAATCTCCAAGCAGTGGCAGTTCGCCTAACGCTTCAAATTACCATTACATTCCTTTTGTTTAATTTATATTCCTCCATCTTCTTCGTTACAGCTTGCTGATATGCAAAACTTTGTCGAGCAGTTAACTAAACCATTTCTTTTGGTGATTTTAATGGTCATAATCCTCTTTGGGGAAGTCTTTGACTTCATAATAAAGGAAAAATAATGGAAACATTGCTTTCAAATAATGAATGCATATTAAATGATGGATAACAAATATTTTTATCTGATGCGATAGGTACTTACTCATCAATAGATCTGTCAATTCTTGATCGATATATTTTAAATGATTTTTTTTTTGGAAAGTTTCACGATGATCGTTGTGGAAGCGATTCATTTTCCAATTATATTAGAGTATTCATCTGGGGCAAATGATACTACAATCCCTAGATGGATTTTTACCAAAGCAGGACTGGAATCGGTTTCGCAATCTCTGTTCAGAAAATATTTTTGTCGAGAGATTTGAAAATGAAACCGATAAAATTCAGAGTTTTACTGACATCCTTATAGACACTGCTAATACGTGCATTCCTAAAACCTCTGCAAATCCTCCAAATCCATAAATCATGGTATAATGAGGAATACAACCTAGCTAGGAAAAATAGGAAACAAGCTGAGAGACAATTTAACAAGTCTACAACACAAAATAATTTACAGTTGCTTCGTATTTTTCGTGCAAAATCTCGAAGAACTGCTAAAAGTTGCAAAAGAGATTCTTGGAGAAAATATGTCTCCAAGATCAATTCTCGCACTCCATCAAATAAAGTTTGGAATATGGTGCGTAAAATTAAAAGTAAAGGTTCTTCCGCTAATGTTAAACACCTAGAAATAAATGAAACAATTTTAACAACTGAAAAAAAAAAACATTTCTAACAAAATTGCTGAGAAGATATAAAAAAATTCGTCTTGAGCTAATTACACTTCAGAATTTCAAAATATCAAAAAATCCAGAAATAAATTTTCCTTTAAAAAGAATAATTCTGAAGAATATAATGATATATTTTCATATGGAGAACTTCAGAATGCACTTTCCAAGGCACATGATACGGCTGTAGGTCCAGATGATGTGCATTATCAACTCCTAAAAAATTTGCCTCCTCGATGTCTTTTCACTCTGTTAGACATCTTTAATGCTATTTGGCAGAGTGATTTTTCCCATAATTTTGGCACAAAGCAATTATTATTCCTATTTCTAAGCCTGGCAAAGATCACTCGGATCCATCCAATTATAGACCTATTGCCTTAACTAGTTGTTTGTAAAACCATGGAGAGGATGACTAATAATAGACTCGTTTATTATTTTGAGTCTAACAACCTTCTCAGTCATATTCAGTGTGGTTTCAGGCGCAACAGGAGTACCCTAAATCACTTAGTTCGCCTGGAGTCTTTCATTAGAAATGCCTTTATTAATAAACAACATGCGATCTCAATCTTCTTTGACCCAGAAAAGGCATATGATACGACTTGGAAATATGGCATTCTTAAAACTCTGCAGTGGGAATGAGAGGCCATACTCCTACTTTTATTAAAAACTTTCTCAAAAATCGAAAAATCCAAGTTCGTTTAGGGTCCACCTTCTCTGATGTTTTCGAGTAACAGATGGGGGTCCCTCAAGGTAGTATTTTATCAGTTACTCTTTTTAGTATTAAAATCAACAGCTATGCAAAAGTTTTAAATAATAATATAGATGGGTTTATCTTCGTTGATGAGTTTGGCATCTCCTGTAGAGGAAGGTATATGCTTGCTATTGAAAGGCAACTTCTGCTCTGCCTCAATAAAATACAAAAATGGTCATTGAGAAAACGGTTTCAAGTTTTCAAAAACAAAAACTTGTTGCATTCACTTTTGCAACAAGCGCAAAATGCATAATGAGCAAGAGCTGTATATCAATGACAACCTTATCAAAGTTGTATAAGAAGCTAAGTGTTGAGGAATTCTATTTGATTCCAAATTAAGCTTTATCCTGCATATAAAATGCCTTAGGGCTAAATGCCTGAAGCCATTGGATATTTTAAAAATTTTATTCAATACAAATTGCGGTGGTGATCAACTAACATTACTTCATTTATACAGATAGCTTATTGGATGAAAACTTTTTTATGGATCCATTATTTATGGATCTGCTCGCAAGTCATATTTAAAAGACCTTGACGCAATTCATTACCAAGGTCTACGTATTTGTTTAGGAGCTTATAAATCGTCTCCAGTTGACAGTTTATATGTTGAGGCTAATGAGTCTCCGTTACATTTAAGGCGCAATAAGCTTTCTCTGCAGTATGCTACGAAATTATATGCAAATGCATCTAATCCGGCATTTAATATTGTTTTTCACCCTCCATATCAAGACTTATACAGTAAAAAAGGTCAAAGCAAAAGCACCATTAGGTATTCGTATAAATTCTAAATTGGAGGAATATGGTTTAAACCTTGCATCAAATTAAAAAACACAAATTAACAGAAGATCCTCCGTGGCTTCTTGATAAACCAGAATCTGGATCTTTCAAAATATGAAAAGTCGGAAACAAGCGAAGAAATGTACCGGCGGGAATTTTCTGTCATTCAAGATAACAATGCACGATTGGTTCCTGCTGTTATTAGACAGCAACTTCGCCACTGGTTTTTAATATATACTTTTGGATCAAAAGATGGTGATCGGGTAGCTTTCGCTGCTATTGTTGGAGATGAAACAATAAACATTCGTCTTCCAAATGTAAGTTCTATATTTACAGCTGAGGCTAAAGCAATTTTACTTGCATTACAATATAATTATTTTTTATTTATTCCGACTCTTTGTCAGTTCTTCGGGCAATAAAGAGTAGAAACATAGATCAACCCCTTATTCGTCTTATTCTCGAACTGCATACATCTATGTCATATGCTGTTTCAGATTTTAAAAAAATTATTAATTATTGTTGGTTGCCTAGCCATGTTTGTATAAAAGGCAACATTAAAGCAGATTCCGTTACTAAGCAGCATTATGCAAGCCTATGACTAATTGTTTATTTCCTCATACTGATTTACAGCCATTGATATACAATTATATCAACAATCAATAGTCAAGTCATTGAAATAGCCAAGAACACAATAAGCTTCATTCAGTTCAGCCCTGTGTGGGATTTATACCATTGTCCCAGTAAAGTAGTCGTGATAGTATTGTTCTTCGGTGCTGTAGAATCGGCCATTGTTATTTTACACACTCATTTATTTTAAAGGGTGAAGAACCTCCACAATGTGTCCCTTGTCAAAGTCAACAATCTATTCAGCACATTTTGCTGGATTGTGTTGACTTTGCAAAAACAAGGGATAATTTTATTCAGCATCATCGATGCAAGATCTCTTTCGTAATGTCCATGGACATAGAATTTTAATCTTCCTTCGGGAAATTAATTTATTTGGTAAAATTTAATTGTTTCACTATTTATTTTCCAGTGTTTTATATATAATTTGTTTGTGATATTACTGGTTTTTATTAGTTTACTTTTCGGTAATTATTTTATTATACAAATAGATTTACATTTATTTAGATTTTTATTGATACTATTGTATTTTTTTTTACATTTTTTTAGCCGCGAATAGCTGCAAAATTGGTGATGCGACTCAAAACAATAATTCACTCATTCACTCACTCTCGTATTTTAATTTTCAACCAACGTTTCTTCTATTTCTTTATACCAAGTTTAGATTTTAGTCCGCATGTATATGACTAGTTATTAAAACATAATTAATAATTTATAAATGAAATTTTATCTACACGTCCTTTAGCTACAAATTACTTGGTTTCGTTTTACATTACACGTATATTTTAACTCTAAGTTTTATCGGGTTAATGGTTTTTTTAAGCATTATATTGGCATATGCTATTTCTATGAAGTTCTTTCTAATGAATACTAACTAAGTAACAATATATTAACGTCAAGGATACCTGATTTTAGACCGATAAATGAAAATAATATGCTCGAGTTATATATCTTGTGTCCTCTTTTGTTCTACTTTTTGTTTTTCTAAAACCAAGTACTATGTCTTGATAGAGTAAACTTCTTTTTTTGATTAAATAGCCATTGTTCAAATTTGTTATTTTTCGTTATATTTCGCACTTTGATTTATCTTCAAACCATGCACTATGTCTGGGAAGATACTAAGCAATTCCGTTTATAATAACAAACTTTAGCCTTGATTCATCAAACTAGAAATAGTAAGCTACTTTGGTTTCATTAATTAGCCATGGTTCTGATTCATTATTTTATTATTTTTTTTATTTCTAACTTTGATTAATCTTAAAACCAAATACGATGTCTTTTTTTCTATCAGTTACATGATAGAAAAATAACTATCAAACTTTTCGGTCTTAGTGTCACTGATGAGGAATGAATTTCCGAAATGTGCACATCTGGCACATCAAAATTCAACTGGTATCTTTGTTATATATTTACATGTTAATAGATAGTAAGCTTTCTTTTTTATTTAAAAGATAATGTTTCTAGTATGTTACATTGTATACCAAAATCCTTGCTCATTAAACCGGAAATGATGCATGGTTTTTGTTTACATCATGTCTTGGTTTTGGTACATTATACTGAAGATGGTAAGCTATTGTGTTGAAATTATAAGCTATATCCCTGATCTATTAAACTGGAGATAGTTAACTACTTTTAAAAACATATTAGCCATGGTTTTGATTCATTTACCCGTAAATGGTTATCTTTTTTGTTTACATCAAAGCAATAATCCTGGTTCCTCAAACCGGAAACAGAAAGCTGCTACATTTAAATTATAATAATGATTATGGTTCATTACATTTGAGGTCGTTGGCTACTTTGTACATATCATTAGCCATAGCCTTTGTTTATTATACAAAAGATGATATTCTTTTTTTCTTTACCATTAAACCTGAAATGGTAAGCATTTTTTTATATTATAAGATACCTTTCTAGGTTTTCAAACCAGATATAGTACACTTTTAGCCGGTAGCGTACCTCTGGTTTAAATTAATCTCAGGATTAAATACAGCTCACATTTTTATTTGGGTTGCACACCTGTGTAAATCACATGAGCTGTGTTCAAATTCCCAGGTAAATCCAAACCTGGTTATCAGCAGGTTTAATTCGAGATCATCTGTGAATATGGCAGATTATTTGATGAAATTGATATGATTCAACCAGTTGAAAGGCTGATTAGAATAGAATTGGTAATCAGAGATAGAACTGTTCCGATTCTGTCTATTCGGAGTTCACAAGTCGACTGTATGAAGATTAATTAAAAAAGTAACATTTTCTATTGGATCCTTATATAAACATTACATCAGTTCCCCATCAGGAAAACAATTATAAGAGGAACAGCGGGGCTACATGCAAATGAGTAGAATCCCAGGGGCCGTTGCCTGTTGATTGTACCCGCATCCTGGGCAATATTATCGCCTGGAGGCGACACTGCTGAACTTTATCGCTATAGACAAGGATTCTTTACAAAAATGTACACGTCATATGTGATCATGCGTTGATGCTGTTGATTTGTTGCGGTAACATCTCATGTATACCACCACCCGTTTTCTTTTGTTTTCTCCTCTCTTTTGCTACATTAGATTTTGCCCTTGCTTTTAAATTTTTTTCATAAAGATTTCAATTGGTTAAGTGTTCTATTAAATACTACATGCCTAGAATTAAATTCGCTGCATAAAGCAGATTATTCGTCATTCTTTTTACATATGCTTTTACCGTCATTTTGCTTGTTCTCTAAAATATTTTTTCCTTTTTTTTTACAATTCTATTAGGATTTCTTTCACGAATTCCGTAAAATTAGGAGATTTTGTTTTTGAAGTCATTTTCCAAACGTGTTAGACATGTAATCTAAGCTCAGTTTACGTAGGAAGGAATTACTTTTCAGGTGTGCAACCCAACTACTGTTTACCTGATGATGGGTTAACTCTAATTACAATCTGGATTACTTGATTTCGTGATCAACTGGTAAACTAGGCTTACGTAAGTTTAAGGTACGCAACCGGCCATTTGTTTACTTAATAAGCCCTAATCCCGATTCCTTTAGCAACCAAACAACCAAAAATGGTAAGCTTTTTTATTCACATTATTAGCCATGAGTTGTGTTCATGAACCGTAGATCTAGTTTTTTTAACCCGGGAAAAATATTTTGTTTGCATGGTTCTGTTGTAAACCGAAATTGGTAAGCTATTTATCTGACATTATAAACCTTGGTCTTTTCTTATTAAACCAGAGATGTTAAGCTTTGAACTTGGGTAATATAACATTTTCAAAGCCGTTTTCTCCAGATATTCAGAAGCTGGTATTCGTGTCTCATTAAATATGTTTATTTTGTTATTATGATTAATCCAAGTATAATGACCTCATAATAAGCATTTTACGCTTCTCGCCCGAACTGTCGGTTATTGGTATATGACAGTTTGACATTGTCTGATACGGATTATAGTGATATCCAACACGTAAATAATTCTATTCTTGACAACCACACCTTTATAATACGTATTACAACACCTCACCTTTTATTTCATTAGCCAAATAATAAACAATAATTTACGTGTGTGTGTGTGTTCGTCATTATTTATGGATTGAAGCAAATTGTCGGAAGCTGATAAACTATTTAAGGAACCTTTTTTGCAGGAATTATTAAAGCATAATATACTAGTATCGGTTTCGTTATTTCGACAATAAAATGTTTTTAAATATATGTGTATATATATATAATTCATCTAAAATTCATTCAACATTGCTGTCCCACTTAAAAATGTTATTTTTAATTCCAGTTATAATAAGTATCAAATTTTGAACAACACATTTTTGAATTCCTGAAAACGAATTAAATAACAATCATTATTCGCTCTACTTGTTATTTAGATATGAATGGAGGGAGTTCAAGTTCCAGTAGACAATATTTTACTAATAATGTCGGTTAATTAAGTTTGTAGTTTTTAAGTCCCATTAAAGACTTGTTTTTCTTATATTGAATTGGTTAGTTCAAGAAGAAACTAAAGTGTCCAATGTTCAAAAGGTGAATAGACAAATTTTCTTTTACTTGATTCTACCAAGAAGTGAATTCTCACCTAGCAGTTAAGGGCACTGTCATCATTAAGCCAGCGCTTGGATCCATTCGGGTACTGAGTTTAAACTGTAAAGATACATGAGTTAAATATGTAATGGAACTGAGTCAAACAACTAACAATTGTTGCCTGATAATTCTGGTACTAATTTTTACCACGGTGTACTACATAACTCTCAATTACCATAATAGTACATTAAGTTTTCGGGTATAAAAACGTACACGGTAATTACGATTGTAAATAACAAAGTTATAAAAAGTTCATAAAGTAACGAAGTTCATTAAATTATTAAATCTACTTGCATCTTCTTAAAAACAAATAGCTTTTCAGATATATAGAGATTTGATAAAAAAAGTGTAACAATACTGCACAATAGAACCAATCGAATTTGATGACAATAGAGAGCCTATGAAACATCTTGTATTCATATAAGTGACCACACACACACACACACACACACACACCATTATATATATATACGGACAAACTTGCCACAGACAAATTAGACTATTTTTAAACTGGATAAAAACGCTCGATTTATCAAAATCATTTTTCGTGCGAACAAATTGGTTGTTTTCAAACTTAGACAATGTCAGGGGGCACGTAGTGATATGTATTTTATTTTCTTCTTTAAAGTGCACATTTTATTATTCGTAGAACAAACAATATCCTATCTTGGTTTTTTTCAAAGACGGCGATTTGTCTGTACCCTCTTTATCTGTCAAATGATGTTTCCGATATATCTATTATAACACATTTAACTTTCAATATTCATTACTTACAAATACGCGACGAATGAAAAAAGTTCTTATTTGCGATTATCACAAAGGTCTTTATTACAATATAACAGGGGACAATAGTGATGTTTTTTGTAACCGGATTTACTTATCCAGGTCAACTGTGACGAACAATGACAAATATTTCTCCATAAATTAAATAATGTACAGAAATAAATACTAGTCAAAAATGCATGAGCGAGTTTCAATATTAACGGAAGTAGAAATTGAAAGTTAGGATGTACTAAAAATTACAGTGGTTTTCAAATTTATGTTTCGGTGGATAAACTGACCAAATAATTTACATGTCATAAAAAAAAAAAAAAATTATTATACAACTACTGAAAAGGGAATGAAAGCCACAAGTTTTCTAGCCAATTTATTTGTTTACATTATTTAAAAGTATATCAACGTTTAGGTTACATTTACGGTAACAAAATGAATTAGTGTCACATATACATCACTATAATAATATTTCCAACAATTTTAGCTTCAAGTTTATAACAGTCTAAGTCATATCACTGCTTGTTATCCTTTTTTACTTTACATGTTTTAATCATTTATCGGAAACCCTTATTCGACGATGATACTTACCTTCGAAATCATATTCCTTGTAACGGTATTTTCAGTTTATGAAACTCTCAAGTTATTTATTTATTTTGTTTTCATGGAGCGTAAAAAGTATGGATATTTATTGGCCTAACTTATTCGTTATTTATTACAAATTCAAACACAACGCCGTCAAAGTTTGTTTTTTTTTAACCATAGCTAGGTAGGGAGTATATGCTTCCCTTCTGGAAAACACGGTTTCATTTTTCTTGTGGAAAATTACACATTTACTCAATTTGTCAGGTTTCATATTTTTGTACTTTGTTTTGTGGATTGTAATTTGGACATAAACCTGATATTTTGTGTTTGGGTTGTAATAAAATAATAAAATAGTGAGATAGACAGGTTTTTAAAAATAATAATTTACCATAAATTTGTTATTTACTGCCTTGTTAAAAGCTGTTTCAGTGGTTGCATTTTCGGTTCAACACTGTTTACTTAAATTTTTTAAAATAAAATCAATATTTTGTAAAAGGTTGAGTTGCGTAATGGTTTTTTACGCCCAGTCAAGAAATTTTCACTGATAACCAAACGATCAATTTTAAGATAATGGAGAAAACCGGAGTACCTAGAAAAACCACCGACCTTCGGCAAACGAGCTGACAAATATTTGAAGATTAAGACTTCCTAAGCCGAACCTAACCGGTGGGAGACACTGTGATCCATATGCGCGCGCTTTACTGTGGCCATCGAGATATCCAAATGTTGAATAAATACTTAAATAAGATTTCACTTTTTTCTAAGTCAAATAACGTGTGTGTTTAGTTTTATTTGTGGCTTGTGACGTGTTCCTGGTTGTTCCGGTTACTACTTATGGCATGCTATTTATCTACAATTTTCTCTATATTTTAGTAAATTAACACCACGCATGCAAGTCCCTTGATAAGGTTGCCAACTCAACAATCGTAACAATATAATAAAGTCCTTTTTTTCCTTCTTTTTAAATTTGTTGTCCATTAACACCGAACCCCTTAAGAATTCTAAGGGTTATGAATAGTAAATAACACAGCCTGGTTAAACAAATGGTGGTTTGGTTTGAATAAATATTTTACTGCGTTTTTTCTAACCTAAACAATTCAAAATTACAAATAGATTAAAAATAATATTAAACAAAAATGTGAAACTTTTTATAACCATTATTTTAAACTTGACTTAAACATTTATTTAGTAAAAATCAAAGTTCAGTGCCATTTATGTTATGTTGGACATAAAATATACTGATTTCAAGACATAAGGAGAGTGTTAGAACATTATTTGTCACGATACTGAGTTGATGATATCCAGTGTGATACTCACTGGTTATTTGGTGTATAAACTAATTAATCGATTGACAGAATGATTTTATACCACTATATACTTTTGATTTTTCATATCCTCGTGTTGGCTCTAACATTACTTTAAAATTCACACACCAGTCTTTACCAAAACGCGTCAAAATCAAGTAAGGATAAATACAACATTGTGATTGATTATTAGAATGTGTAAACACAAATCCTTAATTGTCATTGTTTTAACGAATAGAATCATGCGTTAACGTTTGTCTCGATACTTTTCAATGTGACTTTGAGTAGCTGTGTCAGGTACAAGTGGGATAAAACACATAACAAGTCGCTGATTTTCAATTCATGCATGGATTATGTGGGAGTTACAAATCAATTTCAGTATGATCAAATAGAGGTCTATTGGTAGTGTGGTGACGTTATACCTATATATGTATAAAGATCCATCACAGTTTACAACTATTAATGTAACAATTCAATGGTTCCATGTCGAAGCTTGTAGATTGTAGAATATTGTCATCATCAGAAAAAGTGTCTAAACAACCAGAAATAAATAAGTACTTTAAAAATTAAATCCACACTCGACTGACTGACACTTAAACGATTGTAATGCGTATCATTCAATTATTACTGACAACATATTTAGTGTTTGTTTCATTTCACGAAGGATCCGGAGGTCGAGGGTCGACAAGGACAAAAATCTTTAAAAATGGAAAAAAATCAACATCATGGCGATTAAAATATTTAAGAAGAATATCAGAACAGTTAAATCCACGTTTAAAGTTGCTTAGTTTAAAGGAAATTAATCCAAAAGATTATTTTACAAAAGATAAACTAGGAGAGGTTGTGGAAGATGACAACATAAAGCATGTTCCGAGAATACGTAAGTGAACCAAAATATACTTATCTTATATACAGCAAAACTTCGATAGCTCGAAGTGCTAAAAACTTTTGGTTATCAAGGAATTCAAATTTTCCCATTGGCTCAATAACAAATAAAAGTCGTTAGATAAATAAGTGGATTCAATTATTCATAACATTCGAGAAAACTATTTTCGAGTTATCGAAGTTTCCTGTAAACTGAATTAACTCTTTCCAGAATCAGAAGGTATATATATATATATTGTTACTTTTGGAATTAGCGAAGAGTGATACTACAATTTAAATACAATTACTGTAAGTTATGAAAATAAACCAACCACTTAATAAGCATTATTTAAAATTGATAAGCACAAAGCAGATTGCTTTTAAAGCTTTTTGACTTCGTCATCACACTAGTTTTGTTCTACCTGCGCAGGTGATTACTTGAAAGAAACTTTTTTCTCACCTTTTTTATTACTTTTTTCAAATAAGTTCATGTTAATGCTTGTCATTAAACGTTCAGAATCGGTATACAATATGACATCTTAATGGTAAAATACACTCGACACATTAGCTGAAAATTCAAAAATAGAACTAAACGTTTTCATAATAAGATTACATGGTACATTAACCATGAGCACAAAATCAGAATATACAAGTCTCAGTTTTACTGCTATCGTTTTAATGATTTTACTTAAAAGGCTTCATAATCACGAATGCGTGGGATATAACACCCTTTTTAATTGCCTTTTCGAACATATCTGAATACATTTAAGAAAATTAGTAGATTATTTTAAAGTAAAAAAAAAAGAGGACAGTGATTTTGCAACAGTGAAAATCGCAAATACCACTTCGCTAGAATTATGACATAGTGAAATACCACGTTTGCCAATTTCTTGAAGGGCTGCTTGTTACCGTTAAAAATAAAAATAAAATCCGCTGTGTAGGTGCAGCAAGTCATTTGATCCTGTTGATTGTTGATGGTGTTTACATGTACAGGCGTTTGAACCGAATCGGGAATTATACGCGTGCGTAACTTGAGTATTGTAGCATATATATATATATATATATATAAATATCATATATATATATATATATATATATATATATATATATATATATATATATTTTTATATATATATATATATATATATATATATATATATATATATATATATATATATATATATATTATATATATATTCGAACTTGATGGGATTGTTTATGATGTTCTTTTAGCAAAAAAGCGCAACGCTTACATCCATGACGTCATCTCATTGACGACGATTTCCAGTTGTAATTGACTTCTTTCTAGCCTTCTTACTAGTTACATCCAATTTTCTTTCATAACTACTTGTGCGTAGTTACTTTTAAAGAAAAGGAGGAAAATTCTTTATTATCGTCTTCTACGATTTACAAGTATTTACCCCTAAAAGTTATGACTAGTCAAAATATTAAGGCTTTTTCGACATTATTACTTCGATTTTTACATATTGAACAATTTTAGGCGACGCTGTTATAATAATTGTAAGTAAAAACATTTAGAAATGTTTTTCCAAAACGATGCAACTTGTTATTTATCTTAAACGTCACAACAACCTACTATTCCGTGTGTAGCCATTTTTGGTGTTCTGCCTACGGAAAGGACAAATTAAAAACGATTGAAACAAACTTTTAACACATAGATAGACCCGCGAATATTAAAATTTCATCCCTCAACAAGCAATGGTTTCAAAAAAATGACTTCAAGCGTCTTTGAGAATGTTTGAACTTATTTGCAGGGTCTCTTTAAACTAAAATTGATATAACTACTGATTAACTGTCCATCAAATTTAAACACGGGGCGTTGTGAAAAAAATGAATCTAAAATGTTTTTTTTTTGTACCATAAAAATCATCCCTGTTTAATCAGTGTTTCAAGATAAATCTACGACAATTTTATTTAATTTAGTAATAATTAGAAGAACATCGTAAATAACATATGGAAGTCATATAAGAGTGACTTATTTTTTTTTTTTTTTTGTATTTCTGTTTTTAATATCTTGACTGTATTTTATTAATTTTGTTTTTACTATAAAAAGCATCTTTACCAAATTATGAAATCGTAAGTAATGTACGATGTTTTTATTTTTATTTAATTTTTTTTTATTTTGCGGTTTTAAAAATTGGTGAGCCTTATATGCTTTTGTTTTTTATTTCTAATTTGGTTTGACTTAGCAGTTTTTAACTTTATGTTCTATGGCGTTTTGACTTTAAAGGAACTTTTACATATTATTTTCGATAACATTTTAAAGGATTTTTCACATTTTTATATCCAAATATTTTTCGACTCGCCTTTTCGTTTTCTTTTTAGTAGTGACCGATAATTTTTTACGACTTATCTCGACTTCATCTATATATTCAACGATTTCAAGGTAGCTTTTCTACAATCTTTGCAAATAAAAAAATGAGGCAAATTTTGTTTTCTACAAATGTGCGACAGTTTCTCTATCTTAAACGTGACAACAAACTGATTTTCTCAAAAGTAGCAATTCCCTGCATTTTGCTTACGGGAGAGCGCGGACTAGAAACATTTGAAACAAAATTTCAACAAAATCTAAGCCATTGAATTTTAACTTTTCAACCTTAAACAGGCAATGAATACAAAAGACAGTTTCTTGTGCAGTTGGGCTTTTTTTAGCAATTTGAAAGTCTGTCATAATATTTCAAAAAATTGAATATTGATTAATTGTCTAATAAACTTTAAACTTTGTTGAGAAACGGGTGCGAAGGGGAAAATACCTTAATACTTTTGTAAGGTAACAAACATTCCCTTTTTAATCAGGGATTAGAGATAAATTAACAATTAACAACAATTTTATCACATCTCATTTGGGTAATTTTATTTAGTCATTATTTGATGAACAAATGTAATTAACCTAAAAAGTAAATAGAAGCCATATAAGGGTTAGTTGTTCTTGTTTGTATTTCTGCTATAGATTTCTTTTATTGGGTTTCAAAATTGTATCCTCAATATACAAAAGAAGCAGCTAATAGTATATTGATTACTACAATTATGAAATTATCAAAATAATAATAATAATAATAATAATGAAATAAGAATAGAAATAAAAAAAATAATAAAATAAAAAAGAACATTTTTAAAAATTTGAGAACCTTATATATTTTCGTTGTTTTTCAAATTAAATTGCATTTTGATTTCTTGAGCGTTTTAGCTATTACATATCAAGTTCTGTGTAAATATTAAGATAAAGAATTGTTTTTACGTTTTATTGCACAAAATAACTGGATTTGACATTTTTGTGATATTTCAGCCAAATTGAATTTCAAATGGTGATTCCTTTGGCAATTTTTTTTCAGTTACAAATGTTTTCAGACTTTGTAAAATTGTCAACGATTTCATGAAAATTCTTAAATAAAAGACACTATAGGAAATTGTTTCCAATTACGATTGGGTCAATTTATACAACTTTAATCCTTATAAAACATTGATAACAATGAAAGGAATCAAACCACACAGGCCCCAAACGTTAACAGAGAAGAGAGGTCCTGATTACTGTTGCCTCTGTATTTAATAAAATTTATGTAGTTTTTCGTTACTAGCTTCGCTTCAACAGTATACTGTGCAGTTTATCTATCCTAAATAATGAAAATAATAATAATAATAATAATAATAATAATTTCTGAAAGGATTAATGATAACGTAAAAATGCAAAGACTGGTAATATAATGTTAGATAAAGAGGTTTGTTGTTCAGTTGTAAATTTCTGTAATTTTTAACAGTATGTGTTAAATTAGTCGGATGGAGAGACATGAGATTAACCTTCTGTGGTATGAATAAATTAAATGAATAATCAATCACTACATTATACCCCTTAGCTAAAAAAATAAATAGAATTATAAAGAAAAGTCCGCCATTCATTACTTATGTACGAATAAATCGGAAAACAAGCACCTGCTTCTACTTGCTAAGATTAAGATTTTTTACATCCAAACATACACTTAGAAACAGAAAAAGTGAACAACAAGACAGAATACGTGACAAAACGAGAGAGAGAGAGAGAGAGAGAGAGAGAGAGAGAGAGGAGAGAGAGAGAGAGAGAGAGAGAGAGAGACAGACTACTATTATAATTAGATGACTAATGTAAATATCTAGTGGTGTGGTAGAGTAATTTCAAAGAGGTCTTTATCACACTAAGCAACATCAAGTGGTCCATATGAACCCATAACCAGATATGTGAAGGTTGTTTTTAGAGAAATTTGACAAATCAGAAAAAGTCTGAAATGTTCTGTCAATACAAGTAAACCGGAATTGTTTTAAATTATTCAAAGGTAGTATTGTAAAGAAAAAAGCCATACTTCCGGCAATGTAAATCACGGATGTTATTAGTTTAACAGGAGGTGCTTAGTCTTCCGGAACACAAGACCTAAATTTTGAAAATGAAACTCAATAATAAACCTCTAGCCACTTCCCTGAGTTTGGGATTTTGATTTGATCGTGGACCGGTAACTTTTTGTTTAATTTAAATCTAGATAACCCGAGAGCCTTTGCATCAGACCATCCGGTCACATTTATTTTAGACTTCTTTTTAAAAGATAAATGTTTCGTCTCGATTTTAACTCAAAATTGTTTGACTGAACAAAAAAAAATTAAAACAAAACTAGAAACTACACCATATTGACCTCGGCCTATGTGCGGGAATAACACACGTAATTTTAAACCCGAGATACGTTTAAACACAAATCTCTATTATTTCTCATTCAATACGAGTAGCTAAGTATTTTATTTCAAATAATATTCAAAATATAGGGACATCATGATTAGATTTATCTATTTCTGCGTTATATGATGTTTATGTTTTTGACATATAAGCTTTATTAGCACGTGCGATTTCAGAAACCGAGGAAAGGTTAGATTTACTTATTTATTAATTTAAAGGAAATTCAATACATATAGATTGATATTTGATTCATCGGGATTCAATTATGAAGCATATCTTGATCAAATATATATTTCGATATCAAGATATATATATTACAAACCGCTATATTTTAAAAAAAATACGGTTTTTCGGTTCGGTAGTGGGTGTTGTTTCCAAATTTTCAGCAATCTTAATTTTTTGAAATTAATTTTTGAAATTTATTTTAAACTTCGGTTTGTTCCTTAATGGAAAGCATTCATTAGTTAAATTTGGATCTAAATAATTTTGGAACTTTGTATTCATGAATTTACAAATTTTTAGAATATATTTTTTATCAATCAACTTTTTCGGTTCCTTGTGTCACTGATGAGGAATGGATTTCCGAAATATGCAAATATGGCAAAGCAAAATTAAACAGGTATTTTTGTTAAGTATTTACAAATTTCAAATTTACATCAGTTTTTTTTTTTCAAATAGGTAAATATTAAATCATAATGATTTAAAATCAATAATTTCAAGAGAACCTTTTAGAATTATGCGCCTGATGACAGACGTGTATTCTCCGATTAAAACCTTTCATAATCTTGAAGGGGATTATTTGTTATACATTTTTTTTTATTTTCACATTCATGATGAGTTCCTTGGTTTCATTTTAACGACATCGTATACATGTTTATATAAGAATATTTGATAAACACAGGCAATCTAAATTTTCTTGGAATTATGAAAGCATATGTATTCTGTGCGTGTGACTGTATATACGTCAGAACATTTGTTTCATCGAAATTAAATAAAATACTATTTCATGTGACTAGTTATTATTTTATGCTACATAGCGTTTAAATTTCTTTGAGACATAGCAAGCTACAAGTACCTAATTTTAACTACACTGACATTTGACAGTATTAAAACATTGCCAACAACCTATGTTTAAAGTGCTTTATTTTCCATTGATGTGTTAAGCAAACTAAATAACGTGCTCTTTCGATATGCTTTTTCAGGCACTGGCACGGCCATATTAATAACGTAAACATATATTCAGAACAAAAACTCAGGTGAACAGTAGGATTTTTTGCATATATAAACGCAATTTTGCACACTAACAACGTCTTTTAACACACACACACGCACACGCATGACCCGCTACATGGTACTTAAAATAAATTGTGCTTGTGTCGACTTTCAATATGTTGTAGAGAATACAGTTTTATTACAGCTATTGACTATAGAAATGAAACTTCAAAATTAAAATTTTCCTTTTTAGAAGGAAGAACGTTAGATGCTGTTCTTTTTAATTTTAATGAATTGGTTACATGTGCAATATGTGCAATTCGAAAAGGACCCTGCAACATTCAAATTTAATCAGTTTCGATTTTATCTTATGGTTTTAAGAGCATAATTTTTTTTTTGCAAAAAATCACAAACATAATAATAATAAAAATAATAACAATGGTGGTAAAAGTAGGTATTTTGCTACAGCCAATGTAATTAAGAACACAGAATTTTAGAAACTCGCAAGTGGCAGAAAAAAACATACTTTTTTTTCTATTTGTTGTAAATTTTCAAATTATAAGATGATGTTTATTGGATTTTTTTTTTAATTTCTAGGACAATCACCCATCTCACTTATTCATAACCGATAATTTTATGTACGAAAAACATAAGTGACTTTTCTGTCGCAAAAAAGCGTTATTAATACAACTAAGCACGGAGTTCTCGAGAAAAAGTACAAGCAATGCAGAACGAGCATGCTTTATTTTAAATCATTTTTATATAAAAATACTTAGCTGCATTTTGTCAAATTGAACACAAACTGTCTTAAGTGGTTCAAATCAGTGGTTTTTTTTTGTGTTTTTGGGATTTGTAAAGTTACTTTCTGTCTCAAAATAGCAATATTAATACAACTTAGTACGGAGTTCTCGAGAAAAATTACAAGCAGTGCAGTACGAATCTGTTTTATTGTTAAATAAGAAGATTATTTTAAACATATTATAAGCTAACTAGTTTCAATAAGAATAATTTCTAAAAGGACACACAGATTTACTTCATCAAGGTGTCTGACCTTTAACAACCCTCACTCACACCAACAGATACACGTATTTAACAGTAACTATACAAAAAGCCTTAGAATTGAGAGAATAAAGAACAATATGGGCGAGTGGATTACATTTCACTGACGTACATTTAATTACAGAGACATAAATTATTATTACATACAAGATTCAAATTTAGTGATTTAAAACAGTTCTTTGTGACGTTTAGAAAATTTATTATAAAACGTGTCTCCTAAATAACACATATTTAGCCAAAGCAACAAAAATACAAAAACGGCATCAAATTAAGGACAAGTTGTCAAGATAGAAAAGAACATAGTAGTGTCTTAACACAATTGTCTAAGAATAGTTGATCAGTTTACACAAAACATATCATTATATAGCAAAGATAATAACATATGTTTCTCTATAAAATAACACACTTATCTTATTAAATTTGTTTCGTTAAATCTTGCCCGGCATTGTCTTTGTTTTTGATGTTGTTTTCTAATCAGCTTAAAACTCGAGGAATTGAATTAAGGTGACCAACTTGTTTATTGAATCGATAAATGTTAAAGATTGCACAAATAAATCGAGTACCATTGAACCATGCGATAATATAGATGTAAAGAGTGTTACCTGTAAGGACAGGAGAGGTAATATATATATATATATATATATATATATATTGTATTTGGTTATTATTATTTCCTTCAAAATAAACGCACATTAAGCTGAAAGTATTATTTCTCGGTTGTAACAAGTGTATGAAGTAAAATTGGAATTGAGTATTGAATAAAGTACAATAAATCTTAGTATGATTCTTTTGATAACTTTGAAAGTTCGGTTATTGTCAAAATATTATTTTGAAGATTAAGGTTTATTTTTGTAATGAGTATTTTTTCGATTTACCCAAAATTTCTTAGTAAACAAATTATGCAAGATTTCACTTAAATTATATCATAGTAAAATAATTGTTAAGTAAAAAAAAAAAAAAAAAAAAAAAAACACGAATAACAAAATAAAATTAGGAAATTAATAAAATTCATCAAATTAAACACAGAAAATTACAAACTGAATAAAAACATTAGATTTTTACGACAATAAACTATGCAAGGCTGTTTACTTTTACGAAATTGTTATCGTCTTTCAATGTTTTAATAAAAGAAACATACCAGTCCTTGTCCATATCACAGTCCAAAAAACAAAGTAAAAACTTTGCAAACTGGCAAAATATGTTTATGACATGAATGACTTAAACACGTTAACAATGTAACATAAACTTTAGAGATATAGATTAATTACATATCTATAAATAAAAGCTACAGATAATTAATAGAGAATTAATAAAAAGTAAAATTTAACGTCAAGTAGCAATCTAGTGTATGTTTCAGAAAATAACTAAATATTGAAACCTTACAGTATGCGCACTTTTTTGGGTACACTTGTTAGGGAAATCGTTGATATCGATCTGTTATATCTTGATAATAACAGAAATAATTGATGGTAATTTTTTTCAATTATGTGTATTGTCATTATAAAAGACAAAGAAAGTGTGTAGTGGTGAATAGCTGATATTCCTTAATAAATGAAAGTTTTATTCAAATTAAACGTATCAATAGTAGATGTAAAGGCGTTTGACATTTGTAATCAAATCATAATGCTTTCAGCAAAATATGTCCTTAATATGTTATGTTTAGCAAAATATTTTTCAAATTAATTTTCAACACTAAAACTACTGCTTTAGCAATCAAACGTTGCTATGGAAAGCTCATATATATATGAGCATGTCGCATGTGTTTTATATTAGAAGTAAGTGCATGGCCGTTGATTGCGTTTAGTATGTTCTAAACTAAAAAAAAAGCACAGTGTGCAATTTTAACCGATTTCTAGAGAGGTTAATATCAAATTAAAACTTAATATTGTTTTAATTTAAAAAAAAATTGCAATCACAAAACCTATTTCGTACTCGGCTAAAGGTGTTTTATATAGAAAGTGGTTTTAATGAGTGTAAATCTATTGTTTTTATCGATGAAATTGTTTGTTATGTCTGTTAATGGTTGCTTTGGCGTTGAAAAAAAAAATTTCATTGTTTTTTTTTTTTTTGAAATTTTTTTTCTGTTTAAATGCATATATCCTGTAAATTCAACACTTGTTTTTACAACGTAGGCAGAACAATTATTGTATCAACGATTTTGTTTTATATTATTGATTTTTTTCTTTAAAATATTTTTTTCGATCGTGAATACTGAGCATAATCTAATAAATCAAAGCCAAAAACCTTCAGAAATTTCTTACTAAAGTCGGTTTTTTCTTTGAAACACAATAAATGTATCAGACAAACTCTACTTATGTAGTCGGGAAAACATTTTTGAAAGTAGTTGTGGGTTATAATCATTACTCTAATGGAGAAATAATCCTAGTTAATGCTTTACAGTGATTAATCCGTGACTTTATGGTACGTTTAATTCATGTTTTGCCTTTTTACTAAGTCATTGATTTAAGTAAAAAGCTTGATCATAGAACAAAGGTTGCTGTATTATATGTACTGTGTGTTATCACTAACTTGTCATTAGAATTAAAATGTTACAAAGTTAAGGAAAATTAAAACCAGCAAGTGAAAATAAAACACTTAACTTTAAACTTTATTCATTTTACTATTCCTTCTTGATACTTGCCTAAAATGAAACCAATAACATATAATTTTATATATCCAGGAAGTAAAGCACGTAGTTTAATCAATCATCTTCTGTATTATGCGTTTTGTGTTTTTGGTTGCCTTGGTAATTGCCAAATACACGTTTGTCAGTTACAAATCTTATTCTGTTTTTGATTGCTAGTTGAAAAGTGATAATACACACCTACTTATGCCATGCTCCTATTTCTTTGTGTTAAGAAATGACGTTTGATTTAATTTTTGTCATATGTTCTTAATAATACATCAAAAACAAGCGTAATAAGTTTCAAATCTCTGCCTTTATTTCTTGTTCTATATTTTCATCAACGAATGACATTTTCTCACGAGTTTCAATAAACGTCTTAGATAATTGAAAGATATTTTTGTTTCTTATTATCTAATCGAGTTTTTATCCTTTGTTGCACTTAACATACAGATATATAGATGACGTTCTGTGTCTAAATAATCAAAATATTGAGAATGTGTGGATGCCATCTATCTTAGTGAGCTTGAAATAAAAGATGCGATAAACGGGGTGACTTCAATTTTTCTATTGTCAACTTTCTGTTTTATTTAGAGTAATATACCTGCTTCTCCTTCATATGTTTAACAGTTAATACGGTATGGTAGAGCTTGTTCCCACTATGGTGAATATCTATTTGCTGCTTACATTTAAATTGCTGACTCACGGATATTGCAAGCCTAGGCTAATCAACGCCCTAAAAAATGTGGCCATCATCACAAAATTGTTCATAAACATAAAGTCACTGTATCAAAACTTATACTGGATATATATGACTTTCTATAGTTCTATATTCTTTCATTCTAACTAGACAGGAGGTGCTTACCCTGCCAAAGCACCCGGCCTCACTTCCTTGATGGAGGTTTACGTGTTTAACTTAATTGACCAGTTTTTAAAGTTTTTACTTTTAATTGTAATTAGAACAAGGACTGGTATGTTTGTATTGATTGTTGTCGAAAACTTATTATTTTTAGATTGCTATCTTGTACAAATCATTTTATGTATCCTTCAAACCGTGGATACTGACATGCTCTTGATTGCTTCGTTTAATATGACGAGCTAGGTTTTATGACCTTGAGAACTAATATAGATATTGGAAGCTTATAATATTTGTGAACCCTACTTCAATAAGTAAATAAAAAGAATAAAATATTATTTTATTTAGATTACTAAGTACAATAAATACTAAGTTTTCGGTGGAGTTATTCAAACACATATACGTATTAACACACCCAATTAAAATGGATAAAATAATTAGAAAATTTATTAGTTTTTTATATGAATGTGATGATTTTTTTTCTATAATTTGTCGAATAAAATATTGCAAAGGAACAGGATATGAAAACAAAAATATCAAAGTATATATTACTATGATGTAAAATAATTATATACTAAAGATTATATTAATTTGTAATTAACGTTGGACTTATGCCTTATGCTCGGTCAATAGGTACACCGATGGAAAACAAGATTAATTAAAATTGCAACTGCATAGCATTTATTAACAATTTATTAATTTATTAATGAAATAACAACGCAACTCAAATAATTTTGCCTACAGAAACCAAATCAAAACACTTTAAAAATACTTAAAGCACCTGTCAACCGGCCAAACTTGACTAATGAAGTATATCAATTGTCATGGTAAAGCGGTAATATCTTCTTATTAAAGTCAACGTTGTGAGTTGTGGAATCAGTGATATGAAATGCAATGTATTATGTTTTAAACCTTTATGCTTTGTGACCGTTAACGGTTTTCCCCTTTTTTTGATTCATGTTCTTGTAGACTATAAAAAATTACTTCTTAAAAGAATTTAAAAATTAATGTTTTTAATTTTCCGTTGTTTGTTGGTTCTCGCTTTTGTTAGGTATGTTTTACAAAAAAATATTTTTTAATTTTGAAGTCATATGTGCACCATTCGGTAAGTCATTATTCATCAGTGACACTAGGGACCGAAGAGGGTGATAGATACAAATGAAAAATAAAATAAAATAAATAGATAAATAAATAAATAAATAAATAAATAAATAAAAATAAATAAATAAATAGATAAATAGATAAATAAATAAATAAATTAAAAAAAAAAGAAATAACCCAAACACAGAAAATTAATAGATTCAAAGTTCCAACACTATTTGAAATCTAATCCAGCAAGGAAAGCTTCTCATTGGGAAACAAACTTATTTGAATAGCTTTATTTTTCAATGTTTGCTGTTTTTTGTTTTTGTTTATCGTGGTTGCTTAGGTAGATTTTAATAATTTCGACTTTCAGTGCTTCAGTATATTTGAGGGTATTTTGACAAAAGTTATTTATGAACAAGAAACATATGTGCATTGTTATAACAATATTTCTATTTTTAAAACAACTTTCAGAATAATATCGTATATATCAAATTTTTTAAATTAATTCTTAAGGCACTTGCGTAACGCGGGTTTTCAGAAAGATTTTGTGTTTAACTAATATTTCAGTTTTTAACTTAAAAATATTTAAATATAAAAAGACAGTAAATATATTTTGGGAAAGCGAATACAATGTACAATTAAGATTCTAAAAAACGTTGATGCAAAGAAAAAAGATTTACAGAAAAAACATATAAGTTGGATTTGTAAAAAAACGGCTGAACTATTGACTTCAAAGTTGTAACACTATCCTACATAAATGAGAAAGTTTTTCATCCCAGTCACTTGGGTCCTCTATGGCTATATGGTCTATAGCGACAACTATATATATATATATATATATATATATATATATATATATATATATATATATATATATATATATATATATATATATATTCAATAATCCTACATAATTAGATTTAAACCTTTTATTTTCGAAAAACCTCTTTTCAGAAAATTTATAAATTTTATATCGTGTTCGTGACAGTAACTTTGCTTGCATTTCATGAAAATCTTAAGGATAATAAATAATAGTTGTTGTCTTTCAAGCCTTATTACAATATGGAAATTGCAAAACGGGTCCGATATTGCAATTGAAATATCGCTAATTCAATTTAAAATGCCATATTTGCGGTCTTTTTACTTACAATGCTGTTCTTGGTTACAGTTACGGGTTTTTGTCACACCAACCGATTCCACCATTTCCCGCGTTTGTCAGGACAAATTTTAAAGCATCAAGATTTATACTGTAATTAAATCCTATTTTTATAGCGGACACAACAAGGCTTAAACAAGCAATAAATACCTAAGTTTATTTCTTATGAAAACTGTGTATAGTGAACCACAGTGAAGCTATAAACAACAACAGTTCTTGCGGCATATTTGATGACATGTTATAGAAAATTAGCTCACTTAACTTCTGTCCAAAATAACAATGTAAAAACCTTCATATACTTTTCTATATAATAATCTGTATGTTGTTTAACAAAATGTTAATTTCACGTGTAAATTGTTTTGTAATGCAGGCAATTAAAAATATATCTTTTTTGTCTTTTTCTATTTTATCTTTTTTTTGGAACTACTAAACAGTGCACGTGAATGGATGGTTTTGTAAATAAAAAATTGTAAGATTTTTAAAAAGCAACAAATTAAAATATTTATAAAAATGCAGTTTAAATCTGGGTAAAATTTCTAGTGATTTAGTTCCAGTTAGTTAGAATTTCCAAGCTACATCTTCAAAATTTTCTAATTCCGACCAAATATCTGAACTCTTCCTGTCGATTTCATGTTTGATATTTAAAAACGATCATTGTAATTTTAGTCCATATTGATGAAGCTGAACAGGAAATCAAATTTTATGGCTTGTTTTGGGCATTGATTTTCTTCAACTTTGATCTTAAAGAATATAACTGCTTCGATAAAATTGTTGAGCTTATTTGATTATAGCAAGAAATACTCCAATAAATATTAAATACTATTAAAATTGGTATTTGCTTTTATTTTCATGATCTGATCTCTTAAATCAAGTGTTTTACCCACGCTAATTGGATAGATAAATTGTAATGTAGTTGAGAGTGTAATCAAGCGATTTAGTAGCATTGATAGGAATTCAAGCGTTTATTTAACATTGATGCCAGTTTTGCTCGCTGATATGTTCAGCAATTATAAAATGAATGGTTTCAACAGCACAATAATGTTTTAGTTATACATAGGTAATTATTTCTCATTTTCAATGCTTACTGACATTTATCACTTTATTACCAAAAAAAAAAAAAAAAAAAAAAAAAAAACCTGGATTCAGGAACAAGCCCAAGCTTATATAGTTATTTGTTATTGTACAGTCTACTCATGAATATAAAGCTGTCCATGCTCAATATATGCATGACGTGTTAATCAAAAATATTGTACTTGCTAAAATGAATAAAAATGACAGACATACGATACAGTTAGGCTTGCTAATCTAAAATAAATGCAAAAGTGATTAATCATCACCGCATAAAAGTGTTAGCTCGGATGGAAATGTTTGATATAATATTTAGTTGTATTTTATTTCATCATAACTCATTACGCTAATCAAGGCCCTTAAGTTTTATGACCGTCATCACAATTTTGTTGATAAGTATGTAGTCACTGTATCAAAACTAATACTGAATATATTTTACTTACCTTAGTTCTTTGTTCCTTTCATTCTCAAAATTGACTTGCACGTGACAAGTGTAGCTTGCTAGTCAGGAGGTGCCTACCCTTCCGGAGCACCCGGCCTCACTTCCTAGATGGAAGTTCACTTGAATAACAAATTTTGCCAGTTTTTAAAGTTTTTACTTTGTTTTGAGGATTGTGATCTGGAGAAGGACTGGTACGTTTGTTTTATATTTATATCGTACCTAGCAGTTAAGCTAAAAGATTATATATGTATAATAAAATAAAAAAAATAGTACAACACGATTTTGTAAAGCATTAGCGCTTTCATTACATCTTCAGACGCTTTACATAGTAACATTCAAAACATAGTAACATTTTGTTACTATGTAATGAATGTTACTATATAAAGCGTCTGAAGATGTTATGAAAGCGCTAATTCTTTACAAAGTGTTACTATGTTATAGATGTTACTATGTAATGCGTCTGAAGATGTAATGAAAGCGCTAATGCTTTACAAAATATTGTTGTACTTATTTATCTATTTTATCATATTCTACCGGGCACTGAGAAACTAATTTTGTCTATATATATATATAAATATATATATATATATCGCATATGTGATTGATTTATCTCAATGAATTGAGAATTGATGAATTTTCCATATCGTACTCCGCGTGTGCACGTGTAGCCTATCTCCTTCTAAAGGGAACTACATTTTTGTCAATTTTCAAAGGTCAGAATTTAGCGGGAAAATTATATGAAAACGACAAAAAAAGACTTTTTTATGATGAATAATATCATTTTTACTTAACAATGTATATGAATAAAGAGAAAAATCATTGTTTTATTTTGTCGCGTAGGTTCACATTCTGCTGTGAGTGAAACGTTATTTGTTATTGTTGCGTGTCTTGTATTCATCCGCCAGCAAACTGTTGCATCATAATAGTAAATTATCAATCGTAAATTATATGCGAGAAAAATAATCAATTACTCGACTGAGTTCGAGATCGGGAAATTCTAACCTCGTGTTCAGATTATTTTTCATCTCAAACATGACAACTCGATCGGAATTCCCCCATCTCGAGCTCACACTCGTTAAAGATTCTCTTTATAAAGGATAAAACAAAAAGTATAAATAACTAACTTATGAATGAATAAATAAATAATACATTTAAAAAAAATTACAACCGATTGATACACTTTATATTGCTAAATTATATATTTAATCAGTTCAAGTTATTTGCTGGTAAATAGTTAATTGCTCCAATTTGCCAATTCAATCTCTCTCTCTCTCTCTCTCTCTCTCTCTCTCTCTCTCTCTCACACACACACACACACACACACACACACACACACACACACACACACTTGGTTTGGGTTCTATCCTCAGGTGATTCGATTTAATTATTTTGTCTCTGATATTTTATTAAAACTAAGTTCATTCCAGTATTGTGCACAAGGTGCTTCAAACCATGTCAAGTTAATAATTTTGAAAGCGGATACTTAAAAAATGAATGTTTTGAAGCTTTGCTCATATATTTCGGAGATCATTTATAGCAATAAGAATTTTTTTATATATAGAAAAAGTACGGTGAAAACGGAGGAACATAATTTGGAAGAGAGAAGAATATTTTGTAATGATTTGTTTAATAATCGTGATATGGCGCAATTACGCATAAATAACAAATGTTTTAGTAATATAATGATTTTTCTATACCTCCTGAACTGTCATCAGTCAAATCAATCCTACAGATAAGGAGACGGAGTTGTGTAATTTTAGCTTTGTTTTGATTTTTTACAAGTCAAACCATACATTTTTTTAACAAAAAGACTGATCCTAACATTATGTCTGGTATCCACGACTGATATGATGGATTTGTTTTACATATATAACATGTTTTGTAGTCTGTATTTTGACTGTTACAAGACAACTTATTCATCAATATTTGTATGATGTAGGCGTAATACGAGTAATATAAATATAAATAATACACAATCTAATGTACAAGTCGTTATTTGAAATCAAAATAGCATCTATGTACAATATGTTACTTAATGCAGTTTCCGACATTAATAAAGGAACTGTTAGGATAGAACGGATACAGCAATTTCCTTCTTGCCTTATTTGTATTTTGTATATAACTTAAGGATCAATTGATTCATATTAATGAAGTTCGTAAAGAGTAACTAGTGCATAAATTAACTCTTTTTTACCCGATCTGAATTCTAAAATACACGCCATTACATAGAATGAATGGCCTTTAAAATGATAGATTAGACAATCAGTTCAAAGCTGAAGTCTGTTTGCACTGTGTATTATATCGCTTCCCTGACCTTTTAAAGGTCTATAAAAATGAACTGAATAGAATGTGTCAAACTCATTTTGATTAAAAATCTAATTACATCGGTTGTGATTGTAAAAGTTGTAAAATGAAGTCATGATGAAGTCTTCAATGTGGCATGAAAACCTTTTTATACAAGTGATATAACGAACACAAACCATATAAAAAGTATCCGTGCAACAAGATAATGCAAGGAAGGCTTTGAATGGGTGATAAAACACGTGTTAGATACTATGCCAATGGATAGAATGAACAGAAGAGAAAAAGACGAAAGCGTAAAATGTTTTTCAAAAACTAAGCAGTATTGTACGAACAAAAATAAAATAAACTAAAGTAACAAATGGTATATCCAAGTTTTTGGAATATTTGCGGGTAATATGTAGTTAACTTTATAGTTTTGATTTCAAAATGATTCAATTTCGCAACTAACTTGATAGACATCCCCGTTTAAACAGGAAATTAATATCTTTTTCATATTGCAAAATTTCCTTTTGTTATACGTTATATTTTTCTAATTTGTAGTTTTAGAACTTGGTTTATATTCTTTACATATTTGAATATATTTTGCGCCATGTACTGCTAAGCTTGCTTTTAAAACTAATGATTCCATATTTTTAAGTTTTAATACTCATTTGTGTTGTTCAATACATTTAATTAATATTTTCAGAATGTCAACAAAACGATGATTCCCCACGGTTAGCTTGTCCAACTCCCGATAGAAATGGAATATTTTACTGTTTAGATGATAAAGACTTATGTGATAGAACAATACATTGTCCTTTTGGGGAAGATGAAGATCTTACTATGTGCATGTTTCATAAATGGGTACGTATAAAAAAATTAAATGTCCTTGACCGTTTTAAAATATCAGGCTTGTTTGGTTTTTGGTCTTTTTGTATGTTTTATATTTGATTAGACGCTAATAATTACTACACTGCTGACTATGCTTTAAACAAGTCACTCACTCACTCACTCACTCACTCTCAGTCTAACAGAAAATGGTCGTCTGATTTTAGTTTCTATTAACATGTTTTTTTATCAGTGTATCTTTCACTTTTTTGGGGTTGTAAATATATTTTATATCTTGGTGTAACTTAGCTACAAAAGCTACAATAGCATTTTATTTCTAAAAGTTTTTCAACCCCTGATATACCGAAACAATAGTGATTTTCTCCTCCAAAACTGCTGGACAGATTTCAACGATACTTGCTCAGAAGCATATATGGGTCGGTGTAATTCAGATTTGTTCGTGGCGTTGCCATTGCTACCAAAACTAGTTCATGGTGACATAGGGGTTCACAATTCTTTAAAAATCTTCTTCTCCGAAACTAATGATGGGGAAAAAAAATCTGATGTGATATTTGGCTTTTCTAGGGTCTTAAGCCTATAGTTTGTTCATTTCGTGAAATTCAGTCGAAAAATGGGTTACGCGTTTTTGCGTTTAATTTGAAAAATTTCATAAAATGGCTTCAAATTGTTGTCACTTGACTATTTGAACAGATATTGACATGGGGTTTTCAGTTTTCACTTTTTCTTAAAATAACCTTTAAAATGGGGTCAAGGTCATGACCTAGTTGGTAATTTTGCAGTTTTAGACTATTTTCTTCAAAATTTTTCAAGATATATAGCATCACACAGCATAACAAAATTTAAAAAGAAACAAAGTTTCGTAATTATATGATAATGCATGTATGAGTTGTTGCCCCTGAAATGTTATTTTTTGCTTATAAAAACTAAAATTGTGCATTAGCTTGAAAACTATTAACTTTTTCATAGGCATATATATATTAGAATGTTGTAGGTATTGACATGACAATCATTTTGATATATTGCTCAAAGTCATACGTTTAAAGGTCAAGGTCATAAGTGCATAAAAAGACTGAAATAGTTAATTATCTTGGAAACTAGTAACTTTTTGTATCGGCATATATTAGAATATTGTAGGAATTGATATGGTGATCATTCTGATGTATGATTCAAGGTCTTACGTTCAAAGGTCAAGTTCATAGATGCACAAGAAGACTCAAATTGTTAAATATCTTGAAAACTATTAACTTTTTGTATAGGCATATATATTAGAATATTGTAGGTATTGACATGATGATCATTTTGATATATGGTTCAAGGCCATATGTTCAAAGGTCAAGGTCATAGGTGCATTAAAACTGAAATTGTTTATTATCTTTGAAGCTATTAACTTTTTGTATTGGCATGTATATTGGAATATGGTAGGAATTGATATGGCGATCATTCTGATATAAGATTTAAGATCTTGCATTTAAAGGTCAAGGTCATAGATGCATAAGAAGACTCCAAGTGTTAATTATCTTGAAAACTATTAACTTTTTGTATAGGCATGTATATTAGAATATAATATATTTTTGCAAATGATTTTGCCATATCCTCAGGTGAGCATTAAGGCCCATGGGCCTCTTGTTATTTTAGAAATAACTTTCAATTTGTTGTGGTTTACTGGGTATAAACAAGATTTTTGAAGTGGCAAGTGGCAAAGTAATTTATGATAGAATTGCCACTTCCAAAATCTTGTTTATACCCAGTAAACCACAACAAATTGAAAGTTATTTCTTATATTTACAATATTAATGTTTGACATTTCTGTTTAGAATTTGCACAAGGTCAATTATGTTAGAATTTCCAAATACTGTTTTTTATTTTTTATCTCCTTGTTTTTGTCAGTGAACGGAACAGCACCATTCATTCATCCAGAGCGTTTAGCTCCGCCCACTTTGACGTCACACATAAACAAACCGCAAAGCAGTGCTGAAACTTCAAAAACAAGATTTTATTAAAACATTTAATTGTTTTTTTTATTAATTACATTTTCATAATATTTTTTATTTATAATATTTTTATTTGGTTTTTTCTTATCTGAATTTTTTAACATATCGCATTTTCAACTTGGAAATTCGGGATTTTGTTTATTTTCATCAACGTTGCTAAAAATAAATTTGTTATTGAAAATGAAAGGGGAACTTTCGAATTTACTTTTCACTTTATATGTATTCTTGCGCGACTTGACGAGAGGTTGACAGGTGATGCTAGTTTACTGAAATGTAGACATTATTCGTGTCAAACAGTTTATATAAAAAATCAGAAATTGTAAATATATGTATTAAAATAAATATCAATTAAGCAAAAAAATGTATAACATTCGAAGAACGAAAACTCATGACGAACACATTTAAATAAACGAAATGCCATAAAAACCAAGGTAAATGTTATTCGACTAGAGATTCTGCATCAACTTTATGCATGCTATATCAGAATACATCAACTTCTATTTTACTTGACCATATTTAAAAATGTTTAAATTGAAAAAAACCTTAAAAAAATCCTTTGCATACTTAAATATTTTAAGTGCATGCTTTTAATGAAAACCAGTTGAATAGTTAGCTGAAATGGTTAAGGCGTTATTTTAATCCCCTTTTGGTAAATAAATAATAATTTGCTTCAATTTATATGTTTAATATATTTTTAATTTTTTAATTTTGTTAGGTTGCTTTTATCGCTTTGTTTGAAACTATTAATCCTACCAATATTTGAAATAACGCAGGGTTTTCGATTTCCATTATAAATGAATTAAGCTTAAGATAATCAAAAGAATGGAAAAAAAGTATTTCAAAGAGCATTGAATTTATTGAAATTTGTATGCAACAAGCAAGTTAATGAATGCATTGACAGTGATGTACAACAAACACATATATCTCTTGATTGCAATAAATATACATATTTTTAAAAAAAAATGTCAACATTTAAAAATATTTTTTATTAACAAATACAGATAGTCCATATTTTAGCGATGGATATACATTGTCAACATTAAACAGTCCCTATTTAACAGTTACCTTTGTTAACGTAAACAGACAATATTTTGACAACACTTTGTATCGACAAAAGGACATTGCTCTCCGAACTAGACAAATTTCTTGAAAAATGTTATGTTCAACTTATACTCATTTCATTTCAATTTTATGAATAACCTTGATTACATAAATGAAAACAATTTAACCTTATGAAGAACTTAAGTTAGAAAAACAGATATCTTCCATAATTTGTGTTGTAATTTGTTCGTAATGACTTTGTATGTATGTATATTGTCATCATTCTTAAGACAAATGAGATATTGTTATTTTGTTTTGTTCTCTTATTTTTTGTAAATAAATTTTGTGTTAATTATTTATTCCCACCTTAGGAAAATGTGTTAAAAATTAAATGCATTTGTCAAATGCCCGACTCTAATATTGTCACCAATCTAATTAATATCATTTGTTTTAAAATCAAGGGTATTCCAAAAATAGGTTTATTTTTCATTAACTGGTTCTTTGATTTTACAACTAAAGAACAATTTTGAATTTTTAATTTTAAAACAACATTTGTTTTTTCAAGGTTTAATTGCGACTGAGTAAACATATCTAGGCAGATTAAAGTGGAAAGCTTTTGATTTTAATTGTCATTGTAGTTCTGTTGTCAAACATTTTATTGCCATTATCGAAAGTTATTTCACTTCTTGTTGTTTTTCTTGTTTACAGGCTGATACATTGTTACGTATACACGCTAGAGCAATGAATGATTTGCGAGATAAATTAACCAGATTTGAACATGAATTTAAACAATTTAAATTGGCATTCGAATAAGACTATGTCAGTTAAGTATATCCATATCGCTAATCTTTTACGATTGCCCGGATGACAGATAGATCATGGTCGCCAAAGTGTTTTTACGTGGATGTCAAGGGTATGATATTTGTTTGTAAGTGATCATTTCAAACATTAAGAATGTTAACTATTGATGACCGTGTTTCAATTATTGTTTGATCTATCATATAAATGACACAATTTATTTTTTCAATCTTATTTTCTTTGCTTCATGTTATGTGTTGGCGACAACAAATTCTGCTCATAAGATGAAAATATAGCCTATATTTTTGTAATACAATTAAGAAATTAACATCTTTACAATGCAATTGTATGCGTTTGATTTGTTAAGTTTTAAATGTCATTATGTGAAAAGCAAGACATGTTTGTTAAATTAATTGTCCAGTTTTCTGTCAGCATGTTGTACTTATGGGGAAACCAGCAGTTTCTCGATTGATAAAAATGTTCAAATAAAAAATGTATTGTTTTTGTTTTGCTTTATCAACAGTTCATAGAAATATATTTGATTTTCTTCATTGTAATTTGGTTTGCTGCTTTGTTATTTCGTGAACTTGCTTTCATTGGTAATTTTAACAAAGACATGCAGCCGGAAATTATGTTTTTAGCAGGAGGGATTGTAACCAAAAACACGACAGATCAAACAAATGTTATACGAAAATGACAACACAAGACATCATGAGCAAAGTTTCTGCAGTATTTCAAGAAACAGAAAGTCACTTATTCCAATTGTAAAACATCAAAATCCTACGTACAAGTTTTCAGACACGACATTAACAACTTTGAATATTCAGGCTTGAGTTTAAGTAAATGTTTTAGTGAATTATATAAGTCAGGTAAATAAAAGCCACTACGAAAGGAAAACATTGAAACGCATAGAATAAATAAGACAGAGACGCATTTACGTGCGAAAAACATGTACTCTATCACGTACTTAGTTTAAAGTTATATAGGTTAAAATTTGTATAAAATCAGATATATATACACCTAATCAGATACAATTTAACGCTTCACAATTATTTTAAAGATTTTCGTTGAGAAGAATTTATAGAGATAACAGGCTAATGCATTGTTGCGTATACACGTATGAGCAATTAAGGATTTGCGAGATGAATTTACTAGGCTTCAACATGAATTTAAACAATTTAAATTGGCACTCGAATCTGAATCTCAGTTCAGTATATCCATATCGCTAATCTTTTTACGATTGCCCGGATGACAGATAGATCATGGTCGGCAGTGTTTTTACGTGGATGTATATAAGATAACTTATTTTCATATACGAGTTCAGTAACATAACAACAATACCCTCATATAATACAACACAAATATTTCAATTTTTTCAAATAACATTATTTTTTGTTTATATTCGACATCCTATATGGACAAGTTTTAAAAGCCTGGATACCATAAGTCTTTAAATTTCATTAATATTTCTGTCCTAAAGACTCGAGCTATCAAATATTTTCTTTGAACGAAGTCAATTTGTTTACTACTCCTCAAGCGAAACTTATGTTTTTTTGAAACTTGTTAACAGGTAACATTAAAAAATGGCAAAGTATCTAATGATAAGAACGGGCAAACAAGACAAAAACCAAACATAAACTTATATTGTGCTAATTTCACAAGTCTAAGATTTTAAAAGTGTTGTAAATATATAAAAGTTTCCTTCACAAGACACACAAAAAGTAAAATAAATAAATAAATAAATGATGTTCTAACACTGGTACAAATACATACATTGCATTTCTGAACATAGCTTACAATGATTAAACAGTTTATCGAATTGTCATTTATGAAATAAATGCTGTTAAAAATTCAAAAATTCTCAATGTTTAGTTTTGTATATATATATATATATATATATATATATATATATATATATATATATATATATATATATATATTGCTAGCTAGACAGGAGGTGCTTACCCTTCCGGAGCACCCGGCCTCACTTCCTTGATGGAATGGAAGTTCAAGTGCATAACATATTTTGTCAGTTTGCAAAGTTTTTACTTTGTTTTTGGGATTGTGATGTGGACACGGACTAGTATGTTTGTTTTATTATATATATATATATATATATATATATATATATATATATATATATATATATATATATATATATATATATATATAAATTACAAAGAACATCTTGAACTATGTGTTTATGTAGTTTCTCAGACCTTTTTATGTTACCTGTAGGAGATGTTTAGAAACATTGGGAAAAATTATTAAAATCTAAGTTGAAGGAGTTCCTGCAATAATAATGCTCAGTTCTAGAGGCCTTCTATTAAACTCCTAGAATAAATCCTGATAAATACTCTCTTTGTATAACTTATTCAATCAAAGTCCTTTTACAAGTTTCCAGAAGCAAATTAAAGTTTTTTCTCGTACAAAACAATTTAATTATATTTCAAGGATGACATACACATGCAATAGTTTTAGGGTTTTTTGTTAAGTAAAATAAGGCTTATTTAAGATTTTTAGATTGATGTATTGATTGAGCAAAACTAGGGATTATACACTATAACATTTTTAAAACAATAGAAAATAGACTTTTAAATGATAAACACTAAATTGGCGTCAATAAACCAAAGGTTCACAAGAAACAATAATTCAAGTGAGCCATCATCAATTATCTGCTTTTTGTTATAAAAGTAATTGTTACGCTCTCGCCACTAAACTCAAAATCATAATTCAAGGAACAAACTAAGTTGATGGAAGTTCACGTGTATAAACAAATTTGCAAGTTTTTGCTCTTTTTTTTTGGGGGGGGGGATGTGATTTCGACAAGGACTGGTATGTTTGTGTGTTATTTAAAAGCTCAAGGTAAACAAATGTAGGGATAGCACATAAAATATTAAACATCCTTGTCACGGTCAATATGACCGTCATCGTTTCATTCACGTTTCCATAGCTTGTAAAGTAGATTGATCGTGATCAAGACAAAACATGACTTTTAAGTGTAATATCCGTTAACGATACTGACAGCAAATGTCTAAAGAAAGGTTTTAAAGGTTTGGTCTATAAGAACTGTTAAAAGTTTTTAGAATTTTCATTGACAAACATAAATGTTCTGTCCGGTATTCAAAGGTTTCGTTACAATTTCTAAAATGTTTCTGGCATTCTGTATTGAATTTTAAATACAGCAACAGGCAATTTGCTTAAAAGGCCCAAAAACGTAAATTGAACAAGGATTACAATTTAAAATCTTTCATAATGTGTTACATTCTCTGATTATTGTTGATAGTTTTTAATAATGTAGGTCATTAGGCAATAAGAGTTTGTTTAATGTTCAATAAAGCAGCAACCTATCGCTTAGAAATAAAAGTATCACATTACCACGCATTAACAAAGTAATTAGTAATAATTGATTGTTTATATCACATTGGGGGGTTTTGATTCTAGAATTTTCTTTAACTCACCGCCACATTAAGTTTTCGGGTTTTGAACTGTAGCACTCACGAGACTTGTAAATGGGTAGGAAAATCTTTTACCAGCCATTTGGATTGAAATTCTATCGGCCTTAGTAGGAAATCTTTGAAACTGTATAGGAGAAAATTTGAGTGATCAATAACAAACTACAATAATAATAAGTGTTATTTGGTTAATGTTTTTTCGCACTTTTTTACTTTTTACAATGCGGCCATAATTAAATGTAGGATAAAAAGAATACAATTGTTCTCCAACAGGCCATTTATTCACATAGATTCATTCTAATAAGGGTTACAAATATATAATACAAATACCAGTTAAATTTTGATGTGCCAGATGTGCACATTTCGGAAATTCATTAACTAAGTATTTTGAAGCTTTTTTTCATTATGGCATTCAATTGCTGTTTTATCTAAAATAAATATAATGGTGAACAAAACTCAAAAAATGCATATCATTTTAACCTGTATACTTGGTACGGAAGAAGACAAAGTTACCAATTTTGGTGCAAAAACGTTTATCGTTTAATGTTACGTAGATGCATTGTTACAAAATTATTTTAATTGAATTAAAAGTCGTCAATTTGATAAAAAAATAAATTTTGATTTTTTTAACGTTTATGTGAGAAAACGCAATCAATCAAATTAAGGAACAGGACATTGAACTATTTGGAATTTATAAAATAATTAAAAAAAATAGGCCTATATATAAGACAGGAGCACTCAAGAAAAAAAGGTGGAAATAATGTTTCATTCTAAAAAACTGTTGTTTTATTGACTATCATAAATGTAGCTTTTATGCTTAAGGATATTTGAGGATTTGTTAATGTACCTTTAAAGTGCATGAATGCCTCCTAAACTGACTTCTACGTATAGGATTATTTTTAAATAATGATTTTCAGGGGCCAGTTTCACAATCATTTACTCAATTGAGTGTACACTTTACAACTGTACAACTTTAATATTCCCATTTTGCCCTTATCAATTTTTTAAAATAGTTAAAGGTCTTTGAGAAAATATTTTGTTTCTATTAACAAACCTTTTCTTAACAACTTTTATGTAACATTAGATATTCAAATTTACCTGTGTAATATCTTATCAATTTACATTAAATATTCCGTAATTTGATTTAAGTGTACACTCAATTGAATAAATGATTTTGAAACTTGGGCCAGGGCTACATTTTATGACTTATTCAGAAATCCCTAAAAGTCCTTAATGGCACTAAAATGTTAAGGAGTTTTAATATTGCCTTAATAGAACCTCAAAGACTTATTTTTATATCTTAAAAAAGTTTTTAAAAATGATGAAAACGGGGAGTCGTTAATGTTGAATAAAACTTCAATTCTACATCGTTTCTTTCAGAGGCGATACAAATCAAAATGTATATACCTCGTTTCTTTCAGAGGCGATACAAATCAAAATGTATAAATCTAATTATTTCCAAAAAATGCAGTTGTTCTATACAGGTAAAGACTTTGGTAATCAGATCGAACAAATGCTTAAAGATTAAAAAGACCTTCGTTTATTAAAGTGGTACCTGTGCGATTATAGAACATGAATAATCTTATTTGTGGTTTTGTACTTGTCTTTGTACTTGTAAATACCTTATCTCAACCGATTTTTCTGTTATGTAACTGGATATTGTTTCTCTATGTCAAGAGTTTGGTTTCCAATTTAGATCAAACGAGTGCAAATAAACAAAGTTACTAAGGATATTTTTCCAAACTCTGCATACAAGTATATAAAAAATATAGATCAAAGAAAATTTTATTTCATTAGTTCTTAACATTTATATTAATCAAGGGCTACTTATTTCTTTGTTGAATCAGTTGAAAAAAATCAAATGATATAACTGAAATTAAAAAAGAAAAATTTATATATTTTTTAAAAATAAAAAGACATTTTAATTCTCATTTCCAACAATTAATTAAAGAAGAGATGACAATGGAAAATAATTTTTTTTAAAAATGAAATAAGTAAATTACATATTTGATATTATCATCTAAACAATTTTGTTGTGTGATGTCAGCCTTACTAGTATAATAAAGATAGAATATACATTCAGGCTTTTTTCTCGTTAGTTATGAAAATGTTAAACATAAAGTTGAAAATTGAAAAAAAAATTACAGATGGTATATAGTAGTTAAAATCTATATAAAAACTAGGTTAGCTTGATAATTATCTTCAAATAAAAATAAAATAATTGTAAAAACTTAACAATAAAAAATAAATGAAGAATACAACAAAGAAGCGAAAAAATAAATAAATAATAAAGAAAGAAAAAAGTTTTAAAAATTAAATCTCCAAAGTTTATGACCGATTATCATCTATTATGATGTTAATTGAAGACTTTAAACTTGCCTAATTTAAGGTCCTGAAATGCATTGATTTTCTATAAGGAATCATTTGGGGAAGATGTATAAAGTCTTTCAGTATCTTTATCGAATCTTAACAACCATACCGAAAAAAAAGCTTGTGTGATTTATGTACTTATGTACGTGTCCTTCCATTTCATAATCATAAATTTCATTATATTTAAATCTTTTGGTATCTATTTGTTTTGTTAAATTCTTTCGTCTGTTGGTTGGTGTGTCCTTTGTTGCCTAGACTGTTGCAAAGAACGATTTTAAGCTTCAATATTCTTTTATACATAAATCATATCAGAAAAATAAATTTTGAGTTAAATGTGTTTTTATTGTACATTATAGTATAAATGATTTAAGTCAAAATTACTTATCTTACGAGACATTTATCCCTTTAATTGCAAAAACCTGCTATAGTTTGGATGCAGTTTGAAACTACATTTTACACTGCTTACCACGCCCACAAAATCTATTGTCCTAACATTAATGTTTTTTTCAAAAATGGCTAGGCACTTACAATTTAAAGAAATTTTACCTGTTGTAAATTTCTTATTCACAGTCTATTTTTACACAAGGTTATTTCTCCAATTCTAGCAACGAAATACTCAATTGACAGGGTCTCTCTGTATTTTAATAAGGTCATAATGATATATATCAAAAGTGTTTTTATTTACTATTTTGAGATTGAGAATTTATTTAAATGGACAAGGTGCGCTCCTAAAATGCATATATAATTAAATTACACATGACACTTCATAACTTGATAATTTGTTAATGACCCACCTCAAATCTTGTGTTTGCAAAAGCAACCCTTTTTAAAATCACATTTTTGCGTTTCAAAGGTCGACGATTTGCTACGAATCTTCTTTTAACTTTTATACAATAAAACGTTAATCGTTCGCACTGCGATACATCGAAAAAACCTGGTTAACTTCGTGGCCTTTTTCAGTCCCGACTAATTTCTTCAATTATTTTATGTCAATTAACCTCATGTTTTAAACTTTGTTAACTCAAATAAGCCCGCTCGCTCAATCAATATTTGTTTTTAAATATGCAGATCCAACAAAAATTCAACTTATTTTGCTCGAAAACAATTTTTTGTATAACTACATGTGGTCAGGCACTGTTCTGAAGCAATATAACATATCTTCCACAGTAATAGAAACGAAAGAATAAGTCGAACAGTTACCTGTGATGTTAAGTGCTATTCTGGTTTAGTAAATATATAACACAAATACCAGTTGTCAGTGTCACTCGGACCGAAAAGTTTGATAATAAAAAACATAAGCCAAACAGTTGGAAATTTATGAATCTAAAGTTCCAAAATTATATAAATCCAAATCCAGCTAAGGAATGCTTTGCATGAGGGAACAAACCTTAGTTTTAAACAAATTTTACAATTTAAGGCATCTGAATATTTTGCTAAATGGTACATTTTCTGACAGTACAAAGTACTGCCTACTGAGTTATGGATACCCTCGGGAAGTTTTACTCCACCAGCAGCGGCACCCGCTCAGGAGTAATTAACATAATTTGATAGTGAACGACTTACCCATTTCTTATATTTCTTAATCTGATTACGACACGCAGGGGTGTTAAGTATGTATAACACAAGAATCTCCTATGCTTGCTGATTGCACTGCAGGATTCTGTAATTGAAAATGTACCATTTAGCAAAATTTGCAGCCGTTTTAAATTTCGAAAATTATTTAAAACCAAGGTTTGTTTCCTCATACGAAGCATTCCTTAGCTGGATTTGGATTAATATAATTTTGAATCTTTAGATTCATTAATTTCCAAATGTTTGGTTTATGTTTTTTATGTATCAAACTTTTCGGTCGTAGTGTCATTGATGAGGAATGAATTTCTGAAATGTGCACATCTGGAACATCACAATTTAACTGGTATTTGTTTTATATATTTTCATGCCATTTACCTGTGATCAATGATGTCCGATAATAAATGTCCTATTTGACTTGTTGTTATCTTCATTAGTCCATGTTTAGTCTTTCCTGCGTAAATAGAGAAAGTTTTTTCATTTTGTATCCACTAATGAAATTTAAATTAACTGTTATGTTTTATCCCGTAGCTATGAAATATCATAAGACAGAATGAAGGTCAACATTTTATTGTAAGAATAAAGTTTGAAAAAATAATTGAGAAATCATGATAAATAAAAAAAATTATATTTTTGAATTGGGATACTTACTAATTTATGACTTATGAAATATTTAATCTTTGCAAGATTAATGGTTCTCGATGAGCATTGAACCCTTAACCTCGGATTGTATTTCGATGTTATATCGCTCAGAACCCTCTCTCCAGATGGCTCGAACATTTGAACGAAGTCGAAGTGACTTTGAGCTATCAAAGTTCTACTCTTAACCTTTTTTTTACACTTTAACGAGTAGTTCTGATTCAATACCATAAATTGAAAACAACCAACTCTCCCTTGTTAATAACGATTAACCGAGTTTTGTCAATGCTACGCTAAAATAAAGATAGGGCTTAAAATTTATAGGAAGACTTTATATCATTTTTCGTAACGTAGAAATATTTCAGAAAATCTGACTAATGTAAACTTAAAGCTTTTATATTAGCTTTTAGATTTTTTGAAACCAATTTATGTAACAATTTAAAAACATAACCGACAAGGACCATTTTGTCACTAGATAAATTACCCCTAAAGGAGCAAGAATAGGTGTGTAATTTTCCTCAGTTTAGTGTTACTTTTTCAAAATCATTTAATCACCGATCTCAGAGCGTGTCTTTCTTTTTATCTTTTGATTCATCAAATTTCTTGGTCTTGGTTCCACAATCTTTTTTTCAAAGTATATGGATTTTGTATAAAAAATTATCATAATATCAAGAAAAAAACCTGATTTATTTTACAATCGAAAAAGCATTCAAATTGTCAGATTATCTCAAAAATTGATGTTACATTAAAATTTAAAAATTGATTGTTATATTAAAATTAACAAAATTGATTGTTAGATTAAATTTTCATAATTTCTTCCCTTAGAATGTTATAAAAAAATCAAGATTGATTGACAAAATCAAAAACGAAATATAAAGGAATGACAATATCTAACATTTTACGTTAAATTGGTGTTTCGTTTATCAAATGATTGTATGATTTATACACTATTATACAAATTAGTTTTAAGATTCATTAAATATACACATCATAAATAAAACACACAAATGTATAAAAATGGAAGTATTTTGAAGTATGAGCATACTACATACAATGGAATTCATGGCATATTACATCTCTTATTTAAAGTTTCGATTCTCACGTTTTTATTTTTACTATTTTTTTGTAATTAATATTTTTATTGTCCCAGATCTCAATTAAGAAGATGCCAGGGTTGGGGCCCATGGGTACATCTGCTGGGGTAACAGTAGGACAGTTTCTGAGTTGTAAATAAATAATTTTACAATGCATTATAGTATTAGGTGTAAAGGTGACAATTTATCTTGGGCCAGGTTAATTATCTCCCTTAGACCTTACAAGTAAATAATTTAAATATAGATACATACACTATAATATTAATACATATCAACTAGTATATAAGAAACAAGTCCATATATACCAACCAAAGAATTTTTTTAACTAATTCTTATTATTTAATCACTTGACTTTTTTGAAATTTCAAGGTTAACAATGTTTTTTAAAATACATATATACTTAAGTTATGCAACATGAGTTTTATGATGCTGTAGAAATAGTACAAAGTATTTATTTACAACCGTTTTTGGTGGGAAGTAAGTTTAAAATTTGATAAATATGAATAATTTCTAAGTTGTTATTTTAGTCATTGACAACCGTTAGTAATATAATTACAACTATTTTTTGCCAGTTTTTGTCCATTTTATAATAGATTGTACCAAATAAATCTCTTTTTTCTCGTCTAATATTGTCGACTGTATCTATCTAAAATATAGATTTGGTACGTTGACAAAGTTTAGTACTCTAAACAAGAACATTTATGATAGTGTCTGTTCATCTTATATTCACTTGTCTAAAAATTAATTATTTTATTTTTTCATGTAGTTTTGTTCACTGTTTTGTCTATAGATTTGTTTTAGCTTGTTAACTTATTCGTTGACTGACAAAAACAAAATCAAGTAATTTGCGACTTGTGCTAAATAGAAAATATTAAACATTCAACACAAACAGAAAGGAAAATGCTTCGATTTGATTTTGAGATAAAGCTTTATGTTGACAACCCAAGTTATATAAACGAAACGCAATCAATTTCAAATGAGATTATTAACGCAGCATCAAGGGGTACTTTTTCGTAATAAAATCGATCGGGTCCCGGCCAAATGTACAGAGTAGTGTATTTTTCCGGCTCAGTAAAGAGTGTTTTGGAAGCCTAGGCTAAGTAAAACGCTTACAATGTTTATGACCGTCATAACAATATTTTAACAAATATGAAATCACTGTTTCTAAATTGATACTGGATTTATTTGACTTTTCATGGTTCCATTTTCCATTCATTCTCAAGTCTGTTTTTGCAAGCGTACCTGTATAGTTTCAAAAGTTTTAACTTTTTCCCTTTTTTTTTTTTTTTTTTTTTTTTTTTTGGGGGGGGGGGGTTGTGCTTTGGACATGGATTTGTTTGTTGGTGTGACTAATCACTTATCGTATTATAACGTAATTTTTGACAATTTTTGAAATCTCAGTTTTTGACCATTTTTGAAATATTTTGCCACATGTTCTTCTTGGTTGATATAATTTTGTTTACTTAAATAGGAATTTTGAAAATTCTATACAAACATTCCTTTAATAAACAAAAACAAAACCGTCCCTGTATAAGGTATCCATAAATTGTTTGTTTTAAAATAAATGATAATAAAATCCTCTTCAATCAGACATTTGTTTAAATACCTAGTGATGTAGTTAGTGTTTTGATCCATTGGAACAAGATCGGAATTTATACTGTATTATGTTTAAGTTGTTTAATAACATTAACCTATATATATTTTTTATTTCCACATCCCCCTTATACTCGGGGATTGTAAAATCGCTTACGTCATATGTTTTAAAAATTCCATTTATAAAACTAAATCTGTGATAATGGATTAATGATCGAATGGAAGTGCTTACAACTACATTTTGTAATATCCATTTTACATTTGATAGGCGATGCGTTTTATGATTAATGTATCGTCAACACGCAACCGATTAAACAGTGTTCAAACTATACAATTTTACGATTAATGTAATACAAATTTAAAGCTTGAGTTAGATAGTTTCATTTTCTTATAACCATTATCAAGGGTTAATAAAATAGAAATATATGTCGATTTATAATTACTCTGTAAAAGAAAAGGTTATAAAAGGTTACAAAAATAATTACTTAATGTTAAATAGGTTAAAATGTACCATTTAGCAAAATTTTCAGTCGACTAAAATTTAAAATTAATTTAAAACTAAGGTTTGTTCCCTCATGCACAGCATTCCTTAGCTGGATTTGGATATATATGGTTTTGAAACTTTGGAGTCATTATTTTCAACTGTTTGGCTTATTGTTTTGTGTATCAAACTTTTCGGTCGTAGTGTCACTGATGAGGAATGAATTTCCGAAATGTGCACATCTGGCACATCAAAATTTAAATGGTATTTGTATTATATATTTATTTCCCCTTAGCGGGTACTGCTGTTGGTGGAGTAAAACTTCCCGAGTCTTATTTTAAATATGTGGTTATTCCTATTTTATTTAAGAAGGGTAACAAGAAATTGTTTCAAAAGGGAAATCAATTTTTGTTTAACCAGTATCTATTTGAATATATCAAACAAATACTTGTTCAACTTCGATGTGTCATATGTACACATTTCGGATTATTATTCCTCATCAGTGCTATTAGGAGCCAAAAATGTTTGATAGATAAAAATGTAAGCTAAAAAGTTAAAAATTAATGAATCTAGAGTTTTAAAATTATATGAATCAAAATTCAGCTAAGAAATGTTTTGCATAAAAGAACAAATCTTTGTTTGAAATAAATTTCAACAATAAGAGTTTATTAACATAAAGACGATGGGAAAGCATAATTTGGGAAAACTTAAAGGTCAATAACATGTCGTTAAAAAAAAAAAGTCAAAATCTCATATAACTCATATTGCAATAAAAACATCTTCCACCTGAGGTAGGAATATCGTATTCCAAAAATAACTCTATTTATATATTTATATCTAGATATGTCATTTGACACAAACACGAACTTAAATTAATCATCGAACACAAAGGATATATAAGGTACAAGTAATGTGGGGTTTTGCATATCAAAGAATGTCCAAAGAGTCGATCATACATAATTTTGTTCACCAGAAGGTTTAAGTTGGTTAATTATACAAAACGTGGGAACATTCAGCACTGTCTGAAAAACGAAACTATGAAATAGAAAAGGCTTAACTAAGGTGGTGTTATACAGAGCGTGGGACGATCAACCACAGTTTGATTATAAAATTATCCTCCCTAAAAAATAAATAAATAAATAAAAAAAAAAAAAAAAAAAAAAAAAAAAAAAAAAAGAAAGAAAGAAAGAAAGAAAGAAAGAAAGAAAGAAAGAAAGAAAAGCAACAATAATAATAATTCAAAAAATTAATAAATAAATAAATAAATAAATAAAATAAAAAAGGCTTAAGTAAGGTTGTATTAGCACTAAAATGGCTGGTAAAATAAATGTTTTAACGGTTTCCAGAAATAATGTTACACCTATCTTTTTTGTCAACAAAGTAAGTCAAAGCATCAGTAAGTGATTTCCAAAAAGAATGTTTTAGGAATATCAGATAGATCAAATCTGTAGTTAATAACACAACCCTTGTATTTAAACACTGTCCAAAAAAACTTTCCGAGTAAACGACAAAGGGCTTGTGAATCTCTTTTTTGCTCTTGCAAACATTAAAAAAAGTATTGTTCAAAGATACACCACATTGTGTTACTAAATAAATCTTACTTAACACTGGTATGTCAAGTTATCTATTAGTCTCCGTCTAAGGGCCTCTGTCGTTTTTAACCGAGTTACTTTATCTATTTTATTTTTTCTTGTTATTTTTTTTTAAACTTTTTTAAACGTGATATAGTTGCACAGACTTGTGTGTTCCTTGACTGTAAAACACCATATTTTGGTTTTAAGTTTTTTCCATTACCGATTGTTGAGAATTTTTGTTGTTTTGTTATATCCTTTACGTGTATCTAAGCCACCTTCTGATCATTTTCTAGTATTATGATGCCATATTTTTGTTGTTCAAGTTAATCAGGTTTTGTCCATCAATGTAGGTGTGGTGTGGACTGATTGTGTTAAAGAACAAACAAGATAATTGAACCTTTAAAAAGGTGTTCTGTAACTGGGCTACGAAGAAACATACTACCCAGTTGAGTTTTAAAATTTTTAAAAAGAAAACTAAAACATTTACACAACAGGTGCTGTTTAAATTGACTTTAAATTCGGGCGGCTAAAGGAGCATTAATATGTAACATGAAAGGAACATACTTGTCACCACAAAAAAAAAAAAAAAAAAAAAAAAAAAAAAAAAAAAAAAGTAAAAATTTTGAAAGCTGACAAAAATAATTTTACACGTTAACTTCAATCAAGGAATTGAGGTCGGGTGCTCCGGAAGGGTAAGGACATCCTGTCTAGCTAGCTACAGCCGTAACTGGCGAAAAATGTCAATGGCGATTTTAAATGCCACAGCGTTATATAACACACAAAACAGATATACATGTATAAATAATTTCAGTTTGAAACAAAGTTTAAAACTTTTATGTTTTTTTTTTGTATTCATGATATCAGTGTTTGTTACCATTTGTACATTTGAAGTTTCAAATTGCTTTTGACTATTGAAATAAAATGAAAAGCAAATAGATAGCTGAAAAAATAGCTTAAAAGACATAAACAGTTCCTAAGACAACGTTACTAAGAATACGTAGTAGTAGAAATAACAGTAGTAGTATCCATAGCAATAGTAAAAATAAGAAAACACGATTAAAAACAAAGATAAAAAGTCCATTGTTTAGAAAAATATAACAGGCACTGAATATTAGGTAACACTTAAATTGCACGAGGTCCATGAAACGAACTATTGTAAACTAAGCTAGCCATCGGGGGTTCAAACATCAAGATGCGTTCCGAGCTTCAGGTTCCTATGCAGATCCACAGTCAAAGAATCTTTAAAATTTGAAATAAATGTACATGTATTTTTTAGGTAACAGAATGAAATGTCTGACATAAACGATATTGCTCTACCGACATACCAGTGACATTAAAATTTCAGAATCTTGTACGATGATCAAGTGTAAAAGACTCGGGTGTTTTACTAATAAAACACCTCCGCGTGTCGTAATTGAATTAAGAGATTAAAAAACTCGATATATCTCATTAAATTCTTATCCCAAATTTTACTCAAGATATCAGGTAACTGACAAGACTTATTGTTTTGATTTTTTCTTTTGACAACTGTCCTTTAATTGAGCTCCAAGCTTGTGTTATGTTTACAATGACATTGAATTTTTACTTTTAAAAAATGTTCATTGTTTGGGCAAGAGGTGGTGTTTGAAGTTCGAGTTATCGAGGTTTGGTTACATAGGATATTATAGGTAATTGGTCGGGACCGAAAAATGAGTTACCGAAGGAAATCGAAGTATCGAAGTTTGAGCTATCAAAGTTTGACGATAATGACATACCCTAAAGCAGCAAATTCAACATTCAGCAAAAATAATAATGAAGTTTGTGAAGATATAACATGCAGTAAGCATGTTTGAAGCTTAATAAGGAAATATATCAGGCAAATGTGGCAATAACCAGCAATCATTTGTAATAAATCATCTGTGTAAATGAAGATTTGTTGATTGAAGTCACACAGAAATTATGTTTACTGCATCAAATGCCAAATGAAAACAGCTCTGATAAAATAAAAGTACTAAAAGTATTTACGTCTAACGTTAAAGCAATTTATTCGTTGCTAGATATCTTTGGAAAACAATTAAAATAATTAGGTTTTCAATTAAGTTATTCAATCAAAGAGATTATTAAACTGTTGGCGTGGTAATTATATTTAATAACCATTTAAATGCTGTGGCGATCAATATCTTTACAATTTTATGTTGTTTTTTTTCAAAAACTTTTTTTTTCAATTTTTTGTCAGATATAAAATAAAAATTCAATAACTATTTGGTTTTTTTTTACATAAATCCGACCATTTAATGCACATCTCTTCTAGAACATGTATAAAAAACGATGTACTGACAAGACATATCTTGTGTTTTTGTTAATTTAAAACGTTGAATTTAATACAAATAGTAAATTAACACCTAAAATTTTATCTGCTTTTTTATCATGAAGTGTTGTAAAGCACATTAGTTTGTGTCAGATCTCGCACAATATTTAATCTGCAGCATGTTTAGGCTCCCTTAGTAGAAAAAAAATTCTGAACGCTTTCTAATACACTATTTATGCCAAGACACATTTGTTTACATTTTATTAGAAAACATTAGGTTCGAAGTTTCATCATTATTACAATATTATTTAACATTATTTCTATTACAAATAGAATAGTAAATAAAGTCAGAAATACGTTTAAAAAAAGCACACAATCTTCGGAAGTAATTTACGATATCATACCTCATAAATTTCTCTTTCTATTTAATGCACTGATTTTACTTAGGGCGATATTAAACCATTGAACAGCGTAGCTATGGCAGTTATTGGATTATAAATAACATAGCTTTGCAAACTTAATGGCGCGCTTTAGCGCTTTATGATTTGTTTGAATGGCAAAGGTATGTCATTTATAATCCAATAACTGTCATAGCTATGGCTTTTCCTTAGTATGGCGTATTTGTTTCACAGTCATACTAAGGAAAAGCAAGAATATTTCTACATAGCAACAAAGATGGACAATTGAAAAATTGAAGTTATCACGCATTTCATAAAGCTTCAAAAAGTGGCTGTTATGGTCGTTATAATTGAAGTATTAGTCCAAATATGACACTAGAATGGGTCTCAATTTCATATTCTACGAATTTCTGACTGAAAAGAGATAGAAATTCATGTATGTATCCATATACCTGTATGTGGAGTTAAATGATTTAACGTTGGTTTTGTCTGAATAACCAGGTCGTAAGCAAGAAAATAAATCCGCAATTAGAAAACAGTAATATAATTAGATAGTAATAAAAATGACTATGGACGTGGACTTTCTCTTCGTATACACTGCATATGTGGTTTTATCACTTTCAGAGACACGTTTTCATCCCCTTTTTAATCTGAAGATATATCCAGCTTTCACACAGCTTAAGTTCAAGTTATATTCATTTAATTCAAATACACCTTATTCACGATAGCAAGTTAAGCATCACGAAGATACAACGCAGTTCTTGTTTTCTAAGTTTCGACTTGATCATGACGAATCTTTGATAACTTAGTCAGACTTTATTGGAAATCAAGGTCACAGTGTCCGTGTTAAGGTTTGTGTTTGGGACTGATTTCGTGCCAGGCAGAGTTGATGCTTCATTTTTTAATACATCAAGAAAAACGACCAGTTCTATAAGCTCACCTGACCAAAGGCCATGTGAGCTTATGGCATAGCGCAGCGTGTGTATGTGCGTGTGTGTGTATGTGCGTGCGTGCGTGTGTGCGTCGTTAACACACATTTTTGACTTTTCCTCCGAAAGTAATGGACATATTTAAATGAGACTTTGCCAGAAGCATGTCTGTATCGTTGCAATTCAGATTTGTTCGTGGCTTTACCATGGCTACCAAAACTAGGTCATGGTACATAGGGCTCTAAAATTTTAAAAAATCTTCTTCTCCGAAGCCAATGATGGGAGAAAAAATCTGTTGTGATATTTGGCTTCTCTAGGGTCTTAAGCCTATAGTTTGTTCATTTCGTGAAATTCGGTCGAAAAATGGGTTACGTTTAATTTTAAAAATTTCATTAAATGAATTCAAATTGTTGTAACTTGACTATTTGAACAGATATTGACATGGGGTTTTCAGTTTTCACTTTTTCTTGAAATAACCTAATGGGGTCAAGGTCAAAGTCATGACCTAGTTTGTAATTTTGCAGTTTTAGGCTTTTTTCTTTAAAATATTTCAAGACATGTAGCATCACAACGTTGTTAAAATTTTCAGCATGACAAACTTAAAAAATAACAAACCAAAGTTTTGTAATTATATGATAATGCACGTTGTAGTTGTTGCCCCTGAAATGTTATTTTTTGCATATAAAATCTAAATTTGTGCATTAGCTTGAAAACTATTAACTTTTTGCATAGGCATATATATTAGAATATTGTAGGTTTGATATGGCGATCATTCTGATATATGATGCAAGATCTTACATTTAAAGGTCAAGGTCATAGATGCATCAGAAGACTCAAATTGTTACTTATCTTGAAAACTATTCACTTTTTGTATAGGCATATAAATTAAACATTTTGTATATATTTTTACAAATATTTTGGCCATATCCTCAGGTGAGCGTTAAGGCCTATGGGCCTCTTGTTTGTTTTACTGATTGACACGTGTGTGATTTAAAAATAATGTGTAACACTTTATAAAATGCAAATTAATATAACAATTATCAAGTATAAGATAAGGCAAGTATCTTTGTTTCATCAAATCTTTATTATATTGGATTATATTCCAATTTTGTAAGATATTTAATTCATATTCATTTCAATTCAAAAATGGTTCATCTGTCACAAATTTATATTCACGATATAGCCCTTCTGAATCCGGTTACAATTATAAGTATTTTTAATTTTTTGTATACTTTCTATCTATTAGGACATTGAAGTTCTAAAACTTAAAAAAAAACTATTCGATATTTCTACGTTTTAGGATACACAATACAATGCATTTTGTAAATTTCATAAAACGACATAAATAAATCATGAATTCATTTTTTTTCAAAAATCTTATTTTATAAAAAGGCATAATATGCAAAAAAATGTATTTTGATGCAAAAATGTATATCTTGTTCATGAAATTAAAACTTCAAGTATTCATTCATCATAATTATATGATCTTTAATGCATTGAGATCATGTCTTTAAAAAGTTATTTTCCTTTGTGTTGTCGATCACGTTAGAAACATGATATGTTTTTATTATACTTTATTATTTTCATTAAAACGTTCTAAGATCAGTTTATGTGTCCATGGAAACAAAAGAAAATAATTCATTTACGTATTTTCGGCGGTCGAGTGGTTTACAGAAAACCAACTTTTTACAGCTTCAGTTCGAACCCAAACGTACCAAAGGCCTGTTTTGTCGCTTTTCTCCACCATCCAAGAACCAATTGCTTGAAAGTACTGCATTAAGTGAAACCAAACTAAATAACACCTTTACTTCACTCCACTTCCCTATTTATTTTGAAGAAGGTAAATATCAATTACCTAAAGAGGAAGCGGAAATTTCTTTTTGATGCCGTGAACTCCTTTGAAGTGATGCAAAAACCTGATACATATTTGTTAGAGCACAAATAAAAATTGAAGACGACGTTTTCAAGCAAGGTTTTCAGTAATTCCTATTATGAAACATTTTATTAGAAAAAAAGATTCTCTTGAAAGCAGGAAACCTACTGAGTGAGGTGATACACTCATGTGCCAAAAGTTTGTCAACTTTTTTTTCAAGATGGCGGCCACTGTCGAAATGTTAAAATTAATAAGAAATGGTAACCTTACCTTGTCTGTGTACGATTTTATTAATATTTGGTGACATAACCCTTTGAAATGATCACATGTCGACAACGCATGGGTAAGGTGGCATAAAGTCTTTGCAAGTACATAACGCAGATCTTATTCCAGGCACTATGAAGCTCATTCTTCAAATCATCGGTGGTGTGTATCTGAAAAAATTTCTTCCGCACAGTATTTTTCAAAGTTATCCAAACATTTTCGATTGGATTTAAGTCTGGACTCTGTGCAGTCCAGAAAAATGGGGGAATATCATTTCTCCGTTTCCAGGCTTCCGTAACACGGGATCTGTGAACTGGACAATTGTCATCCATAAAATACCACTGCTGGTTTTCAAAAAATTTCACAACAACAGGCCATAAACAGTCATCAAGAGTGGAAATATATTTCTCTGAATTCATGTTGCCATCAATAATGGTAAAAATTCCACGTCCAAAATATGTAATGCTTCCCCAAACCATGAGTTTAAAAGTTTGTGATGGGCCTTGGCCAAGATACCCTAAGCAATACCCCCGCCACTTTTCACATTTTTTTCGCCACTCTTTAACCTTACCGTCTGGTTTAATAACAATGGTCATCTCATCGCTGAAAATAACATGTTTCCAGTTCTGCTCCACTGTCCAATGTAATTTCCCACGGCAATATTGCAAACTTTTTTTCTGTTTACTTCACGAATACCGAGTTTTTTTGCCACAGTCCTTCCTTCGTACTCAAGCTTATAAATTTCCCTTTGAACAGTTCTCATAGAAACAGTTCTCGGCACTAAATTGTTAAATTCACGTGTAATATCATCCAAAGGCAAACGACGGTTCTTTTTCACAATGCGTGACAGTAAATGTTTCCCTCGATCTGTCATTACAGGTGGCCTTCCACTTTTTTGCATGGATCTTTTGCTCTGGCGTTCGCGATACCGCTTCAAAACTTTGGAAATTGTAGATGGATGTAAGTCTAGAATTCTCGCAACCTCTACTGACTTTAAACCGTTTCTAACCATGGCGATAATATTGTTTTTCGTCTCCTCAGATAACTCACTGCCACGGCGACCCATGTTTGTAAACACTTGAGTTACCTCTCTTAGCAGAAGATATATGTATTTCCGGTTTTATTTTTCTAAAAAAAAGGATTACGACGTAAAAGCGGTTCAAATACCAGAACGCTATGTTGTATTATAAACAAATCAGAATTCTTTACTTTTTACGAAGCGAGTTTCATGGGTTCGGCCATTACAAAAAGTTGACAAACTTTTGGCACATGAGTGTATATTAATGTTCAACTATAATCTCAGAGAACATAACAGAACAAAAAACCTAACGCTGATTACATTATCTTTTTCACGTCAAAGTTAAAAAGTTCCAATCATATATTGTATATTTTCATTCAAAATAAAAAAAATTAAAACAATAAAAAAATAACTAAAAAGCGTTTACTTTGCAACAGCCAAAGCAAATAATAACACATTTCAAGACAAGTGAACAACATATGCCGATGACGCTATCTAGACATTTAACAGACAGGATTTTAGCAACCAAGTTTTTTACAGCCGCGAACTTCCCGGAAGAAGAAGCCCTCTAGCGGATCAGGGACCGTAACTCCAAACATTTGGATAGCGTTATCGGCCTATAACAAAATTTTCACATTAGGAGTAATAACTGGTCAGAGTTTACTCACTTGAGTCAAGGGTTACGTTGTGTCAAAATAAATAACAAAAATCTTCAAGCCGGGAATGACAAAGGTTTGATCGATATATCTATGTTCAGCTAGCTTAATTGTCATGTTCTTTTCTTTCTCTAAAAGAATCTAAAGTTTTAAAGTTGATTAAAATGCTGTTGTATTTACCAAAAAATGGAAAAATGTGCTACGATGCACGATCACCTTTGTAATTTTTAACATACCCTGACATTTTAGTAATGTTTTCTAATGTTTTAGTACAAAGGCTATTTGTAATGCTAATCGGCCTTTGAAATCTTGAAGGGATAGTACTTAATGCCAAATGGGTATTACACGAAAATTTAAAATAAATTTCAATTGGCGGTTAAAGTAGTATTACATTAGATCTTAGAGAAGCATTCAGACTATATTACTGAATTCCGTTCCGACACTTAATTCCTGTTTTATTCAAAACCGATTGTTTTCGCGTCAATTTTGTTAAAATATAACATCTTCTCTTTTATGATTAGCCATAAAAGATAGAGAAATGTTAAACGGAATTAGCATTTGGATATTTCTATCTTACACGGGCTGTGCGTTAAAATTGGTGCTGAAATTTCTTTTACTTTAGGTGGCGCTCATATTTGATTAACAATTGCATTATCTTATCCTAAAAATAAAATGCTCTCATTTTGAGGGATAACGGCAGATTAACCTAAAAAATCACTTTGTTTTAAATGATAATTTTAGAATTTTAGAATTTGTTTTCCTACATGCTGTATAAACCAAACTTAGGTGCAGTCGTGCTGATTATTGAATATGTAGAAAGGTAATAACGAAGCTAGATGCTGACAAATTAACGCCAATGTCGATAGGAATAACGTTTAAATACATAATTTTGCATTCATATGGGTAACATATTCCATAAAGAGTTTTTCAATGCAAGATATACTAAATTCTAACTCTTGGTTGTGGATAATTCAGTGAAAAAAAGCAGCAAGCATCATCTCTGACATAATTATTTAACATCTCGAGTGAGATTTCCCCATTTCATAGACTCTCATAGACTCTGGTGTTGAATAATCATAAATGTTTCGGTTTGTACTTTTACATGTCATAAAAATCAATAGATAAAATATATAAAATACTTAACGACACAAAAATTATTATCAAAGAGATATACAAGGCGCCGACTTATTTAAATGTAGAAAAGTAATAATATGCAATCTGATTTAAAATTATCAAATTCATGTATTAGATTTAAGTAATTCGGTCAAATTTTCGTCTGCTATTTGTCTTTATCATAAGCGGTTCGTCACGTTTGATTTGTCATGCATTTTTAAGCGGCATTCACGCATATAAACCTTGCACGATCTTCTTGGTCAGCCCATACTTCATTTTGACCAGTAGGGAAGCAGTCAAAAAAAACCCATCCCTAATTCCCACCAGTGATATATATATATATATATATATCAGATATCTGCTTTTTCTTAATTTATATACTCAGTTTTCTCAAACGATGCCATGGATCAGGAGTTTATGGATTTTAAACATTTATTTATGAAGTTAAAATTCTAAATGGTATATATAATACATGGACGTTGTTATTAATAACTTTTTCGGCGGAATTGGTAGTCAATGCATTGTTTACACTGGTTACCCAATGATGTATCCGGAAGATGCATATGTAGGTAGCCCTCCATATCTCTTCTTAGCGATACTTCTTCAATTTCGACTATTTAAATCATTGTTAATCTGTTGTATGATATTATTTCAGTTACCATTGAGCTGTTGTAAAATCTTTTTATATTTAATAAATCTATGACAAAAAATGGGCCGAAATCTTACGATTTCATTGTTGTTTTTTAATTTTTCTCAAAATGAATTTATATTAATCTGGAATTGAAAGAAGAAATCAAATTATACAAATTTTATGTATTTTATGAAATCCTTCTTTTTACGATACTGATGTTTTTTTTTTTTTGCAATGAAAATTATTTAACTAGTCTTTCTCTTGAAGACGCCTCAACTATTTACAAAAGAGACGAATAGATTATTTGTCACAAATTAAAAAATTAGCTTCTAATAGTTCCTTTCCATATCTAAGTTTAACGACGAGCTTCTGATAATGGCCTGAATAAGGAAACACCTTTTTTAAAAAATAATTGGCTCTAGAAAACAGCCTATCCTTTTCAGTATATTAATCTAGAATTTTCTAGATTTCAAAATACTTTAAAAATAATCGATGTTGCTTCAGTATTGCAATATTTCAAAAGGTTTTTGTGTATAATAAACAAAGAATACTATATTACATCATGATTTCCATACTTTAGGAATAAATTGAGTATTTGACTTGTTATATATATATATATATATATATATATATATATATATATATATATATATCTGTGTATGATTCTATATCACGCTCTATCATATTGATATTATCAATATTAACAACTTAATACCTGGAATAATATAGGCTTTATTGATTCTCCAGGTATATAGGTGGCAGCATTAATAATTTTATCGCTTATAGTGTTTTAAAGTTTCAAATGTACATTCATGAACTAATATTTACAATATTACAAATATTTTACACAACAGGGTATCAAGTAATCGGTAGATTGCTCAAAAATAGATATTTAGATATTTAGGCTATTTCTATTTTGTCTTTACATTTCTTTATCGAATAAAAATATTTTAAATATATATAAAACTTGAAAACATACATTTGACGACTGTATATTTTTGTAAACTGTTTAGAAATAGTTCCTTTCCTTTTTTAGGGACAATTTTTAATTTCTCCACTATCCTAGAACTGATAACCTTGAAATATTTGAAAGAGTCTTGACTGGGGCGGAAATACTATAACTCCACTCCAAGGTTTTTACTTAAAACCAAATAATTATTTTATGGTGTAGTGTTCGACTCCTTACACTAAGTACATCAGTTCGGATACCATCAGACCCATCTTATTTATTAAATGTATGTGATTTTATTCTTTTTATTTATTGAATGATCCCTAAAACACCATTCACTTAAAGCTGCATAAAGTTTTTCAATTTTCTGAATTTTTTTTGATTTTCTAAAAATATATATTTTTTTAAAAATAGATATCTTCTAACCACGATCCGTGATTTTCATTTTCTTAAATTTCAATATTTTTAGCTGTGAATATACGGAATCATCTGACCGGTTGGTTAGTGTTTTACGATGGTATTATGAGCTTGGAGAATTGGCACGGATGTACGGAAAAACCTAGAATCGAAGGTGAAACCTTACAGATTGCATTAATTGTCCTTCATTAATATCCAGATGTATTTGAAATGGTGTTATGTATCCCATACTAAGTCACAAATGACAAATTCAACGAAGTTCTGTGTTTAATTTATCGTTTTTCACCGTTTTGAAAGTTGTGTTTAAATGACCCGGGTTTTGATGACGTAACCATGTTCTAATATTAGATCCCAAATGCTGCATCTCGCTGGGTAAATACTGTAATTTCTGTATTTATTCGAGCTTTTATCGTTGAACCAAATGTAACATTATTCATTAGGAACATCATTAATTAGATTAGCACCGTTTTAATTTTTGTCTTTGGAAAACTTAATGCAGCTTTAAAGATTCTTTCTTCTATTAAAATCAGTATAACATTTATCCCTTTTATTTTTCATTGTTGAAATATTAAGATTTGCAGCTGAATTATAAAGTCTTGTAGCATCAAAATTGATATTTTATTTTGTTTTAGACAATGTATTACTCATGCACGCAGTAATGTTTTGATTTAAATGCATTTAAGTTTATATCAAATTTATGTTGTTGCGACACACCAAAATACACATTAAGAAAAAGGTCTCCATTTTGAGAAGTCACTGAAATTATCGCCTGACTTACGGTAAAACAAGTCTTCTTTCTACAGGTCTATATTTTGAGAAGTCACTGAAATTATTGCCTGACTTACGGTAAAACAAGTCTTCTTTCTACAGATCTCCATTTTGAGAAGTCACTGAAATTATCGCCTGACTTACGGTAAAACAAGTCTTCTTTCTACAGGTCTACATTTTGAGAAGTCACTGAAATTATCGCCTAACTTACGGTAAAACAAGTCTTCTTTTTACAGATCTACATTTTGAAAAGTCACTGAAATTATCGCCTAACTTACGGTAAAACAAGTCTTCTTTTTACAGGTCTACATTTTGAAAAGTCACTGAAATTATCGCCTGACTTAAGGTAAAACAAGTCTTCTTTTTACATTTTGAAAAGTCACTGAAATTATCGCCTAACTTAAGGTAAAACAAGTCTTCTTTTTACAGGTCTACATTTTGAAAAGTCACTGAAATTATCGCCTAACTTACGGTAAAACAAGTCTTCTTTTTACAGATCTACATTTTGAGAAGTCACTGAAGTTATCGCCTAACTTACGGTAAAACAAGTCTTCTTTTTACAGATCTACATTTTGAGAAGTCACTGAAGTTATCGCCTGACTTACGGTAAAACAAGTCTTCTTTTGCAGGTTCATAGAAAACCGTAGATTATCTATAAACTTGTGAAACATTCATGTCAATAATAAACAATTTATGCCTAATCGCAGGATTAAAAAAGGCAAGGGTGGTTAAGCTGTCGAAAAAACATTCTTTAACATTTTACCAGATTGAAAACATTAAATAAAGATGTTAGAGAATGCTTGCTTATAAGAGACGTATTCAGCCATACATTGAAGTAGGCTATCAATGACATTTAACACATGGTGCGTTCTCTTAACTATATTTACTTTTTCATTATAAGTTGATTAGATGTCATACGGAGAGTCTTTTATTGTAAAATTTTTATATACTTATGTTGTACTTTAATACAGTAATATGTTTACTATACTTGGTTTTCCTTGCACTTCATTTTAAAATCGTATCAATGTCATATTTTCTAGATAAATGGCAGTTTTTAAGCTGCTTTAAGGTTTCCCATGAAAAAATTGAAACGGTGCTGATCTACTTAATGATATTCCTAATGAACAATGTTACATTTGGTTCAACGACAAAAGCTCAAATAAATATTGAAATAGCAGTTATTTCCCAGCGAGATGTAACCTGTAGAATCTAGTTTTAGAACATGAGGTTTTCTCTTTGATTTTTTTTGTGTCTCTGTACATCAGTGCGCATGCTCCAAGCTTATAATAATCATCGTTAAACAAGTGACCAACCCGAATTCCGTTTATTTACAGCTTATAGGAATGAATTTAAAAAAAAGTAAATCCCATGGATCGTGAGTAGAAGTTATTTGTTTAAAAAGAGAAGATATATTTTTTGAAGAAAAAAAAAAGAAATTTCAGAAAATTAAAAATACTAAATGCAGCTTTAATTATAAATTACAGTTTTACACACACACACACACACACACACACACACAAGCCTTGTAAAATTTCCATAGCAGCAAACTTAAGAGCCGTTGTATTCATACTTGACTATGAACGACAAAAATCTTGACATTCCGTCTATGAACACATATGAAATGCAATACACAATCTCGAACTACATTACCTGGATGATATTCACGTAATATTGACATTGTGAATGACCGTTAGAATTTAAATAATCAAATGCTGTTTTTGATGACCTGTTGAAAGAACGGACAAGAACTGGTCTGTCAAATCCAATAAACCACATAAAAAATTCTTAGACAATCAGATCTTATACAAATTTCTTCCTACCTTGGCAAAGCGGCTACATCCCCTATTATTTCGAGATAATGTGTAATAATACAATATGTCAATAAATTTTGGTCGAAATTCAGATTTCAATTTAAATTATGGAAGTTAAGAATGCAAGAACTGAAGTGAGACTTTGCAAAGAAGTTTCAAATATAATTGTTATTTGCTAAAGATTGCTGGTTATATGTTGGACGTCCAATTTGTGCATCTGAAACGGAGGGAATTTAAGCAGGGGAATGAATTTCATTGTCCAAGCATGTTGTATTGAATTTGAACCGGGATGTGTAAACGTAGACAGAAATGTACTGAGAGATTTTTACTAGAATGTTGACATTGTTTGATTAAAATTCACTCTTGTGATTTAAAATGAACATTATGTGCCGAACCATATGTTTGAAAGAATATTGAGTATGGATTTGACCTTCATAACTCCACCACCCTGTAAATACATCATGACATTTACGGACAGAAACAAGCAAAGTTAAAGTAATAGTCAACACACAAAAAACGTTTAAAATTGTAAATTTCATATATATCAGGGGCCAGTTGCACAAAAGATGATTAAATTAAATCATTAGTTAAGGATTAATGACTCGTTAAAGTCTAATCAAATGATTGATTAATCAGTTGATTAAAAGTTTTTGTTCAAAACATTTTAACGCATTGATTAGTTAATCAATGATTAAAAGTTTTAATCAATGATGAAACAAAAACATACCCATAATCCACCACTCTTATTGTCACTTTCAAGATGGCAGCCTCCATACCTCCATCTCAGAAAAGGCAAAGAAAAACCACCTTTTCACAAGGTGAAATAAAATAGAGGTATCGAGGCAAATAACTACAGGAGTAAAGAAATGTATATATACTTTTATATAAAATTGACAGATAATTGAATCACATTTATTCTGTAAAATTCCAAAGAGGACAATTTAATCCTAATATTTTCACGCAGTCATGTGTATTTTGTCAAAGTTTTGTGACATTAGGAGGATTTAATTTATTCACTCTAAATTCATTTCTTTCAACCCATTGTGTCTCCAATGACTTGGAGAAAGTTGTCACTGGCATAAAAGCGAAGAGCAAGTAGCTCTTCTACAGTAAGAGCCCTACTTCTCTTTGTTTTCCACGTCCTCTCTGACCAAAGAGGTAATCAATTGTGTGCCTTCTTTATCGAACCTGTACCATCTTCTGTGTTCTTCATCAGAAAATACTGAATACTGTCACAGAAATTCCCTTTTTTTTAATTTGTTGGTTATTTGACAATGTCAATCTCAAATAAGCCGCCATTTTGAATTTGCTTTTAATCAATGATAAAATTTTAATCATGCTTCAGAGGTTGATTAAAAATCTAGTCATTTTAACGAGTCGTTAAAACTAATCATGTTTTGAGCAACACTATTGAATGTTGGTGATTGTAAATGAAACAACAAATAATATTCATGTAGATACAAAGCTCATTAAGCCATTAAATAACAAATAGAGAAGAGGTTAACAGTTTTATCTGAAATAAAAATTGTTCGTAAAAAAACACTGACATATGCTATTTACTTGCTGATATGATAATTTTACAACATGTATGTCTTTTTCTCTTCCCCAACCTTATTTATTATTTTCTTGTTTTTTTTTGGAAAAAGTTTGAATTCTTGAATCAAAATTTTAATTTAATCTTAAAATATGAAAAAATAAAAAATAATAAATGCCAATTATTACAACATGTATAAAATTATTCTAAAAATATCCTCTTCATAAACTCCTCGAGGGTATCCATAACTCAGTAGGCAGTACTTTGTGCTCTCAGAAAAAATACCATTTAGCAAAATTTTCAGTCGTCTTAAATTTATAAATATATTAAAAACTAAGGTCTGTTCCCTCATGCTAAACATTCCTTAGCTGGATTTGGATTCACATATTTTTGGAACTTGAGATTAATCAATTTTCAACTGTTCGGCGTATGTTTTTAATCTATCAAACTTTTCGGCCCCTAGTGTCACTGATGAGGAATGATTTTACGAAGTGTGCATATCTGGCACATCAAAATTTAGCAGGTATTTGTTATACATTTAAATAATTTAAAAACCTATGTACATTAATCATTTATCATTGGATCGTTCATCGTTGTTGTTTCCTATTACGTATTTATCTCTATAAATTATTGTCAAACTGCTGTTTTAATGTTGCAATGCAACAAGTAAAAAGTTAAACATTTCAGTAACATAAACCGCTTCAATAAGTAAAACACCGAAAAAAAATGTTTTTGAATTTCAGGTAAAACTTAGTCGACCAACCTCTTAGAATATATGAAGAGGATATTTTTTCTTTGTAGTCATTACAAATAAAGGGTCTGTAACTAAACAAAAAAAAAAACCGAACCATTTTGAAAAAAAGTGAAAAACTATGTAAAATCTTTAAAAAATTGACAATTCAGTAAAACACATATATATAACTTCTACAGAGGAATGAATTGATTGATAAAATGGGGTTTTACGACCCAGTCCAATATATTTTAAGGGTGTAGTGGCCGAAATTTTTACATTTGAATTGTGAATAGTGATGTCGAGTGTTTTGGAAGGGTAATCTCCTACTTTCTAAGCTAGCTTCAACCTTCACAGGTGAATCGAAATTGAGAATGAAAGATCCAATTTTTTCGGTGATGTCTTTATGTAATTGCTGCTTGCTTAACTTACAAGTGAAAGTCGCAATAAGGAATAACAATCCGATTTTTAATTAAACATGTATTTATAACTTTGCAATTTAACTCACATCTTCATGTTTATAATTTTTAAATACAAAGAAACAGATTAATTAGAAACTAGTTATGTCTCAGAAACGCAAGCAATAACAAATGTACTGAATTTATAATTATATGATAATCTTATTTTGTGTTGTGTTTCAAGGAAATGCTACAAATAATTTAACGCACTATGATTTACTACTTATTTTTTTTAGTTTCAACGAACTGTGAAATGAACCGCAATAGTGATTTCAACCTCATCACAAAACTACACTGGTCCCTTCGGATGAGACCTTAAAAAACTGATTCGGCAGGCGTGGCACGTTAAAGAACAAGAACCTCTCTGCACGCTGAAAAGGTAACAAAAGGTTTGCTACTTCACCTATTACTTGTGACGTCTCGATAAAAGTGAAATATTCTTGACTGGGACGTAAAACTACATTTAATCAATCAAGTATCGTTTCTTGTTTAAACGTGCAAATGGAATCTAAAAACTTGACAAATTTATTATAGAAGCCAAAACCAACTGTTGAGACAAAATTTAACATTTAGAATACATGATTGGCAAGTACAAAAGGTATTATTAATCGTTTATTGTAATTTTTTTTAAATATTGGCTTGATTAACAGTTTTTCATTATCATGACCGAAGATTTAAGGTAATTGCTTAGACAGAATTAATATATATTTGATATTCGTAAAAAGGTGTTATTTGGTAATATGCGATATATATTTTTAAAAGGTCCTATTGAATTAAAACTTTTACAGAACTATGATATGATATCACATGTTTTGCTAATAAATTTCCGTCTTAACAATTTTTTAATCAACAGTATAAAATATATAAAAAATCTTAAAGTTAATAGACAATGCTTATCTCTATTATGTATTGCAATAACTAGTGGCTTATATACACAATCTTACAATTTGCGTTTGCAATATATATATATATATATATATATATATATATATATATATATATATATATATATATATATATATATATATATATATTAAGGATTGTATATCTTTGCATTAAATCAGCATATGTTTAATTGGATTGACACAATTTGTTACTCTTATTTAAATTCAAATTCAGTTAAATACCTATGTAATTAAAACTTGTACCTAGCATCCAACAATTTGACACTATGCAAGGACTAGATTACCAGTTTAAGCTTTGAGAATTTGGTGAAAGATAACCAAATAAAACAAACATACCAGTCCTTGTCCACATCACAATCCAAAAACAAAGTAAAAACCTTGCAAACTGGCAAAATAAGTTATACATGTGAACTTCCATCAAGGAAGTGAGGCTAGGTGCTCCGGAAGGGGTAAGCACCTCCTGTCTAGCTAGCTACACCCGTCACGTGCAAGTCAATTTTGAGAATAAAACCATTTCATTGATACCTTAAATTTTTTATACTTGTATGACAACAAAATTTCCACTATTTTCGTTATAGTAATTTTTGAAGTACATGACCTAGTTTAATTATGTAACTTATAATCAATATAATATAATAATCAATATAATATATATAATAATCAATATAATATATATTACTTGCTGTCTAATCATACGTTACATTAACTGTTTTTTTTTACTACACGTGTATTTTATCTTTCTACTTATAAAGGTATATTAGAAAACCTATATGGCATATTAATTTTTTTCAAAAAAAAAATTCATTTCGTTAATTTTTTATTTTGTGATAAATGATAAAAAATCTTATTTCTATGGTAATTCTATTTATGTAAAAAAAATCGTTATTTGATATTATTCTGGGTTTAACTTCCTATTAGGTCGAAGTCGTTTAGAGATAATAATGATATGTTCGATAAAATGAATTTGAAAAAAAGTCATAATCAAAATTGAAATATATTTATATATACACATGTATATATTTCAGTTTTGATTATGACATTTTCAAAATTTATTTTTTATTGTTGTTTTGGCATTCAATATAACATATATACATTTGTAATTTTTTCTGACATTTAATTTATGGAATAGACTTGTAATAAATAGTTACACATACATGTATATAATCGCTCATATAATAATTGCAAAACGCTAATAATAAGTAATGTTTCAGTACATTATTCACACCAATGGTATGTTGAATGTTTAATATATATCTGTGTGTGTGTGTGTGTGTGTGTGTGTGTGTGTGTGAGAGAGAGAGAGAGAGAGAGAGAGATGAAATCTTACGTTTTATTTCCAGTTTATAAAATTGTCAGTTGTTCCTATAACCTTGAAAGATGTTCGTAATCCCCCTTTCTCGTTGCTATATTTTTTTTAAATATTCATAGTATCATAAATAATATTTCGATAAGCACTAAGAGACAATTTTTTTAAGCATCTTGATTAAAATATGACGTATTTGGTTTGTGTAATAATCAAATCTTGTATATTATTTCTGATGTTTTCGTCGTGCTGTTTACAAAACGTACAAAATGAATAGTTTCTTTCTTTTATTTTTAACAAGAGATCATCAGTACCAAAACTATTATGTATTATAATACTATTATAATGTATTATATATATTATGAATATTATTAGGAATTACGTTTAATGTTGATTTGAATAAAAAGACAAATGTAAACATTCTACTTGAAAAATGGGAAAAAAACTTGACGAAACTTTGAAGAATATCTCGATTAAAAATTTTATCAATTTCTCATTTCAATCACTTATTTCAATTTCCCAATTGTAGCCAAAATTTTCTAAAAGAATTGAACAGATTATTTGGAATAGCCAAGTTGATAAAGTAAAATGATATATTATGATAAAACATTATCAAGAAGGTGGTTTAAGAATGATTTATCTAAATTCAAACATGTAGGTTCTAGCTTTCAAGATAACTTGGATTCGTAGACTGATTCACAGTACAGGCAATTGAACTAGTATTATAAATTATCAAGATGATCCTAATAGATTGTTTACGGTTTGGCGAACTTTTCTTATTCAGGTAGAAAATAAGTTAAAAAGCTCCTAGGGTAATGATTTTATTGCATGGAAAAAAAACTGTTTGTTAAAGAAACTGAAATAGATAAATTGCTGAAATCTGTGAAATTTTGTCTATAGTATAATTCAGATATAAAAATTTGAACAAAATCCGCATTCAACAAAAACCTGTATATAAAGGCATTTTCTATGTAAATGATATTATCAACAAAAACAATAATCCTCTTTCGTGTGACGAACTTAATACCAATATCCCATGTGAAATAAGTTTTAAAGACTTTCTATCTCTAATAAATGCAAATAAATTGCAAAAAATAATAATAAAAAAAATAAATAAATAATAAAAAATGAATGAATAATTAAGCAAACAAAAAGTAAGTTCTCCGTTTATTCTAGGGAACATTTAAATATTGTTAAAAAGTAAGTGTGGTTCGAAAGATATGTATAATGTACATGTACTAAATTACAACTCGTCCAATCCAGCTTCAAGATTAAAATGGGACAACTTATTTATTACCTTAACAGTCGAAAACTGGAAAAGAATGTACAAAAACACTTTTACCATCTATCTGGAACCAAGTTGCATTGGTTCCAATATAATCATGGCTTAACTAAATCCTAAAATAAGATTTCTGGGTTTAAAATTGTACTTTAGTTATAATTATTTCACTTTTTTTCGAGAAGAGGCGAGATTTGCCCAGTAAATAAGCCAAATACCAACTGAAAAACAATTATTGCGGGGCGCAATCATGGTCATTTTTGTATAAACCGTGAAAATCAGTTATTGTTGTTTAGTTCAAATTAATTAATTTGTAAATAACAAAAAAAAAAAAAAAAAAAAAAAAAAAAAAAAAAAAAAACCTGGATTCAGGAACAAGCCCAAGCTTATATAGTTATTTGTTATTGTACAGTCTACTCATGAATATAAAGCTGTCCATGCTCAATATATGCATGGCGTGTTAATCAAAAATATTGCACTTGCTGAAATGAATAAAAATGACAGACATACGATACAGTTAGGCTTGCTAATCTAAAATAAATGAATCTCATAAACAGTTTATGAAGGTAACATGGTCAAATTTCGTTTTGAAATAAAACCACTTTTTGAAAAAAAATATCATATGTAAATTTTCAGACAATATATCCTATTATAAAATATTAATAATGAAAATAATAGTTTTTTTAATCCAGTATACATTACCAAACAGATTGAAAATGGAAATTGAGTATTGTACTCAACATTTTTATGTTGGTACTCAACGACATCTTTAGCTCACCTATCGCGATCCGTCTTCGTCTGCCGTGTGTAAACTTTTAAACATGTTAATCTTCTAAAAAATACTGGGTCAAATTTAATGGAACTTGTCTACCATCATGCCTGGGAGAGGGTCTTTTAGATTTGCACAAATAAAAGATTTATTTACTCTTGTGGCCCCACAAGGGGAAAATAAATAATAACTTTAACAAATCTTCTCCTATAAATGTATAGCATATATATTTTAGTTATTTAGTTTATGATATTCTTAGATCACCTAGTTTTAGATTTGCACAAATGGTCACCATTGGACAAAGCACTTAGTAGGAACACTGCTTAAGATAATATTTTTGTTAATATATCTTGAAAACTTGCAACTTTTTGTATAGGTATGTATAATTGTTATGTAGATGATTTTGAAATATAGATCAAGGTCATACGTCAAAGTCAAAGATCAAGGTCAAAGTCAAAACTGCAAAAAATTGTTTATTATCTTGAAAACGCAAATGGTTAACCTTCTAAAAATATTCATTGCACAGTTTATTTACTACATGTATTTTCGCTATTTACAAAAGATATTCCGAATTAAATATTGTGTCAGTTCCAAACTGGGGAAACTTGGAAAGTTTCTGCAATTACAGTTATTGTCTATTGTATCCCGCAAACAATTTTGTACATATTCCCGGGTGAGCTGCAAGGCCCATGGCCTCTTGATATAAGAAAAGTCACCTAAACAGCTTTTTGTTTAAACAGGTAGTTAGGAATTTTAATAGCCTTCGAACATCTGAACTGTTTTATTAAGCCAAATGGAAAATTTAGCAAATATCTATAATTAACCACTTAAACAAGCATGGTTACCAATATTAGTAGTTATATTGAGATTTGTGTCCAAAAAGGAACTTGGCAAAAATTAAATCAAACAATAACAAGAGCCAAATGAACCATAATCAGTATAAACCAAATCAACACACACTTCTAAATGGCAAAAAACGAAAAAGCAAAATCACTGAAGATTATATAAAACCAAATAGAATTGATTTAAATGTAACCTTTCGTGGGTGTCATAATTCAGCTAATTAAGTCCAAATAAGAAGCAGAACATGAAGAATCTGTCGTGTCTTTAATCTCAAGCTTACTTGGATAGATGGCATTCATTCACATATTTTCCAAAATTGGGATTATTTAGAAATATGTCATCTATATATTTGTATGTGTAGTTGAATAACTTAGCGACAGTCTTTTCTCCAGATTTGACAAGGTTCTGTAAAAATGCTGATTCATATGAATAAAGAAACAAATCAGCAAGCAAAGGTACACAGTTTGTGCCTATTGGTATACCGATTGTTTGTTGAAAAATTATATTGTCAAAAACAACAAAAATGTTGTCTATCAAAAACTTAAACATTTTGTTGATGGTATCTTCCCTAAAGGGAGAAATAACGCAATAAGGCAAGCAAAATAAGAACATTAATATACATGTATAAGATTATATGCATATAATATGGACACACAAGATAAGTCTTTTGTAGTGTCCTAACAATCCCACAAAATTATTTAAAGTAAACAGATATAAAATTACCATTAGGTCTTTGAAGGAGTTAGTTTATTCACGTGTATGTATATATTCTACAGCGTTTTCTCGATATAGCAAAAGATATGGCTTAAAGGATTTTTTGTTTAATAGAAAGTATTATATCAACGTCTCTAAAGAGCTTATGATGTAAAATACAATCAAGTTTTAAAGCAGTAGATTGTCAAACTTAATGTACATTTGATCGACTTTTATAGACAAAAAGGAAAAGCATTTGTAATTCGTTTCACATAATATGAAACTGACATATTGGTGTAATGATTAAATAATTTTTATGTGACTACAACATACTATGATGTAATATTTTTTCATTGAATTTTAAATACAGTAACATTCAATGTTGATTTATAATTTCTTCCTGGATCAATTTTTGTTGGCTTTGATTAAATGATGTGGGTTTGTTTAAGGATTGTGTTTAGCGCGTCATTCAACATATTTAAAGAAAGGATGAATGACCAACCTTCTTGTATTGATATCTACAGGAGTCGTATTCCAAACATGGCTATGGCTAAATCAGTAAGTTTGACACGCATTTAAAAGCTAAGAAAGCTTTATAAATTTTCTGGCGTTGATGATGTAAAAGTTAGACACTTTTTGTGCACTGATTATCACTTTGTTAAAAAATAATGCTGAGTTCTTAAGTTAATTATCCAGTAAAAGTAATATTTAAAAAATTCTGTTAACATTTCTGCATCCAAATCACCCAGAGCTAACGTTACTTAGATAAAAGTGATTTAATGGCTACAACAAAAGTGAATTAAATCTATTCGATGGTCATCCTTGAACTTTTGTAAAATATATATATATATATATATATATATATATATATATATATATATATATATATATATGTGTGTGTGTGTGTGTGTGTGTGTGTGTGTGTGTGTGTGTGTGTATTTCTCGCATATGTCATGGATTTATCTCACTGAATTGGTAGTACGATATTTTTCCATCTCGACTTTAAACTCGTAATCGATTCTCTATATTGTACTGTTCTACATATTAAAGCAGTCGATCGATTGACTTAAGCTATTACGACGCTTTTTAACATGTCATTTTGCGGAACATTTTTAAATTTTGCTAAATTAGGGTATAATAATAATAATAATAATAATAATAATAATAATAATAATAACAATAATAATAATAATAATAATAATAATAATAATAATAATAAACAGGAAAAATATTCTTTTTTAGTTCGTTTCTTGATTCATGACATTTCAACAATTTATTATTTCTGTATAACTGAGTGTGGGAATTCATATGAATAAAGAAAACAAAGAATTCATACATAAAAATAAACAACAAAAGATAGCAGTGCTGTTTTGGGAAATCTTGACTTGACTTGTCAGCAAAACAACTATTACACGTACGTTTGATGCCATTTATGTCATCTTTTGTTTTCTTCCATATTGTTTCTGTGTACCTTTAATATAAAACACTTAAACATCATCACATAGTTTTGACCATTATATGAGTTTGATATTTGTTCAAGCATTCCGGATATGAAACATTTTTGTTCGTCTCAATTTGCTGTGGACGTTTTGGATATTAACTAAGACAGGCGAAACAATAAAATTATCCAGAACTGTTACTATTATTTTAAAATATTTTTTAAATATTTTATTTTATTATTATTTTTTTGCAACAAAAGACGTAACTGGGCTAAATGTTGCAGTGTATCCATCATGCCATGCTAGAACCACAAAAAAAATTTGTTTAGTCTTTTTTCTACAAACAATGTCATCTGTTTTGTATTTATATGTTTTTTTTTTTTTACAAAATACGTTTTAGATATTTTTCTTTATCTCTGTAAGCTAACTTGTAAACAAATACAGTTTTCAAAAGCCCTTTTAAAATTGTAATTCAGATATGAAATATCTTAATAAGCCTATGATGTACAATGTAAGTGTCATAGTATGTATGCTGAATAAATATGGAGATCAAACTGTGTAGACACTCCGTTTCTTTAACCTGACATTACTAGTGCGCCATTAATACTAAACCCTAAAAAAGTGTTTTTTTTAAATTTCCAAAAATCCTGAGTATATTTAATAATACATTTGCAGTTGCACTTTTTCATTCTACAAAGTGTAATGATTCTTTAAGGGAATTAAGGACACATATAAAGCACTTTTCTTAGCGAAATATATATATATATATATATATATATACTACCCTAGGCTTAATACTTGTAAATAGACTTTTTATTTTTATTTTTACTCAAGTATCTTCCTTAATTACATCTGCAATGCATTACCGTTGATATACAGAAACTGAAAATTATGACAATCAACTGTATGTGCAGTGTAATCTGCAAATGCATATGTCAAGTGTGTTCTGCAAATCGACATGTCCAGTGTGATCTGCAAATTCAGATGTCAAGTGTAATCTGCAAATCCAGATGACAAGAGTGATCTCCAAATCAAGATGTCCAGTGTGATCTGCAAATCCAGATGTTAAGTGTGATCTGCCAATTGAAATGTCCAGTGTGATCTGCAAATCTAGATGTATAGTATGATCTGCAAATTCAGATATGCAGTGTAATCTGCAAATGCAGATGTCAAGTGTGATCTGCAAATGCAGATGTCAAGTGTGATCTGAAAATCAAAATGTCCAGTGTGATCTGCAAATCTTGATGTCAAGTGTGATTCGTAAATCCAGATATAAAGTGTGATCTGCAAATCCAGATGTCAAGTGTGATATGCAAATCCAGATGCCCAGTGTGATCTGAAAATCCAGATATCAAGTGTGATCTGCAAATCTACATGTCAATTGTGGTCTGCAAATTCAGATGTCAATTGTGATCTGCAATTCCAGATGTATAGTGTGATCCACAAATCGACATGTCCAGTTTGATCTGCAAACCTAAATGTCCAGTGTGATCTGCAAATCAACATGTCCAGTGTGATCTGCAAATCCAGATGTCAAGTGTGATCTGCAAATCCAGATGCCCAGTGTGATCTGCAAATCCAGATGTCAAGTGTGATCTGCAAATGGACATGTCCAGTGTGATCTGCAGATTCAGATGTCAAGTGTGATCTGCAAATCCAGATGTCGAGTGTGATCTGCAAATCTAGATGTCAATTGTGATCTGCAAATTCAGATGTCAATTGTGATCTGCAATTCCAGATGTATAGTGTGATCTGCAAATCAACATGTCCAGTTTGATCTGCAAAACCAAATGTCCAGTGTGATCTGCAAATCAACATGTCGAATGTGATCTGCAAATCCAGATGTCAAGTGTGATCTGCAAATCCAGATGCCCAGTGTGATCTGCAAATCCAGATGTCAAGTGTGATCTGCAAATGGACATGTCCAGTGTGATTTGCAGATTCAGATGTCAAGTGTGATCTGCAAATCCAGATGTCAAGTGTGATCTGCAAATGCAAATGTCAAGTGTAATCTGGAAATCCAGATATCAAGTGTGATCTGCAAATCCAGATGTCAAGTGTGATCTGCAAATCCAGATGCCCAGTGTGATCTGCAAATCCAGAAGTCAAGTGTGATCTGCAAATCCAGATGTCAAGTGTGATCTGCAAATCCAGATGTCTAGTGTGATCTGCAAATCCAGATGTCAATTGTGATATGCAAATTCAGATGTATAGTGTGATCTGCAAATCCAGATGCCCAGTGTGATCTGCAGATTCAGATGTCAAGTGTGATCTGCAAATGTAGATGTCAAGTGTGATCTGCAAATCCAGATATCAAGTGTAGTCTGCAAATCCAAATGTCAAGGGTGATCTGCAAATCCAGATGTCAAGTGTGATCTGCAATGCAAATGTCAAGTGTGATCTGGAAATCCAGATATCAAGTGCGATCTGCAAATCCAGATGTCAAGTGTGATCTGCAAATCCAGATGTCAAGTGTGATCTGCAAATGCAAATGTAAAGTGTAATCTGGAAATCCAAATATCAAGTGTGATCTGCAAATCCAGATGTCAAGTGTGATCTGCAATTCCAGATGCCCAGTGTGATCTGCAAATCCAGAAGTCAAGTGTGATCTGCAAATCCAGATGTCAAGTGTGATCTGCAAATCCAGATGTCTAGTGTGATCTGCAAATCCAGATGTCAATTGTGATATGCAAATCCAGATGTATAGTGTGATCTGCAAATCCAGATGCCCAGTGTGATCTGCAGATTCAGATGTCAAGTGTGATCTGCAAATGTAGATGTCAAGTGTGATCTGCAAATCCAGATATCAAGTGTAGTCTGCAAATCCAAATGTCAAGGGTGATCTGCAAATCCAGATGTCAAGTGTGATCTGCAATGCAAATGTCAAGTGTGATCTGGAAATCCAGATATCAAGTGCGATCTGCAAATCCAGATGTCAAGTGTGATCTGCAAATCCAGATGCCCAGTGTGATCTGCAAATCCAGATGTCCAGTGTGATCTGCAAATCCAGATGTCAAGTGTGATCTGCAAATCCAGATGTCTAGTGTGATCTACAAACCCAAATGTCCAGTGTGATCTGCAAATGGACATGTCCAGTGTAATCTGCAAATCCAGATGTCAAGTGTGATCTGCAAATCCAGATGTCAAGTGTTATCTGCAAATCCAGATATCAAGTGTAGTCTGCAAATCCAAATGTCAAGGGTGACCTGCAATCCAGATGTCAAGTGTGATCTGAAAATCCAGATGTCAAGTGTGATCTGCAATGCAAATGTCAAGTGGGATCTTCAAATTCAGATATCATGTGTGATCTGCAAATCCAGATGTCAAGTGTGATCTGCAAATCCAGATGCCCAGTGTGATCTGCAAATCCAGATGTCCAGTGTGATCTGCAAATCCAGATGTCAAGTGTGATCTGCAAATGCAAATGTCAAGTGTAATCTGGAAATCCAGATATCAAGTGTGATCTGCAAATCCAGATTTCAAGTGTGATCTGCAAATCCAGATGCCCAGTGTGATCTGCAAATCCAGATGTCAAGTGTGATCTGTTGTTGTGAGCTATACGTTTATAAGCATGTTAAAAACGTCATTCTTATTTGTTAAATATTTAAAACACGTTTTTCCGGATTTTGATTATACGTTAGTATGTATAGAAATACGAAACCAAATGTTTGAAATGCTTGACCACAAAATTTGAAACTTTGAGTACGTAATAACGTGTTTAAAATAATTATGGTAGAACGTTATTTCTTAATATGTTATAGAATTTCAATATAACGTGTGATAAGACATTCCAAGGAGAATTTCAAGTGTTCTGTAAACTTTTCTACAATTGAAACTTTTGACGTTTGAAAGTTAATCACAAAAGCGAAAATTCTTAAAATTTATGGTATTTAAAAAAAAAAAAAAAAAAAAAAAAAAAAAAAAAAATTATTAGACCTAGATATTTAATTTTAATATATTTACAATAGCATCCAATTTCCGCCTATGAAAACTTTTTCTCAACATTATCGAAAATTTGCTTCATACGACTATGAAAACGTATGTTTGACCTTTTTGAACTAGTAATGATCCAACAGTACCGCGTAATCACAAATACAACACATACCCTTACACGACATGTAAGTTCCCACACTTCTGGTGTATTTTCTAATTCTTCCTTTTCAAACTGTACTTCTAATTTAAATATGCAAATGTAACTGTTAAATATTTTTAAAATCTTATCGTTTAATTCTGTCATTAAAACAACTGTATTCCATTTAACGGATTAGTTATTTTTTCATCAATGGAAGTAGGCGGGGTCACCTGTCATCTCACTTATCAATGACGTCATCCTTTATGGAGATGCGACAGACGGGTTCCGCGATGCACTAAAATAAACGGAGGTATACGTAGTAAATTAGCAAAAATGAAATGCAGTAATAGTTTTAAGTCCACATAGCAGGTTAGATGCAAGAAATAAATTGTAAATATAAAAATGACATTGTTATGCTAGAAGAAGCTCTTCATGTTAAATTTGTACCCGGAACACCCGGTATCATACTAGTATGAAGTGCCCCCAAAACAATGTCATTTCTTAAATAATGCGTTTAATGGCCTTAACACTATGAATATAAAATTAATATTTTTGGTAAAAATTATGTTAGCGAGAGAGAGAGAGAGAGAGAGAGAGAGAGAGAGAGAGATTTATGAATTTAAACCAAATATACAATTTTTCTATATTTAAAAAATTAATATATAATCAATTTTTTTAACATTCCAGCGAAGGAAATGTTTTACGTCTATGATCTGATAGATGAAATTTTTTGATCGCATACATCACACGTCTTACGTCATTACCCCTTAGAAACCGCTGACGTCAGTACTCTCTATCATGTGTGAAGTTGTATAAAAAGATAAGATTAATGTTATAAATAATGTATTTATTTTTGAATTCAATTATAAGGAATAATTGTAATTTTTCTCGGTCTATGACCTCATAGAACTAATCTAAGGTAAAAAATTATAGAATAAAGGAAACACAGTATCTATCTATCTATCTATCTATCTATCTATCTATCTATCTATCTATCTATCTATCTATATATATATATATATATATATATATATATATATATATATATGTATGTATATATACTGTGTATTCTATTCTATTCTTTATTAAACCAAATACCTTACGGTATATAGGTACATAATAAACAAACATAAACATTAAGTTATACAAATACATAATAATATTATGATATTACAATAAATATATACATTTGTATAAGTTTGAGTGAAGCATGGATACCAAACAAAATTGCTCTCATGATATTGAATGGAGAAAGTTACCAGATTCAAAGCTGTGTAGAGAAACAAATAATAGATATTTAATAATGAATAGATAGAGTCTAACATAATAATAATAATAATAATAATAATAATATGATTTAGAGAAAAATATTACAATAACATGAAAGTTTTTATTACATAGAGTTGTTACGAATAGTTAGAGATCTGGTAAGAAAATTTCCAAGATTACTGAGTTGTTTTACATTATTGATATTTAACAATTCAATGAGTTTGTAGGTGCTAGGCTTCAGTCGGTAAAAAGATTTAATAAAGCATTGTCTAAATTGAGAATAAACTGGACATTCCAATATAAAGTAGTACTAATCCTCAATACAATCAGTACAAAATTTACATAATCTTTCATTTCGTTTTTTGCCCGTGTGCATCGGTCTGTTTCAATAGTCAAACAATGTGAGGATAACCTGAATTTTGCTGTAATCTTTTTGTAACAAACTAGAATTGATTTCATTAAAAAAGTACACAAAATGTAAATAAATAAATGACATTTGGTTGATTTATGTAGTGAAGTATTTAAACTCTAGAAAAAAAATATTCTAACTTCTACTTGATTACAGCTAAACTGAACTTTGGACAAATATTGAATAGCAGTATAGTTACAATGAAAACTTAATAATAATAATAATAATAATAATAATAATAATAATAATAATATCTTTGATACTTCATATACTAGTAATCATATTATAATCAATATATTATAAATTCCTTTCCCCTAGATTATATGTGATTATGACATCCAAAAATTACGTAACATTGCATCATAAAAAGATTTCTAAGCGAGTCTTGTTATCATCGTACAAGCTGTTTACATTAGTACTTATTAATTCTCTACGAGTATTGTTATATGCACAAAGTTTACTGTAGTTTGTATCAACAACACTAAGTAATGTAGTTCCATGTTAAAACGTTGTAATCCAAGACTTGCTGTAAGGCATGTCATTAAATTTATGCTCTGAAAAGACATAAATAAATAAATAAATAAATAAATAAATAAATAAATAAATAAATAAATAAATAAATAAATAACATAAAATAAATAAATAAATAAAATAGATAGATAAATAAATGAAAGTAAACAAATACATTAATTAATTAATAGATAAGTAAATAACATAACATAAAATAATAATAAATAAATAAATAAATATTGTCATTGTAGAAATAAAAAATCCGAGTGAATTATCCACAATTAACAAACATCAGAATCTATTTACATATACGTATTATATTGGACTTGTATAATTAATTATTTCCCCTTATTTAAGGTAACTGATACAAGTTTTGTCTTACATCATGTTCTACAGATTAAAAAAAAAAACAAATTGTAAACCACAAAATATAGTAAAAATCCTTTATCCAAGTTTTTCATAAGAAGAAGTTTTATTCTCTTGACAACAGGAAGTTAGTCCTAGACTATAGCAAATTGCTATATGGGTTTTTTCAGTATGAGATTTTCTTTTTTCCATTTAACTAGTTCTAGGCTATAGCAAATTGCTATATGTTTTTTTTTTCAATATGAGATTTTCTTTTTTCCATTTTACAACTTATAAAAAATTTAAATAAATGAGTCCTGCAAGTGCAATTTTTGTTTTTATCTCCAATGGTATATGCTGATTTGATTTTGTTTATTAAATAATGCATGACAACTTTGTCACGTGACACCATCGTTCAATAGATTTTATCATTATTCATTCCAACACAAAAAATTAAATAAAGCCATCAAATTGATTGCATATATCTGGAATGCAGAAGAACCACATTTAATATTGGTAAATAGTCATGCCCTATATGTTTAGTAAATGAGTAATGTGCTTGCACATAAAATAACGAAGTAAAAATGTTGTCACAATTAGTACATTTAGGTATAATTTGGCTAATTGTGCGCATTTTGCATATTTTGTTTTTGTAAGTTAACAAGATGTGAAGTAATGTTTTTTTTTACATCAAAATAGAGATATTTGTCACTTTTTGCGGGATTGTCATTTCTGAGACGAGCTTTACAAGCTACCTGACAATATTGTATTACACTGCAATCTGACATGACAGAATTCGAACCTAGAGGTGAAAGGCATTGCCATTCCCATTTAAGTAAGTAAGGTACCTAGAATGTTACCTAATATACACAGCATGGTAGCAATTAATCCTTATCTATTATTTTGAAAAAAAATACGCGTTTTTTCTCTCCCACTAAGTTTTCACATGTATTTCATATGAAGCATATGTTTTACAGAAGTACTGAAATCGGTCGGTTTCAGTGTAACACTTTAACCATGTCAACAAAGTACACCCTTGTCTGTATGTCCTAGATTATTCAATAATTCAGCAGAAAATTTCAGACAATTATGTACACAAAAGCTGTTATCCTGAAAGATATAAGGAAGGTTGTTATTGTTGTAACGTTGTTTAACGTCGCATCAGATATTTGTTACGAGAGCAAGGTTATTAATCTGTGGATTAATCTAAGAACAAGTTAATGTAAGCGAACAGGGTTACCGTTTGGTAAGGTGCTAGCTCACCGAGTTTGTATACCGCAGACAAGCATATTACTGTCCCGGTCCATTATTCTGGCATCGGGTGAACCAACCAATACTTTGTCCCCCTAATGCCGAGCGCCAGGCGAAGAAGCATTATCTCAAATTTCAAAAAGTCATGCAAATGTATGTATGACCCGGTCAGGAATCCACGATCCTACGACCTCGACCCCCCTCCCCCTCTCTCTCTCTACCACTTAGCAATCGAGGCGGTATGTATGGAAAGAACACAGGCAACATCAGCACTGAGACCGAAGTTGACATGAGTAGTGGCTTTAACCACTTATGCTTTTTTTCCGATAATTTCTTAAACTTTTAAAATGAGATAAACATACTTACATAAATTCTAATGTAAAATGATTCACTGTGTCCTTTGCTTGTTTTACTAGGTGCACGTGATCGATGGTTGCTTCATCAGACAACATGGTTCTCCATTTTCCCTTCAAATAGTCGTTTGAATGAATGACATTACCTGGAACATACAGCGCATGAAGTTTTGGAATACGGAATGCGGTAAGGTGAATCTCATCTGCTGACACAAACTTGCCAAGGATGAAATATCCAGAATCATCTTCCATTGGGCAGTCAAGATGGGAAAAGGGATGTTTTTCAATTCCACTCCCGCCATTTGTAAGTTTGACATAATCATCTAGGTATTTATTGGCATATAAAAAATCTGTGATGCCGTGTCGATAAAGAAGGGAAATCTTCTCTTGTTTGCCGTTTGCAAAACTGCATCCGTAATAACGCAATGTCTCGTTCGTTCCAAAGTCGCATAGTATTTTGCCATCGAAATCTGAAGGAAACACGCACTTTCCAGATTTTCCAGGCTCCGGACCACTGATCCATTTGACTCCATTTACGACGGTATGCTTAGGCTCTATTGGTGGCACGTCAGAAAAACAAGCTAGATCCATAAGAGAATAACTCCCTGGTGTAAAATCTGCAACCATTTCATCTGGACTCGACATTACAACTTTTCCTGATGCTCCTTTGCGTTTAAAGCTTGAAAATGAACTCCACCTGTCTTTCAGAAATTCAGCAAGTTCATCCGAGTTGGAATCGTCGTAAAGCTTTTTCAGCATTTTGTTCATGTTTTCATTTGTAGAGGAAGGTCCTGTCTTGGAAAGAACGTTAGGGTCATCTTTAAAAAGTTCTTGGAACTTTTCGTAAGATATCTCTTCATCACCTGACTGTTGAATTGATTCAAACGTTTTCATGAGTTTCGACAAAGCAACACCCCTTTTCTGTTCCCACATGTATTCAATATATTCCTTAACGTTGATGGTTCCGCTTCCATCACGATCTGCTGACAAAAACGCATCCCTTAGTCTGTTCGACACTGAATCACCTTCCCCTTCTTGGAAAATTGCTGTCTCGAAATATTTAACGAATTCGTCAAAAGAAATGTTTCCAGACTTATCGCTGTCAATGCTGTCAAAAACTTGATTTGAGTTTTCCTCTGACATAGAATTCATACCGACGAGTGAAAAAAATTTGAAAAATTCATCTTTGTCAAGAATCCCATTTCCATCTTTATCTAGTTTCATGAAGATAAATGTCAAGTGGGATCTTCAAATTCAGATATCATGTGTGATCTGCAAATCCAGATGTCAAGTGTGATCTGCAAATCCAGATGCCCAGTGTGATCTGCAAATCCAGATGTCCAGTGTGATCTGCAAATCCAGATGTCAAGTGTGATCTGCAAATGCAAATGTCAAGTGTAATCTGGAAATCCAGATATCAAGTGTGATCTGCAAATCCAGATTTCAAGTGTGATCTGCAAATCCAGATGCCCAGTGTGATCTGCAAATCCAGATGTCAAGTGTGATCTGTTGTTGTGAGCTATACGTTTATAAGCATGTTAAAAACGTCATTCTTATTTGTTAAATATTTAAAACACGTTTTTTCCGGATTTTGATTATACGTTAGTATGTATAGAAATACGAAACCAAATGTTTGAAATGCTTGACCACAAAATTTGAAACTTTGAGTACGTAATAACGTGTTTAAAATAATTATGGTAGAACGTTATTTCTTAATATGTTATAGAATTTCAATATAACGTGTGATAAGACATTCCAAGGAGAATTTCAAGTGTTCTGTAAACTTTTCTACAATTGAAACTTTTGACGTTTGAAAGTTAATCACAAAAGCGAAAATTCTTAAAATTTATGGTATTTAAAAAAAAAAAAAAAAAAAAAAAAAAAAAAAATTATTAGACCTAGATATTTAATTTTAATATATTTACAATAGCATCCAATTTCCGCCTATGAAAACTTTTTCTCAACATTATCGAAAATTTGCTTCATACGACTATGAAAACGTATGTTTGACCTTTTTGAACTAGTAATGATCCAACAGTACCGCGTAATCACAAATACAACACATACCCTTACACGACATGTAAGTTCCCACACTTCTGGTGTATTTTCTAATTCTTCCTTTTCAAACTGTACTTCTAATTTAAATATGCAAATGTAACTGTTAAATATTTTTAAAATCTTATCGTTTAATTCTGTCATTAAAACAACTGTATTCCATTTAACGGATTAGTTATTTTTTCATCAATGGAAGTAGGCGGGGTCACCTGTCATCTCACTTATCAATGACGTCATCCTTTATGGAGATGCGACAGACGGGTTCCGCGATGCACTAAAATAAACGGAGGTATACGTAGTAAATTAGCAAAAATGAAATGCAGTAATAGTTTTAAGTCCACATAGCAGGTTAGATGCAAGAAATAAATTGTAAATATAAAAATGACATTGTTATGCTAGAAGAAGCTCTTCATGTTAAATTTGTACCCGGAACACCCGGTATCATACTAGTATGAAGTGCCCCCAAAACAATGTCATTTCTTAAATAATGCGTTTAATGGCCTTAACACTATGAATATAAAATTAATATTTTTGGTAAAAATTATGTTAGCGAGAGAGAGAGAGAGAGAGAGAGAGAGAGAGAGAGAGAGAGAGAGAGATTTATGAATTTAAACCAAATATACAATTTTTCTATATTTAAAAAATTAATATATAATCAATTTTTTTAACATTCCAGCGAAGGAAATGTTTTACGTCTATGATCTGATAGATGAAATTTTTTGATCGCATACATCACACGTCTTACGTCATTACCCCTTAGAAACCGCTGACGTCAGTACTCTCTATCATGTGTGAAGTTGTATAAAAAGATAAGATTAATGTTATAAATAATGTATTTATTTTTGAATTCAATTATAAGGAATAATTGTAATTTTTCTCGGTCTATGACCTCATAGAACTAATCTAAGGTAAAAAATTATAGAATAAAGGAAACACAGTATCTATCTATCTATCTATCTATCTATCTATCTATCTATATATATATATATATATATATATATATATATATATATATATATATATATATATATATATATATATATATATATATATATGTATGTATATATACTGTGTATTCTATTCTATTCTTTATTAAACCAAATACCTTACGGTATATAGGTACATAATAAACAAACATAAACATTAAGTTATACAAATACATAATAATATTATGATATTACAATAAATATATACATTTGTATAAGTTTGAGTGAAGCATGGATACCAAACAAAATTGCTCTCATGATATTGAATGGAGAAAGTTACCAGATTCAAAGCTGTGTAGAGAAACAAATAATAGATATTTAATAATGAATAGATAGAGTCTAACATAATAATAATAATAATAATAATAATAATAATAATAAAAATAATAATAATAATAATAATAAAAATAATAATAATAATATGATTTAGAGAAAAATATTACAATAACATGAAAGTTTTTATTACATAGAGTTGTTACGAATAGTTAGAGATCTGGTAAGAAAATTTCCAAGATTACTGAGTTGTTTTACATTATTGATATTTAACAATTCAATGAGTTTGTAGGTGCTAGGCTTCAGTCGGTAAAAAGATTTAATAAAGCATTGTCTAAATTGAGAATAAACTGGACATTCCAATATAAAGTAGTACTAATCCTCAATACAATCAGTACAAAATTTACATAATCTTTCATTTCGTTTTTTGCCCGTGTGCATCGGTCTGTTTCAATAGTCAAACAATGTGAGGATAACCTGAATTTTGCTGTAATCTTTTTGTAACAAACTAGAATTGATTTCATTAAAAAAGTACACAAAATGTAAATAAATAAATGACATTTGGTTGATTTATGTAGGGAAGTATTTAAACTCTAGAAAAAAAATATTCTAACTTCTACTTGATTACAGCTAAACTGAACTTTGGACAAATATTGAATAGCAGTATAGTTACAATGAAAACTTAATAATAATAATAATAATAATAATAATAATAATAATAATAATAATATCTTTGATACTTCATATACTAGTAATCATATTATAATCAATATATTATAAATTCCTTTCCCCTAGATTATATGTGATTATGACATCCAAAAATTACGTAACATTGCATCATAAAAAGATTTCTAAGCGAGTCTTGTTATCATCGTACAAGCTGTTTACATTAGTACTTATTAATTCTCTACGAGTATTGTTATATGCACAAAGTTTACTGTAGTTTGTATCAACAACACTAAGTAATGTAGTTCCATGTTAAAACGTTGTAATCCAAGACTTGCTGTAAGGCATGTCATTAAATTTATGCTCTGAAAAGACATAAATAAATAAATAAATAAATAAATAAATAACATAAAATAAATAAATAAATAAAATAGATAGATAAATAAATGAAAGTAAACAAATACATTAATTAATTAATAGATAAGTAAATAACATAACATAAAATAATAATAAATAAATAAATAAATATTGTCATTGTAGAAATAAAAAATCCGAGTGAATTATCCACAATTAACAAACATCAGAATCTATTTACATATACGTATTATATTGGACTTGTATAATTAATTATTTCCCCTTATTTAAGGTAACTGATACAAGTTTTGTCTTACATCATGTTCTACAGATTAAAAAAAAAAACAAATTGTAAACCACAAAATATAGTAAAAATCCTTTATCCAAGTTTTTCATAAGAAGAAGTTTTATTCTCTTGACAACAGGAAGTTAGTCCTAGACTATAGCAAATTGCTATATGGGTTTTTTCAGTATGAGATTTTCTTTTTTCCATTTAACTAGTTCTAGGCTATAGCAAATTGCTATATGTTTTTTTTTTCAATATGAGATTTTCTTTTTTCCATTTTACAACTTATAAAAAATTTAAATAAATGAGTCCTGCAAGTGCAATTTTTGTTTTTATCTCCAATGGTATATGCTGATTTGATTTTGTTTATTAAATAATGCATGACAACTTTGTCACGTGACACCATCGTTCAATAGATTTTATCATTATTCATTCCAACACAAAAAATTAAATAAAGCCATCAAATTGATTGCATATATCTGGAATGCAGAAGAACCACATTTAATATTGGTAAATAGTCATGCCCTATATGTTTAGTAAATGAGTAATGTGCTTGCACATAAAATAACGAAGTAAAAATGTTGTCACAATTAGTACATTTAGGTATAATTTGGCTAATTGTGCGCATTTTGCATATTTTGTTTTTGTAAGTTAACAAGATGTGAAGTAATGTTTTTTTTACATCAAAATAGAGATATTTGTCACTTTTTGCGGGATTGTCATTTCTGAGACGAGCTTTACAAGCTACCTGACAATATTGTATTACACTGCAATCTGACATGACAGAATTCGAACCTAGAGGTGAAAGGCATTGCCATTCCCATTTAAGTAAGTAAGGTACCTAGAATGTTACCTAATATACACAGCATGGTAGCAATTAATCCTTATCTATTATTTTGAAAAAAAATACGCGTTTTTTCTCTCCCACTAAGTTTTCACATGTATTTCATATGAAGCATATGTTTTACAGAAGTACTGAAATCGGTCGGTTTCAGTGTAACACTTTAACCATGTCAACAAAGTACACCCTTGTCTGTATGTCCTAGATTATTCAATAATTCAGCAGAAAATTTCAGACAATTATGTACACAAAAGCTGTTATCCTGAAAGATATAAGGAAGGTTGTTATTGTTGTAACGTTGTTTAACGTCGCATCAGATATTTGTTACGAGAGCAAGGTTATTAATCTGTGGATTAATCTAAGAACAAGTTAATGTAAGCGAACAGGGTTACCGTTTGATAAGGTGCTAGCTCACCGAGTTTGTATACCGCAGACAAGCATATTACTGTCCCGGTCCATTATTCTGGCATCGGGTGAACCAACCAATACTTTGTCCCCCTAATGCCGAGCGCCAGGCGAAGAAGCATTATCTCAAATTTCAAAAAGTCATGCAAATGTATGTATGACCCGGTCAGGAATCCACGATCCTACGACCTCGACCCCCTTCCCCCTCTCTCTCTCTACCACTTAGCAATCGAGGCGGTATGTATGGAAAGAACACAGGCAACATCAGCACTGAGACCGAAGTTGACATGAGTAGTGGCTTTAACCACTTATGCTTTTTTTCCGATAATTTCTTAAACTTTTAAAATGAGATAAACATACTTACATAAATTCTAATGTAAAATGATTCACTGTGTCCTTTGCTTGTTTTACTAGGTGCACGTGATCGATGGTTGCTTCATCAGACAACATGGTTCTCCATTTTCCCTTCAAATAGTCGTTTGAATGAATGACATTACCTGGAACATACAGCGCATGAAGTTTTGGAATACGGAATGCGGTAAGGTGAATCTCATCTGCTGACACAAACTTGCCAAGGATGAAATATCCAGAATCATCTTCCATTGGGCAGTCAAGATGGGAAAAGGGATGTTTTTCAATTCCACTCCCGCCATTTGTAAGTTTGACATAATCATCTAGGTATTTATTGGCATATAAAAAATCTGTGATGCCGTGTCGATAAAGAAGGGAAATCTTCTCTTGTTTGCCGTTTGCAAAACTGCATCCGTAATAACGCAATGTCTCGTTCGTTCCAAAGTCGCATAGTATTTTGCCATCGAAATCTGAAGGAAACACGCACTTTCCAGATTTTCCAGGCTCCGGACCACTGATCCATTTGACTCCATTTACGACGGTATGCTTAGGCTCTATTGGTGGCACGTCAGAAAAACAAGCTAGATCCATAAGAGAATAACTCCCTGGTGTAAAATCTGCAACCATTTCATCTGGACTCGACATTACAACTTTTCCTGATGCTCCTTTGCGTTTAAAGCTTGAAAATGAACTCCACCTGTCTTTCAGAAATTCAGCAAGTTCATCCGAGTTGGAATCGTCGTAAAGCTTTTTCAGCATTTTGTTCATGTTTTCATTTGTAGAGGAAGGTCCTGTCTTGGAAAGAACGTTAGGGTCATCTTTAAAAAGTTCTTGGAACTTTTCGTAAGATATCTCTTCATCACCTGACTGTTGAATTGATTCAAACGTTTTCATGAGTTTCGACAAAGCAACACCCCTTTTCTGTTCCCACATGTATTCAATATATTCCTTAACGTTGATGGTTCCGCTTCCATCACGATCTGCTGACAAAAACGCATCCCTTAGTCTGTTCGACACTGAATCACCTTCCCCTTCTTGGAAAATTGCTGTCTCGAAATATTTAACGAATTCGTCAAAAGAAATGTTTCCAGACTTATCGCTGTCAATGCTGTCAAAAACTTGATTTGAGTTTTCCTCTGACATAGAATTCATACCGACGAGTGAAAAAAATTTGAAAAATTCATCTTTGTCAAGAATCCCATTTCCATCTTTATCTAGTTTCATGAAGATAACTTTTAATTTTTCTTCTTCAATTTCAATTACATCCTTTGATTCAGTCGTTTCTTTCTCGTTTTTGTTGATTGCTGATACTTTATTACTGTCTTCGACGACAAATGGCTTAATGTGATTTTTCTCTGGCAATATGGCGTCATTATTTGCACAACTGCTAGTTTCAATGGATTCCAAAATCAATTCCATCCAAAACCTTCTTTCTATATCAGTACCACATGATATTTCCAGTTCATCTTGGTTTGAGGATAATTTAAAACACCCACTGTAAGACTTGTATAAAAAGTCATCTGCAGGAAGAGGTTCTAACCTCGTTTCGGATGTAATGATCACCTCACCCTTGAAACTAGATCCTGATCTATCGGCTAGAAAAGACTTTCCGTAATATGAAAGTCGTTCATTTGTCAATACAAACCAGCATTCTTCCCAAAATGTAAACTTTGACATTAGTTTGGTTCCAATATGCATCCAACCCCACTTGATAAAATTTTTTACAAACTTTTCATGAATATTGGAAACAGATGAACGCAAGGCACGGATATGCGCTGGGCTGGAAACAAAGCCATTAAGAGTATTTAAAAATGTGGCGAACGTTGTATTTTTTCCTAGCGAGTTTATCATTCTTTTCTTGTCGATTTCTAGTTTTTCTCCCAGACAAGTGATGAGAAATTGCATTTCTTCAGCAGGAATCAAGACCGGAAACGTGTTTTCGTCTGCAAATCTGTTGAAAATCCGCCATAACATTTCAGCTACATCATCTGGTATATTGGTTGAATCATAACGATTTCGACAAATTTCCCAGCATCGATTTTCAATTTCTGGTAATAACTGCAGGAGACGCACATCAGACGCAATCAGTACGGAATGAACGTATGATTTGTAATTTACCAATTTTACCTTATCAGAACAAGCAAAAAGCCTATTGAACTTTCTTTCAGAGTATTCCACAGAAGGCAGGTCTTTGAAGCTTAAAGTAACTTCTTTGATGTGACTAACTGTTAACCTTTTGTTATTGTCAGACGACAAAGCATAAGCTGCTTCCCATACACACACTAACGGTTCACCAGGCATACTGATATCTGAAAAAAAGGAACGATTTGATCATGTGTGTAATTTCTTACATAAAATAACATTTTTTCTCACATGAATTTTAGGACAAGTCGTATAAAAATCAGAATTTGACATGAATGACATTTTAAAATGTCAACGTTGATAACAGTTGTAATTTAACAATTGTTTTGGCTGATTATGTGTTATAATTACCGCCACTTTACTAATAGTGAGGTAAATAGAACTAATTATAATAAATTCAAATCTGGGTATATATCAGTAATGGCATGTGCTGGTTTTGAATATCTATTTGCCATGTGCTGGTTTTGAATTTCTAGTTGTCATGTGCTGATTTTGAATATCTAGTTGCCGTGTGCTGGTTTTAAATATCTAGTTGCCTTGTGCTGATTTTGAATTTCTAGTTGTCGTGTGCTGATTTTGAATTTCTAGCTGTCGTGTGCTGGTTTTGAATGTCTGGTTATCGTGTGCTGGTTTTGAATTCTAGTTGTCGTTTGCTGATTTTGAATTTCTAGTTGCCATGTGCTGATTTTGAATTTCTAGTTGTCGTGTGCTAGTTTTGAATTTCTAGTTGTCGTGTGCTGGTTTTGAATTCTAGCTGTGTGCTAATTTTGAATTTCTAGTTGTCGTGTGCTGAGTTTGAATTTCTAGTTGTCGTGTGCTTGTTTAAATTTCTAGTTGTCGTGTGCTGATTTTGAATTTCTAGTTGTCGTGTGCTGGTTTTGAATTTCTAGTTGTCGTTTGCTGATTTTGAATTTCTAGTTGTCGTGTGCTGGTTTTGAATTTCTAGTTGTCGTGTGCTGGTTTTGAATTTCTAGTTGTCGTGTGCTGGTTTTGAATTTCTAGTTGTCGTTTGCTGATTTTGAATTTCTAGTTGTCGTGTGCTGAGTTTGAATTCTAGTTGTCGTGTGCTGGTTTTGAATGCATTTTTTAAAAGAAATTCAAAACAGCACATGACAGTAACATACAACTTTAAGAATAATAAAGAACAATTTTATAAATATTGGATGGATCAGAAACATGGAAGTCTATAAGTTACTTAGTCACATAAAAATCTTTTAATATTGTAGATTGGTCTTAACAATTTTGTAATCTATTTCACTCTTTTATATGCATTGATTTATTATTTTAGGTGTCTCATAAGCCACGTGGGGCTGGGTGTCAATATTTAATGTATTTTAAATTCAAGAGAATGGAGAATGTTATGTTTTGTAAATCTTTTTGTTATGACATTTATAAATTCAATATCATATAAACACAGTTACAAGGTTCTGATCATTGTATAAAATATATATTAGAAAAGAAATTTGTCCATCTTTATTAAAAAACATTTAAAATGTCGATAAAATATTAGGAAAAGGAAATAAATATAAAAATTAATATACAAATTCCAAATCTAGACCCTTCTCAAGTTGGATTTAGGACTTAAAGATAGGTCCAAAAACCTCTAAACCTTTTTTTTCAATTTTCAATTAGAATATTTCTCATAATTGAAAATATGTTAATAATATATAAAAATACAAATTATGACTTTATGACATAGACATAATACAGACAAATAAGCAACTGATAAATAACTAACAAATAACTGATAACTAACCTGGAGGACTTACTCTCTCAATTTTTTTTTACAAATTTATCCAATACTATTGCAGTAGGGGGTTTAACAGCTCTTTGTATTTAACAGTATTTGGATTTTTGTAAGATAGGCCTAGTGAAGAGAGAAGTGATGATCTAAACTTAGTAAAAGCATTACAAACCATAATATAATGACACTCATCACCTAAGTCATAAAGTTATGCACTTTATGTACATTAAGTACAATTTCTATTCGCATGTGAAGTATTATTCCACCTGCCTGTTTCGACAGGTATTTTATGATTACTTATTCTGAACTTTATCAAAAATTTAAATCTATAAAAGTGCAGTCTTTTAAAAAACCTACTGTGTGTAAAATTAAATGTATGTATCAAAGAAAATATCCATACCTTTTGATCCGTTTCTTTTTTAAAAATCACCGTCTTTTTACCTATAAAATAAACGATAAATAAATAAAACAGGATGTCTCAAGGTAAAATTAAAAAAATAGACCTGTCACTATATAATGATAGAGTTTTTTTTTTTTTTTAAATACAAGTGAATGCGTTTCTATTACTTAATTATTATTCTGTATATATATACTAGTATATATATATATATATATATATATATATATACACACACACACACACACACACACACACACACACACACACACATATATATATATATATATATATATATATAAAGAGATTCTATTACGAGTTTGAGGTCGAGATGGGGAAATTCCGCTCGAGTGGTCAGATTTTTCATCTCAAACGAGGCTCTGCTACACGTGCGCACGCGGGGTGCGATATGCAAAAAATATTGAACCACCCAGTCAGAAATATATATATCTATTATTCATGAAATAAACATCTTAAACTTTAAAAAGTAAAAAAAAAAATAACCACTGCACCTTTATGTTTGTGTTTGGGATTGTGATGTAGGTGTGGCATGTATAATACCATCAGTGCAATGCGCAGACAAAATTTCTGCACTTTTGCCTATAGCTGGCGACGTCTCGATAGAAGTGAAATATTCTTGCCTGGGACGTAAAACACCATTACTGAACTCAACTCTTCACTGTTCCAGACGTGATTGAGTACCACCTCGGTGGATCATTTATAGAGCGTCTACCTCGAGAGCTGGAGATTAGTGGTGTAACCCGATTGCATTCAAATAAGACTTTGACGTTTGAGATACTGTTTTCGCTAATGGCAATCGGCATAAGGTCATCAGATTATCAACTGACATACACGGTGCCAGGATGATAATCTGACTGAGGAAGTGGTATGCTTGTCTTTGGCATACGAACTTGGTAAGGTAGCACCTAAACAAAAAGTTATCCTGAGTGCGCGCTAATACAAGACAGACCGTTATCTCGCTTATCTCATACATCAACTTGTTCTGGTGAAAAACTTAAAAATTGTTGTTGTTATTCTTTCTGCTGTTATTTCATTTTTAATTGAAAAGACCCCCCTTAATGATTTCTTCTATTACATAAGGCTGTACAATTGGCGGCAAACATTATTAAACACGTGATACAGTGAAGGATAAGATTGTCAATTTATATTTTAAACTTGAAACATTTGGAATAACAATAGCTTTGAAAATACACACACGCGCGCGCGAGCGCGCGCATCCCCCACAAACACACAGCAAGGAGAATAAATTTAAGTTTTTTTAATAGAATGTGTATCCTTCTTTCATTCAAGCGGCATGGATAGTTTGATACCTTACAATAAATAGTTACGTTCACACAAAATTTATATATGAATTTAAAATACTAGTACATTTGTGTTTATTTGTTTTATCAGTGCATTTTAATAAGTATAACTGACGATGTGCTTTGTTATTTGCAAATAGAATCTGTAATTATTATCCTTGAGTCTAGTTACAAAGATATGTGTCGAACAGGCATTATTCCTTACCGAATGATAAAACCCAGCCAAACCTACTAATTTTAGTCTACATTAATAATAAAGTCATTTAACATGACTGAAATGACCAGTGAGAAAACCATGTTCTTCTCGCATATGTTCTTAATTTGCGAACACTGTCAAAGGTACACTATATTAGTACAAATTGCACGTGTGTGTGTGTGTGTGTGTGTGTGTGTTTTACAAAAAATCTTTTCGAATAACAGCAGTACAATAGTCACCAATAAGTCTTTATCCACTTGAATGTTAATCATACACTTAATGTTGTCTATGTATTTTACAAAATACAAAATTTAAATTCTGACAGATAATTGCAGCATGTTTACCTACATGTAGAATTACATACTGCCATCGGATTTATGTAATGTTAATCAGAGCAGGGAAACAAATAATTAGATCTCAGAAATCGTCCGAACTCTGTATCCAACGATATCCCATTACAAAAAAATATGTCTCGTATTTAAATTTTTCGTCTGGAGATTTTATTTTTATTTTTTGCAATATGATATTTTGGCCATGAAAATTAGAATAAAAATGCATATTTTAAAGTTTACAATAGTTAATTCAGGGTGTTACATATGAGTTGCGAGCTCTATTAAAACTTTATATGTTTTATTCTTTTCTTATCTGTAACTTATTATTGTCCCCCCTCCTCGGCAGAGCGGGGGATATAGTGAAAGGAACGTCCGTCCGTACGTCTGTACGTCCATACGTCCGTCCGTCCGACCATACATGGAACATAGTTTGTGTAATCTGTAACTCTTATGAACATTTCCCAAATTCAATAAAATTTTACCCAGTTGTTTGGCACATATCATTGATGTACACCTTCTATTTTGGTGACATTCAAGAAAGTTTTTCTTGAAATTGATGCTTGTGAACTTTGCCATTTTTCTAAAGAAAATATGTGAACGGTGCATAGTTTGTGTAATCTGTAACTCTTTTGAACATTTTCTAAATTATATAAAATTTTACCCATCTGTTTGGCACATATCAGTGATGTGCAGTGATGTGCACCTTCTTTTTTGGTGACATTTGAGAATGTTTTTCTTGAAATTAATGCTTATGGAACTTTGCCATTTTTCAAAAGAAAATCTGTGAACTATGCATGAATAATTGTGTAATCTGTAACTCTTTTGAACATTTTCCAAATGAAATAAAATTTTACTGAGTTGATTGGCACGTGTCAGTCATGTGCACCTCCTATTTTGGTGACATTTGAGGATTTTTTCTTGAAATTAACGCTTGTGGAACTTTGCCATTTTTCAAAACAAGGTATGTGAACTACGCATAGTTTGTGTAATCTGTAACTCTTATGAACATTTCCCAAATTAATCAAAATTTTACCCAGCTGTTTGGCACATATCATTGATGTGCACCTCCTATCTTTGGTCACATTTTAAGAATTTTTTCTTGAAATAAAGGCTTATCGGAACTTTGTCATTTTTGAAAAGAAAATATGTGAACGGTGCATATTTTGTGTAATCTGTAACTCTTATGAACATTTGAATTAAATGGTTCCCAGTTGTTTGACACATATCAATGATGTGCATCTTTTATTTTGGTGATATTTACAGTAACTTTTAAAAATTATGTTCATGGAACTTTGTCCATGGATTTTTTTTTCATTCGTGGAACCGCTGCATTATTAGCAATTTAGTTTTTTTGTTTTATCCAGGTAACTCTTTCTTTAATAATATTATTCTTTAATCATGGTGTAGTGTTGTATACATCTTGCTTTATAACTTCAATATGTCACGAATTATTCCTGAAAATTTGAACACTTCATCTCATCATGTAGAAAGTGTAGACCCAACAAGTCCAAAATGTTCTACGCTCAAAATCAGTAAAAGCAAGCCAAAAACTAGATTTGATGCCACATAGTTTCTGTTATAAAACTGGGACTTTAAGTAATCTAAATATATGTCATGTCATATGATTACATGGTGCACAAGTTTTTACCTCATAGTACATTTCATAAAGTGTTGAATTTAGTTGAGGAATTCCAGATTCAAGTTGAAAACCACATGCTCTTGAAGGTTGATAGAAAGTCTGTTGTAAATTGTAAGTTAAACAATTTCATTAACCATTGGTTATTTTGAGTGTCTTATGCCATGTTCCCCTCCCCATAAAAGGATATTCATCTTTCCCCAGGAAATATATATATACAGTCGAACCTGTCTTAAAGCCCACCTGTACATAAGTGCCTATTTATAACATAGTTATACAGTGATTGAGATGAGAAATAATGGCCTTATTACTATTAAGGCCATTATTTCTCATCCCAATCACTATATACCTATATTATTTTAACCTCTATATTCCTATTGGCCAATTGTACATATAGGTCACTTTTACTGCTTCCCTTGGGAGGCCTTTAGAGACAGGTTTGACTGTATATATAGGCGAGGGGATACCATGCGGATTTTCATCGGCTTTCAAGATCTTGTTTATTTATTTTTTTATTTTTCATATCTTTTAAAAAATTATTTTTAAAAGCTTCATTATACAATGGTGATGGTAAATGGAAACAAGTGTTGTCTACGTGTATTTCAACAGGCACACTACGCTACGCGCATTATGAAGTGTGCACTTAGTTTTTCATGTTATGACTCAATAAACTTGTTAAAAACACAAGTTTTTCCTTAAATAAATAAATGAATAAATAAATAAATAAATAAAGAACTATATATCTATATATACGAGTAACAAATAACAATAAGCGTGTTCAAACACTGTGTTTAAGCCTTATGGAACAACAAAAAATTATCGAACAAATAACTTACCCTTTAGTCTGACAGAAGATAAAATGATCCTCAGCTATATGTATGCCGTTGTATTTCTGTTTGACTCAAGTCCACAGTGACTTAATATTCTTACAGTACTTTATTTAGTAAAATATATCGTTTTTAAATACCGTCGTTTTTGGAGCATAACGTTAATTGCAGCGAGAAAAACTATAGTGAGTTCTCAGCGCTAAATAGCAAAATAAAATTGTAACATGTAGGTAATACGAAATAAATATGTACACATAACTCACACATATGCAGATTTATAAAGATAAACTAAATAGCAATAAACAAATAAATAAATAAATAACTAAATATTTAAAAACCACAGCAAAACACTGAAAAATGGAAATGATTATACAAAAAGTAACATGTATTGGGCAATCTAAAATAACTATAACACTTTAACCATACCTTTGCCTTCTCGCGACATCTTTTCTCTTTTCTAGGGCGGATGTCGTGTGTAAATATTCGCACAAAAATTTTTGTGCTTCCTCCTTAAGTGGGAAGTCGTCGGTTCTAACCCCAAAGACTTGAAGTGGGCAATGACTGTTCTTTCGCCTAGCACTCGGTACTACGAAATATAAGTCACGGTTCTTTCGGATGGGAACTTAAAATAAACGAGGTCCCTTGGCACGATAGGCGTTGCACGATAAAGAACCCTGCTGTATAATGCCATCAGCAAAACGTCAGGCAAAATTTCTGTACTTTCGCCTATAGCTGGAGACGCCTCGGTATAAGTTAAATATTCTTGACTGGGACGTTAAACACCATTAATAACGTTTCCCGTGTGAAATACCCATTTCTCCAAGATTGATAGCCGTTCCGTTTATGTTAACTATGAACGACAAACGGCGCATTTACGAAATTTTACAAGAACGGTTTTTACCATAATGTATTTTTGAGAATATTAGATATAAAATACATGTAATAATAATAATTTGAACATCGGGAAATAAATGTTATTTGTGGAGTATATTTTGGTCGAAAATAATGTTCTTAGTCTAAAATGCACGTGCACGTTCTTTGTGGCTGTTGTGTCTACTGGACTTCTCCTGGTGTGCACGTGTTATAGATGGGAATTTTTGAGTCTTAAAATCAATGATTTGTTTTAATATTTAACGAAAATATAACAATTGAACTGTTCCAAATTATGTTCATTTTCAATATGACTGCAAAAACTTTGCACCAATCATAACGCGTTAGCGCGTTATTCAGTTTGCTTGCAAAGTTTTTGCATTCATATTGACAATGAATATCATTTTTAAAACAGTTAAATTGTTAAAAAACGCACCGAATAAGATGTTACATGTATTTTGGCTTCCTAAATACAGAACTTGTTAATCATTTCACTCCCTAAGACATGTTTATCTTGTTCAAGAGGGAAAAATTTCTTAAAAAAAACCCCGAATATCAGACATTTAAATGACATTTATCATTTATGTAACATAATCTTGTCGATATGAGATCACACACAAAATAATTAAAAAGGTATGTAGAAACATTTTGGTAATTTGCATTTCAATTTTGTCTTGATTCAAAATTTAAAAACGCTTTCTGTATAAAATATGTTTTATTTGCAAAGTAGAATTTACATGTATTTTTGATATAACATATTAACATTTTTATTATTTCACTCTTTATATATATTGGATACTTTATATACGTGGATTCATTAGTTTGTATTTATATCAGGTTTACGACAGTAAAACGATATATTTAAATCCCTATAACATCTAATATATAATTTCACTCTATCCTTCAAATGAATAAAGAGTAATGTCGGGTTTGAAAGGAGCTTGTTAACTATATAATAATAATAAATAATAATAATAATTTATTTCATTAAAGTTCACATGTCATAACAACATCATCTAAAACAGGTATCATTACAGTACATAATATATAACATTCAGCCTAAAAGACTTATGAGACACTATAAAACACAATTAATAGACATAGATATATACAAGCATATAAAAAACTTTTGATAATAAAATTATATTAAAGCATCTGTTAGGGAATTAAAACGTTATCCCGCGAGTTTGAAAAATCGAAAATAGTAAAAGGAAGGGAATTAAAACGTTATCCCGCGAGATTAAAAAATCGGAAATGGTAAAAGGAAGACCTAAAAATGCCAAGTCAACGAATTATGGTACCAGCCATATAGAATGTAACAATTGTATATACTTACTGTAAAAAGTTAACTTTACCCCTGCTTTTTCCGATAATAATAATAATAATAATAATAATAATAAAAATAATAATAGTACATATGTATGTAATTGTGTAAATACACCCCATTAAACATTTGATATAGGAAGCATATACACATATTACAGATATTTCATGCTAATATTCCGACATATATTATATGTGTAATATGAGAAAATATACTTTGTAAATAATTAAATATGTGTTATATATGAAACTAGACAGCTGATAAATAATAATAATTACAAACTTCACGTTGTTACACGATTTAGAGCAATTTCATTGGTCGTTTTCCTGTTAAATGACGTTGTTATTTTCCAATAACAACGTTTTCTACCGGAACTACTTTCGACCAGTTTCGGGGATTACCCATCTTTCAGTTCTGTTAATAGAGGTTATTTTTAAATTGTAAACAAATGGGAATGTCTTCGGGATCGGCCAATATTCCACCTAGAAACATCGAAATACTTCATTTTTTAAGATTAAAATTTTGCCAAAAATTATTCAACTTGACATATTCTGATATTTTATCATCAAAATATTCAAGAATATTAAATATTTATTTATGAAATATTTTTTTCGATATTTTTATCTCTTAGTAATCCAGTCTCGGAGAAGTCCTTTTGTACAACCCTTAAAAATCCAAAGTCAAAATAAATTTTATTACACACCTCAACCAATTTCTAAACGCGTGTTTTCCGAATTCATGCAAAATATATCAAAAATTTATAATTGAAGTCAGGTATTCACTGCACATCGCCCAAGAGCCACAACGAAATCTTTGCTAAGTGATGTTGAATTTTAGTTACGCCACATTATGCTTATATCAGGCCACAGAAACGAGGCCTCAGTTTACAGACACAGTAGGGACTCCGACTGTTCTGTTCACAGAAGAACCATATTATTGATACCTTCTCGGGTAACGTCCAGTCTAATGCACCCCCTACCGCTTGTTTTACCTCAACATGTCTCTGATCAGCTATTACAGCTACCACCGGTGTCGTCATTAAACGAAATCCCTTTGTCTCATTCCCAGCCCATAAGTTGGCAAAAAAATCGGTTTCAACCAAGAAAACATTAATTCCATTTCATTAGTTGGTTCCAAGGTTTTTTTAAACACTGTTCATTAAGCTTTCTTTTGTTTTTGGAAACGTCAACCTGTAAGTTCACACGCGTGTCCTACAAACGTACGATAGTCGTACGTTGTTGTTGGTAAATGTGTTGTCACGAGACATAATATAGTACCTTTTTTCTAAAAGGATTTAATTGTAGTATCATTTATAAGTTGACTAGAATTAACAAGTAAATAAAAAGACATTTTTACGTCTTTTAAAGGTGACATTTAATGTATTGTTACGCCGCGAAGTTGTAACATCGATTTTCGGAAAATCAGCTCATCAGTTCAGAAATGTAGGTCGGCTTAAAAAACTGTTTAATTTCGGATTTGTAATTATAAGAATTGAATTTCACTTTTTATGTTTACTAATTTCGCTTCGCAACGCTACGCAGTTTTACACAATTTGTAACAATGTAAAAAGTGAAATTCAATTCTTAAATGACAACTCTTTATTTAATTAACATTCACATATTTATATAGCATACTCTTATTTGCCTACAAATACATAAAGTGATAAAATTTTAAGAATAAACTCAAATAGTATTTTATCATAATAATTTAAAATATTTCCAACCAATATTATTAATATGGTTGAGAAAATATAATTTGAATAAATAAAATATTACATACCAGAGTAGATCGTATAACTTTTGAGTTATACTAGATTCAATTTAAAAATAGATATTACTTGTTGGAAAAGCAGAGCCAGAGTGATTTTTAGAAATAATTGCGCCAAAACGAAAGTTTAGTTAGTAATTTTTATTTGCTATTTTTAGCATTAAACCAGTCTGACCAGACACGTGATATGTCCACACATTGATGCCTATTTTGATTCGTCAAAGTCGTGTTTCTCGAGAATAACTCTGGTAATGCAATGAGCATGCGCAAAACTCGGTCTTAATCCAACGGAAAGCGAGTTAGACTCTACCCCACTAATGTACAACGGCAAAAGTCAGTATTTACTTGTTATATATAAATGCAACTAACGAATTGCAATTTTATTATTTTGTTTTTCTGCTTATAATCAATAACGCCAATGAATAAGCATGTTAAAACACTAAATTTTTGCCTTAAAAAGAGTTGTTTATGACAAACAAAGTCCAGCAGGTGTTTTTAATCTTCCCTTCGGTTTAGAGCCTCAGGTGTTATCCGTTTGTGTATACATACAATGTAAAACAAGTTTATGGTTGATATTCTCTTTTTTTTTTTTTCTTTTCTTTTTTTTTTTTTTTTGGTTTATTGAACCGAAAACAATTGCTTTCAAGTGATGGTTAATTTTATTGTTGTTATACATTGTATATGTCATGTATACGCTGTAAGTTAAATCGACATCTATAGATGATGAAGAGATACGTGCGGAGCTTGCATGCTTACATGTAGTTATTACAAGCAACAATATGGTTTTCTTATCCTGACACAGGTAACAAAACAAAAGGAAGGTTTGGAGATTTTGTGATATACATTACTGAATGAAGACAGCTTAGAGAAATATTGACATTTTTCGGTCTGTTGACATATTTTAAGGAGGATCTAGCTTTTTTAATCTCCATGCTGTATGACATTTTTGAAAAGTTTCTCGTTAACATCTTTGTTCTTTACACACATTGATGATGTGGTTGCGTTGCGTTTGGCTATTCTTCTTACAAAAATATCGTATTTCTCTTTGTATCTAAAAAGCTTAATAATACACCAAAACTTCTTTTATACTGTGAGTTTCAGATTCATTAATACTGACTCAGCGTTATGTCAACTAGAAATCTTGTCATGGTAAATCATAAAATGCCATTTCATGTAAATGTAAACTTAAAAAAAATATTGTATAACCAAAAGGTGACATTTAAATAATTCACCTATTTTCAATTCAAACTAAAAAGCATTAAGTCAAGTGTTATGTACCTGACGAAAGTCAAGTACCTATAAACATGCAACCTAACGAACTGTTTAAGACAAATAAGCTCCGGGTAGTTACTAACACCCGAGGGAAAACTTTCTCCGGCTCGGGAAATCCTGAAAATGTAAACACCAATTTTTCGTCTGGAGATATTTATTTTTGCAATATGACGATTTTTGTTTTAAATTTTTATTTTGATAATTGATTTAATGATATACTAACCCACTATTTCTTCATATTTGTTAATTCCATATTTTAACAACATAACTGTCATGGTTATCAGAGTAATGTATATTTTACATTTATTTATAACAAAAATTATATACATGTATATTATAACATTATATATCAACTTATATTATAAGTTTGTGCAGGCAGTGGCTTTACATCAGATGACCCAACCGCAATTTTTTATGAAGTCCCTGAAATACGTTTTTTAAAAAATCTGCACATAGTAAATTGGTTTGTATATCCATTAGTTAGACTCAAAATATTGGATGTTAATAATTATTAGGGCCAGACTCAAAATATTTGATGTTTATCATATACATAAGCAATATTCCAATAGTTTTACTAATGCAATAACAGTGTAGAAAAAATAGGCATATCTCTTATCAGTCAAAATATGGCAGATGGGGTGTGATAACCATATCCATATCACACCTCATCTGCCATATCACACCCCATGAAAAAATCCATATCAAGTAACCCGAGTAATCCACCACTTTGCAGCGGTACAAAAAGAATTCATTGCTTAGAGGGAGACAACTCTTTATAATATTCCGACTGAATTCATTTTATCTTGTCGTCTGCTGGTCATGGACCCGGGTGATAAAGTTATGCAGTCGCTCGTGGACAGAATTCTAGAATTGGACGGAAAAATAGAAAAGAAGCGAATGGCAGAGGAAAGTAGTGATCCACCTGAAAGTGTGAATATCGACAATATTAAATCCAATGATGACAGGTCCGACACTATGCAGTTCGTCCAAGACATGCAGTGTAAAAATACGACCCGAAAGACGGAAGGTGATATAGCTATAATGACGAAGTACTTTGTTTCAAAAAACGAAACAAGACCACTTGAGGATATTCCTCCGGAGGAATTAGACACCCTATTAGCGAAATATTTTCTCAATGCAAAAAAAATTAAGGATGGTTCTGAATACGAACCGGACTCTCTCCAATCACATCAAAGTAGTCTCCACAGATATCTAAAGGAAAAAATTATAAATATGACATATTGCAGGACCACAAGTTTCAACACTCTAGAGATGTGCTGTCAGCCAAAAGAAAACATTTAAAGACTCTGGGGAAAGGGCAATAAACCATATAAAGCAGACGAATTAACCTCCGAAGAGATAGATATGCTGTATTCGTCAGGGTGTCTTGGAACAGGTAATTGAAAGATCAGTTCCCCTCCCCCCTCCCCTATATGAAATACCGACTTCCTTTTTAGTACATGACATGGCTCAAAGGTGGACAACACTTCTAGGCTTGTAAATTACTTTTCTTCCAATCTGATTCAATAGCTCAAAAATATGACATTCTCATATTTCAATTTCTAAATCTGTCCATTTCCAACTGTGGTAGATTTTCACTAGGTTGTTACTGTTAGAGTTATGTTAAGCATGTTGAGTCATTACACGAGGACCTGGCATCTGAGGAGTTCTGACTTGAACATGGCCGAGGTCGAGTCAGAAATCGAGGTCAAGTCCAAGGGTCCTTCTTTTCATGTAATGACCGTAACAAAATTAAATGAATGGAGATTATACTGAAAGTATATTCAAAAACAACAAATGTCAAAATCAACAGATGTATTTATTCAAACTAGACAAACACAACATGAATTTGTCTTAAAAATAAGCTACTTTATGTTTTGAAGTGCACTCTATTATTTGCGAGTCATATCTCATCATGTGACAAATAATCTCTGTAGCCAGCATTTTGATTGGAGGTATAACAATAATAATGATAAAAAAATAATAATAATATTAACAAAAAGGTAAATAAATACAAAATGAAATTAAAAGAATAATAAATTATTATATATCTTTCATACATTTCAAAAGTGCTTTTGTAAACAAACAATTCTATGTCTATTAAACCCAGTGAAAACAATATACAATCACATGTATGGCTTTCATGAAAAGTAAATATCCAAAATTATCAAATAGAGAATGGGGTATTTCCCGAGAGCTTTAGTCCAAGGGAAATAACCCATTCGAGATTTGATAATTTTGGATATTTACTTCTCATGAAGGGCATAATTATACTGTTATACTGAACTAAACATCCTTGAACATTTGCTTTTCTTGAATTATGACAAATTATATTATTAATTTATACTTCACTATAGAAAATTAGAAATAAATAATGTAATAATGTTTTCTGTTCAATTGACATTAGATTGAATAACCCCAATTTCCCACACAATACAGTGCTTAGTGAATACTTACCTTTTTTCAAAGTGTTTATTACTCGTCCGCACAAAAGCATGCTAAATTTAAAAAGGTTATTTGATACTATGCACAATTTCCTACATGAAATTAGGGTTATAAAAGCTGATGGAAATTTCTCTATTATTTATTTCACAGTTTCTATAATACAAACATGTTAAACTTAAAGCACTTTTATGATGTATAGTCAAAAGTCAATTTTCAACGACTGTTGCATTGCTGTAATAGAAAGTAAGAAAAATTGTTGAATTATCCTTTAAATTTTAAATCTTTAAAAAATTTCTTTGAGGTACAATAAATCGAAACATTTTTACATATTACTGTTTTTATTGTTTTAGGATCACCACAGTCATTAGTAAATACCATGTGGTGGAATAATACGACGCATTTTGGCCTCAGGAGTAGAAAAGAGCACTTTGATATGAGGTGGGGGGATATTAGTTTAAAACGACTTATTACAGGAGAAGAATACTTGGAGTACAACGAGCGTAATACAAAAACTCGTACTGGAGAGTCCACAGATACTAGGCCATTTAACCCCAAAATGTTTGCTGTTGAAGGTAACTTAGTCTTGCATTTTTAAGTCACTCTCAATTAATTTTTCGAAAGTCTGAAAAATTAATATTTCATCATTTTTCAGATGTGTCAGAAAAATTTTGTGTTTTGACTTTGATGAGTTTAACATATGTACAAATTTATTGATTTTGATAACTTGTATTAAATAAATATATAAATACCCAGAATAATTTAAGATCAACTTTTATACCATTTTACATCATTTTTTCTGCAATTTGTATGCCATTATATACAGAGTTACTCCCCCTTGGTGACAACATTACATATCATGCAAGTAATTTGATATTCTAATATTTGAAGAAGTGACTATAGATGGGCTGTACAGACAGATCATTGATCTACTTGTACTGTTCATGCAACGAATTCAGCATCCTGTCTCAAGAATATCTAGTTTTTTTTTTCAGTAATAAATACACTATTGTTTTTTCAGGTAACATTCGGTGTCCTGTAGCTGCGTACAAAGAGTATGCTAGGCAACGACCATATGCATGGAAAGATGACCCGGACTCACCATTTTATATTGCAGTTAATCCAAAATTTAATGCATTGAAAGGAGATTTATTTACGGTGAAATGCACATTTTTGTGACACACTCTGTTATGGGGTATGGAACCTAGGGAGTTGTTTGGTGGCTGGTCGTGTCCGGTACCCGGGTGTGGTAGATACGCCTGTTGGTTTGGGCTCACAACATGCATGTCAACTGCTCATTACGTTTTTATTTTGTTATTGTCGGCCTGTCCGCCATGATCTGTCATTAGTGGCCATATTTAATGCCAAAACAAGTTTTTATTATTATTTAACAAATCATCTTAAAATAATACGGTTTAATGATTCAAATATATATTAAACCGATTTATTTGAGTGATTCTACTAGCGTAGTATTAATAAAGGGAAGTAACTGTTGCTTGTAGCTTATGTATATAATGTAATGAACATGCGCACTGTCTTTATTCTGAGATTGCGTTTTCAAAGTTTAACACAGTGTATACGAATTTGTCTGTAAATAGTTTGTTTGTATATAAATCAACCGCCCACCATCCCCACCATCGCCTTTTAAAACATTTTACTGCTGTCTACTGTTTATTTATTTTGTGCTGATTATTTATTACTTTAAAGTTTTCGTCATAGGAAAAAATAAATTGGGTAATATTTTGAAAACCATGTGTCATAATGCTGGTGTTAAAGGACGTAAAGTAAATCACTCTGCCCGCAAAACCACAGTTACCCCACTCCTTCATTCTAATGTTGCACCAACCCAGATAATGCAGATCACTGGGCATAAAAACATTCATTCCGTTAATAATTACAGTTCAGCTTCCATTAAGCAGCAAATGGAGATGTCGAATATTCTTTCAAATGTTTGCTGTGGAGACAAGAAAGAAAACATTCAGAATCTGAATGTGAACAACACACTCAGTGGCAGTAATACTGCAATAACAACCATCATGTGGATTTATTTGATAATGATAACGTAAACGAGGATTTACTTGTTGCATCTCAAGAGATAGAAGATACACTAAATGAGATTGGTAACTATGAGACTTTGTGTGAAATAAGTGTGCCTCAAGTTTCGAGACCATCAGCAGTTGATTTGCCAATTAAATTCAACTCCAGCAACTCTCTTTGCAGTAATTTAACCCGTGAAACATCAGAAGTGAGTTCTATATTTTCCCATGCAAGCATGGATATAAGCGTTCATTTTACCCTCATGATAAGAAAAGAAAAACAATTATTATGTCAGACTCTGATGACAGCGATTAACAGCTTGGTATACCTCACTTCACAGATTATGATATGGTACTACAATATGATATAATAAGACTTAAGTTTTAAGTGTTTGTTCCTGTTGTTATTGTTAATACGAAGGTTTAAAATGTTACAGATGTTACAAATCTCCTTGATACACGTAAAATCCGTAAGGTTCAAAGTGACTATATGCAGTTTTATTGATATACTAGTAATATGTTTGACTTTTAGAGTATAAACTTTTCAAGAACTTGCATTACTATACCCTATTTACTGTTTTCTTGTGATATATGGATTCTTGAAATCTTTTTGCCAAGTAGGTGTGTTAAAATCATATTATAATGTTCATACACCCAGTATTTTTTCTACATATGCTGTCATGGTATCAGACTATCTTTTTATCTATAACAAATCAGACAAGAGTGCACATTTAATCTGCACAGATCAGGTTGGTTTCAAAGTGGTGTATTTCAGAAATATTTGTTAAAATGACTATACATAGAATAATATTTTCATGATATAATTAAGATTATCTTTCAAATATACCCAACTTCCTGTTCAGTGTTGAATTTTTACTTTTCTTTAGCATTAAATCATTATAATATTGATTTTTGAATTTTGTTTCCTCATGTACCATGTATACTGTAAATTGAGAAATATTTGGGAGGAACAGTGATTTTTTTTAATTAATTAGCTGTTTAGTTGAATTAACTTAAAAACAAATAAGTGCACTATCACCTTTCAATATTTCTTTTTTCACTTTGATAAGTATTCCACACATTTGTATTCTACCAGTTATTCAATTCTTGCAAAAATACTGTAAATAGTACTTTTAGTTATTTCTCAGTTTACAGAAGTTAATAGAAATGGGTGCAATATCATGTTACACAGTATCACATCAGTAATAACAGTAGATATAAAATTGATAATTACAGCCAGTCTAGCCACCCAGTTATTTTGAAACAGGTGTTGTCTGAATGTTTACATTAGAGTTTAATTTTCAATAACATTAACTGCTTTACTCAGTGTTTGGAACATCCCTCTAGCAATCTTGCAGTATTGTCGCACTATTAAACTGGATATGCTTGGGTTAGTACAAAACATACCAAGAACACACTTGCAGAACATGAGATGGTATAACAGGTTTAAATTGGAGATTGTTGTAGTAAATGATTTCAAAATTTTGGATTGAAGTGATGTTGCAAGATGTAAACTAACAAATTCTTCCTCAAATGAAACCAATATGACGGACCAAGGCCTAATAACTGGACCAGTATGAAAATACCTGATTAATGATAATTTTATTAATTAAATTACTACAATTTACGCCTTCAAACTTAATATGACATGCACATGCTCATATTGGCCAAGTTTTCTATATTGGCTAAGTTTTTCCATATTGGCCCAGTATGTTAGCAGTATTGATTAGACAGATTTTTTCATATTGTAGTAATAACTATTATAGTTTTTTAATAATGAATCTTTATTAAAAGGCCAAATAACAAAAACATAAACTCTAGAGAGTGCCGCAGTGCAATACCGAGGAGTAAATTTATTTGAAATCCTTATATTTCATCCTTTATATTGTACAATTATTGGCCCTATATTGGGGAGACATAAAGATTTTTTCACTCTGAACAGGTAATGTCATGCGATGGCAATGCCCGATGGGCAACATTACCTTTCAAGGTTGAACAAATCTTCTTGTCTTTCAAACATGAGGGCATTATAACCAATCAACTAAACAAAGGACTGATGGGGTTCTTTTAATTATTTGTGTTGATTAAGGAAGCTGTAACTTTAGTTATAAAACAAATCACATTTAAATTTTAGTTAAATAATATTACAATACTGTAAATAAAAGATTTCATCATAAAATAAAATTTGAAGTACCTTCAAAGAAAAACATCTGGTTTATTGCCATGAACAATTTCAGACTGTTAAAGAAACATCTGGCTAATTGATAAGAACAGAATAATATTAGACTGAAAGAAACATCTGGCTCATTGCCAAGAACAATCCGACTTCAAGCTACAGGTGGCCACATGTATATTACTGTCCACATAAAATGTGTTGCTACATGTATCAGTGGGATATAAATCTTGTAGCCATGAGGTATGCAATTCCAGTTCCCTGGACAATTATCAGGTGATATAAAAATTGTTACATATTTTAAGTAACATTAGGTGTACAGAAAATATAATACTGAGGTATAATATACTTATTAGCTTAAAAAGATTGTATGTATGTGATAAAAAGGTATGTATATGATAAAAAGGTTATTACATGGCTTTTTTCATATCACACCTCATATCGGCCCAATACATCCATATCAGCCCTGGGGCTAAAGCCCTCGGGCTGATATGGATGTATTGGGCCGATATGAGGTGTGATATGAAAAAGCCATGTAATAATCTCTATTTATTACTATTAGGGTTAGACTCAAAATATTTGATGTTAATAATTATTAGGGTTAGACTTAGAATATTTGATGTTAATAATTATTAGGGTCAGACTAAAATATTTGATGTTAATAATTATTAGGGTCAGACTAAAATATTTTATGTTAATAATTATTAGGGTCAGACTAAAATATTTTATGTTAATAATTATTAGGGTTAGACTTAAAATATCTGATGTTTATAATTATTAGGGTCAGACACAAAATATTTGATGTTAATAATTATTAGGGTCAGACTTTAAATATCTGATGTTAATAATTATTAGGGTCAGACACAAAATATTTGATGTTAATAATTATTAGGGTTAGACTTAAAATATCTGATGTTAATAATTATTAGTGTCAGACACAAAATATTTGATGTTAATAATTATTAGGGTCAGACTAAAATTATTTGATGTTAATATTTATTAGAGTTCATTGCTGATATTGGAAAGTTTACAAGTTGAGAGTCCTTTCTTGGTCACCGCATTTTCCTGTTTCCTAGGTTATGTGCAGATGACCTGTATATACAGGTTCAAAAATGAAAAGAGTGCTATGGTATCAGAATAAGATTAAGCTCATTTATAGGCAGGTGGTCCTTGTATAGAGGTGACTAGTTTGTCTTGTATACAGAAAATTAAAATTACAGTTGCAGAGACATGTAAGAAAGTATATTTATAACACTTTACCAGGTGAGTAAAGTCCATATCCTGACAGGTTTTTTATTTTGTTATGGTCAAAAAAAAAAATAATAAAAAATAAAAAATAAAAATCAACATGGGTATGAGTAACGGTCTGGGTAGCTCAGTGGTAGAGTATCGCCTTTAATGCGAGAGGCACCGGGTTTGATCCCTGTTCCAACCCTGTATTTTTTTCTCTTTCCTGTTACATTTTGGGGCTCATCCGACCATGGGAAAATGCAGACCAATAAGTTTGTCTCTAAAAGACTCCGGGTGGAACCTGGTGGTTTTGATTCAAGGGAGTTGAATCGAAAGAAAGGAAGATAGGAATGTAGCGGTCTGAGTAGCTCAGTGGTACAGCGCTCGCTATATTGCCAGAGGTCCCTGGTTTGATCCCCGGACCGGCCCTGCACTTTTTCTCTTTCTGCTACATATGTGTTACATTTGATATGTAGTTTTAATGACTGCAGGGTTACCTCTGACTCGATATAAGTTGGAGCCAAACAAAAAGCCAATATTAAAATTTTTGGAGCCAATTTCTCTGTGAAAGAGCAAAAAAAAAAAAAAAAAAAAAAAAAAAAAAAAAAAAAAAAAAAAAAAAAAAAAAAAAAAGTTGGAAAAGTATAAAAAATTTCACAATTTAAGAAATTTTCATCTATTCTGTTGTAGATTTATATATTGTTCTTGATTAACAGATTGTAGTACTTGTTTTATTTTTTCATACTTGTTTAAAGAAAGAAATCTGCTTTTTGTCTCCTTCATAAAGAAAGGTTTAGTGCTAAAGAAGTTTATATATTGGCAAAAAGCCATTTTTCTGGAGCCCGGAATTATGAAACTTAGCAATAGGTTAAATTGGCGAATGACAGAGCTAACACTGGTCTGCATTTAAATCTTGTAAAAACTAATTGGAATTAATGTATGAGTGATTATCTCTTAAAAATTTCCTCTGAAATTTTCAACGTGTGTGAAAAATTTCGTCACTGGTGGGAAAAAGTATAAATCGCGGGCTGGATAATCAGAGTGCCTATCACTGTCTAAGTTGTTTTTTGGCGCAACGTTTTTCCTAAAATAGAGCTAGAGCAGTTTTAATAAGTTTTGACAATGTCAAGACGTTCCATTTATTTTTTAAATTTATATGAAAAACGAGACCGCCGTTTAACTTTATTGACATCAATCCTTGTCATAACAAACAAGTCCCGTAATAATTTTCTATTAAAGTTTACATCTTTACGGTTTCATTCTTACTCAAATCACTCATTATTTCTTTTTTTAGTAGTTTTTGGATTTTTAAAAAAGAATACGGATCTACAACTTCTAAGATTTAATGCTTCTTCCTAATGCGATCAATATATTAAAGAAAAACAGAGAACAAAAATGGAACGCCGCCGACCAAGACGTGGAAAAACAATCTAATGCCGAAAAATATGTACTATATTTATACTTGACGATAACCGATTGAGTAGATTTATTGTACTTACGTCCAAGCTAAAATTTAAATACAAGCGGTCGTCTGGGTTAGTGGAGAAAAACTGGAGTGTCCGAAGAAAATGGTCTCTCATTATGATCTATCTGTCCAAAATTGGAACTTAAACAGTGATAGGCACTCTAGATCCTTCAGCCCGCGATTTATACTTTTTCCCACCAATGTACAACGACAAAAATCGATGGAATCAGAAACACGAAGCAAGCACACGTAACACAACCACTAAATAAACATAAATAATGAAACTCCCGATTTTGCACTGGACATAGATATAGATATAGGCACTGCATCACCATATGAATGCAATGATAAAATTGAGAGAGTAGGAAACCTTTCTAGCCCAGGTTGTAAGAATGTTAATGTTTTACACCTGTTCAACAGAACTACACGTAACAGAAGAAGTCATGGACATCGAAGTTACAATAAACCCAATATCCATGATGTTAGTTTTTCTCATCTTTTACCATTCATTCAGAAATCTCTCGTATTACACCATATTCGAACCAAACTGTACTCTTTATCACTTTCCCGCGTCTAAATCAGTTACAAGAGGAATGCAAATACAAAACTACTACAGATTTTAAGACACCAGAGTTTAAACTTAAAAGGCCTTAGATAGAATTTTTAATGCCACTCGACACAGTGCCTAGTTGAAGAAGAAAACCACTCGGCACTTGGAAATACAACTCGGCACAGTCACCACAACTGTAAAAAAATAATACTGTGATATATGTATATGACTGATATATATATTTAATTTATTGTGAACTGATTATAAATTCAAAATAAAAAATAACAAAAATACATTTCTTTTGTTTTATCTTTTAATTGATATGAACTATTTGTTCATTACTGATTATGCTTTAAAAGTCATGTTGTTTTTAGTTTACTGTTTAGTACTATGAGTTATATTACTGAGTATCAAGATGTGTTTCATCTACACTTTCATTAAATGGTTCCAAAACTGCATTCAGATATAGCTGAGGCAGATCAGGTAGGTCATCTGGATCCTGAATGTCTGGATCAAGCTCTGAAGTTGCAGCTGCTTGAGATGTACTACTTTCACTTACAATGTACCTTTTAGTTTTAACATCTGTTAACCAAGTTTCAATTGACAATGAAGGGTCAAATTCCTCCAGTGATACTTCCATATTTGAAATTCGCATTAAATCAGAAAGTGTGGACTGTTTCAGTGAGCTTCTGAAGCTTGTCTTGATACGTTTCATTGTGGAAAAGCATCTTTCACATTAAGCTGTATTTGGTGAAATCGCAAACATTATTTCAACAAGCAACAACACTGCTGTTAAATCTGCAGGCCTGGCCTGTAAGAAGGAAATATAGATGTCAAAAGGTGTTATATCCCTCTGCCTATTTAATCTGATCTTAAGTTCTGACCATTGATCGGGGATTGCATTCTGCTCGGCTTCTGAGAGCAAAGGTCTAAAGAAATCTATAAGATCTGTAATCTGCTCAATACCAACTGGGCCAATGTCAGAAATTTAGGCCACTCAACATGATTGAACACTTTAAACAAACTTACAGATTCCAGTGCCTTAAACCTTTTATTAATAGAGTTCAGAGTACTGTCAATAAAACTTTTAAATAAAGTATCAAAGTGCAAATTTAGAAATTTTCACTTTCTGTGAGTTAGTTATGCCACACTTAAGTTCTGAATTGCAGAGATTGGATGTTAATTGTGTAGTAAATTCTCCTTTACCATCTTTCAATTCCAAAAGCTTTAGCAAACAAACCTCAAGTTAAACAGACACATCACTTATAAATAAATGGTCATTTTGGAACTGTTTACTAATATCAGATAACACTTTGGTAACATCAATCATAAAGTGGAGGAACATAAAAAATCTTTCAGAACACAATTCCTTTACAATGCCCTTGGCTTTAGCTTGATCCCTTTCCCAGTACTAGCAGAATGATTAAATGATATACAACAGTAGGAAAACTTTTTTCTAGTGCTACCAAAGCTCTTTGTCGACTAGCAACCCATCTTGTATTTTGTAACCCTGTCTGTGTGATACTAGCTTCTTCAAGAACAGAGGCTATTTCAACAAGTTCCCTTCTGCGTTTTGGCTTGTAATAATAAAACTTATACACCTGTTGAGCAGTAGATTGAAAAGTGGACAAATAAGAAATCCCTTTAACAGCATCAAGAACTGCTAGCTGTAAATTATGAGCAACACAGTGTATTATGATTATACCTCTGCCTAATCTTTCCTTTATTTTACTACTTACACCACTTTTATTACCCATCATTACTGAAGCTCCATCAAAATTACACCCAACAATTTTAGAATCAACTTTTTCCCTAGTGAAACCTATATTCTCTAAACCTGTATCTATACCTTTTAAATCGCCATCAGAACTTGCAGAAAAAAGGAACAATATCATCAAACTGGGTCTTGGGTAGGCCAGCCTCTCCAACAAAACGGACATATACAGTTTCTTGCTCAATTACAGCTGAATCGGTGGAACCATCTCCTAACACAGAAATGAACCTAGCTATATTAACCAAATCATTGGAAACTTTGGATTTTTCTGTAGCAGCAATAGATTTAATCATATTTATACAACAATCAACATTTTGGTACATTGTTCCAAGATCAACTCCATTTTTAACTTGTAATTGAAAGATTTTTAAATTTAGAAAAGACACATTTCCTTGGCTATATTAAATGCAGTGTGAAACAGTGCAGATGCCCTACGTTTTGCGGTTTCATCTAAATTCTTAGACATTTCTACTACTAGTTTATCAAGAGGGGCGATTATTTTATTTGCAACATTCCATTTGCCTTCACAGGCCAAGTGTTTAGCTGACTTTTTATGAAAAACGAGACTTTCTTCTCTTAAAGTACCGCATGAGCCTGTACCAATAAATAATGTTGATTTTTGGTCTGCAATTTGTGGATATTTACGACAGTATAAACAAAACATTGTGTCACTATTATCATCATATTATACCCAAAAGAATTTCTTTTTCCATTCATGATTAAATTTTCTGACTGTTTTCTTGGGCTCGGGCTTTTCATGGACTTAAGATTTTCCAGTTTCAGTTTCCGGTAATTTTCGTTTTCCAGCGGCAACTGGTTCGCCGTCCCTATCAGCGGTAGTCTTATCAATGTTTTCAGATAGATGCCTCATCCTTGTTTGACTTTCTAAGAAAGTCAAACAGAACAGTTCGATTACCGGCACTTTTCTTTGACATACTTTCAACAGACTGACAAGTATTTATAAACACTCGGAACATCGGTTGGATTTTACCTTACACTAAGTGAATTCCGAATGCAACACAAGAGCTTTGCGCATATGATGCAAACGTTCAAATGATATTGATGATTCACGGTTGTAACAGAACACGGAGTTATAGAAAAGACCTCCCTATACACGATTTTCCCGACCTATACTAATTAATCTACTGTTTATTAATTGAAACACGTCCCGGTGACGTATATGTCGGTTAAATTTAACTTGGCACCGTGACGAGTGGCAGTAACAGCATCAGCATTACTTAACGCTATCATCATGGATATTGCATTTAAAAGGTTATTTAAACCTGCTCGGGAACACAATGTACAGGACGACAACCGTCGCCAACTTCTTAAATTACATTATGCAAACAAAGACATAGATGCTATTAATATTTCTAATATAATACTTAACAAAGTAGTAAATCTAAAGTCCCTACTAATTTCAAATATAACTCGCCACCACTAATTTCCTACTCCTACAATAAACCCATTGCATCCAAACTTTTCTACTACAAACAAACTTTGCAGTGTCAAAACTTTCATAACTTTACTCCACCTACCTGCTCTTGCTCAGCGTCCCCATATATTTATAAACCAGCTGGGCATGTAGTAACAGGTGATCTCAATATAATTGCGAATACTAAATTAAGATGTCTTCTTTCAAAAGGCCCTAAATACAGGGATACTCCACCGTTTACTTGGATACAGAATTTCAAAATTATTATGGATTCTGTTGAAAAGTTTGCTAGAGGTTGGGCTAAATTAGAAGACGTAGAGCTTGATACTTTAGCCGACTGGATAAGGACAATTAGAAATTTTGTCAAGTCAAGGATTGCAAAACTTAAAGGGTCTGTGGGTACTAAACCTTCTTTAGTGCTCAGAGACCCTGAGACTTTTGCAATCCTTACTGACATACATAACAAGTATGTTGTTGTTCCGGCTGATACAGCTTCTATCAAAATTATTTTCGTTTGTAAGAAATTCTACAAGCAAAGATATATAGCAAGTTCCTCTAAATGTACTACTATGTCATAATCAGTAATTCTAACACAAATTTTGACAGTCGGCCTTCAGACTTATTCAGATAAAGTCTATTCTACATCTGGCATCAACCAAATGTGGATTCTCAATAATTCTAAAGAACTACTTGACCATTTTGTTTCTAATACTCTATCTTCAGTAAAAAGTATGAAAACTTTTGATTTTTCTACCCTTTACACCACTATCCCTCATGCTAAATTGAAATAACGTCTAAAACAAATCATTCACTTTTCATTCGTTTACAAAAACGGTAAACCAAGATATAAATATCTAGTGCTCAACAGGGATTCTGGTTATTTTGTAAAAACACCATACAGACTACAAACAAAAATATACTGAAGATACCATCAACAAAATGTTAAGAGTTTTTGATAGACAACATTTGTTGTGATTGGCAATATTATCTTTCAACAAACAATCGGCATACCAATGGGCAAAAACTGTGCACTTTTGCTTGCAGATTTGTTTCTTTATTAATATGATTCAGAATTTTTACAGAACCTTCTCAAATCTGGAGAAAAGACTGTCGCTAAATCTTTCAACTACACACACAGATATAGATGACGTTCTATCTCTAAATAATCACAAATTTGGAAAATATGTGAATGTCATCTCTCCAAGTGAGCTTGAAATAAAAGACACGACAGATTCTCCATGTTCTGCTTCATATTTGGACATGACACCCATGAAATGTTACATCTTAAGCTATACGACAAACGTGATGACTTCAATTTTTCTATTGTCAACTTCCGTTTCTTTGCAGTAATATCCCCGCTTTTCCTGCGTGTGGTGTATATGTTTCACAGTTAATACGGTACGGTAGAGCTTGTTCCCACTATGGGGACTTTCTGCAACGAAGCAAATTACTAACAATTAAATTGTTGACACAAGGATATTGCAAGACTAGGCTAATCAGGGCCCTTAAAAAGTTTTATGGCCGTCATCACAATATTGTTGATAAGTATGTAGTCACTGTATCGAAACTTATACTGGGTATATTTGACTAGTTCTTTGTCCCTGTCATTCTCAATATTGACTTGCACGTGGCGGATGTAGATAGCTAGACAGGAGGTGCTTACCCGTCTATTTTATACTATATTTAAATAAATGATAACAAAAACCCCAGTTTTCTTTTATATTACATGTAGCCCGTGACACTGATTTTATTGAAATGTGGCACACGATTAGGCGGCATTTATTCGTTATAAATAGATTTATAACTAAATATAAATATATATTTATATAAATGTAAAATATAACAATGTATCTGAATATGACAAAATGAACCATTTACTTATTAAAATAATACTGTAAACTGCTAACCTTGTCTGGGCTAAAAACCAGAGATAAAAGAAACTGTTAAAACAGACAAAAAACTCTGGAAAACCTTGACAATCTACACAACATAACGTAACAGTTCGTAAAAACTTGACTGATCAGGTTTAAGGAACAGGCTAGATTGATATCTCTCTTAACATCAATTCAGAACTACAACTTGTATACACATTAACATAAAACCCGTGCAACCCGTGTTATGAGAAATAACCGCTGTTATTAATATTTATACATATAGAAACACCCTCTATTCACATTTAAATACTTAGAAACAATTAGACAACAGTTTTTTGCTATTCGTTGAAACGCTAAAAAACTATACTTCCGGAGCATCCGTCTTCACTTCCTTGATGGAAGTTCACGTGTATAACATGTTTTGCCAGTTTGCAAAGTTTTTTACTTTGTTTTTGGGATTGTGATATGGACAAGGACTGGTTTGTTGATTTTATTTTATAAATATAATAGTTTAGTAACCGGCATTGGGTTGTTAGACTTAAATACAACTAACGAATTACAATTTTATTATTTCTGTTTATAATCAATAACGTCTATAAATAAGCATGTTCAAACACTAAATTTACGCCTTAAAAAGAGACGTCTGACGAACATTGGAAAAAAAAAGTCCGGTAGGTGTTAGTAATCTTCCTTCCCTGTAGAGCTTCAAGTGTTATCAGTTAGCGTATACGTAAAACACGTTTATGGTTGATATTATTCAGTTTTTTCGTTAATTGAACCGAAAACAATGACTGCCAAGAGATAATAGATAATTGATTTTATTGTTATATATGTCACATGTACGCTGTAAATTAAATCGACATCTATAGATGATGAAGAGATACGTGCGGAGCTTGCATGCGTACATGTAGTTATTACAAGCAGAAATATGATTTTCTTATCCTGACGCAGGTAACAAAACAAAATGAAATTTTGGAGATTTATTGACAGATTTTGAGGAGTGTAGTAGTGGCGAGTAGGTACCATAAACTTAGGGACGAGTTAACTAATAGAGAGAGAGAGAGAGAGAGAGAGAGAGAGAGAGAGAGAGAGAGAGAGAGAGAGAGAGAGAGAGAGAGAATGGTGTTGTAACGTCACACAGCGGAGCAAGAAAGAAGAGTTGCCATGGCGTGTTCTCCAGATAGTGTGCACAGTGAAGGGAAGACAACAATCTATCCGAAGCCATTGAACTTCTACAATGGCGTCACGGAGGACGGTTAACCGTTTAATGGTTAAATTGGATGTGTTTTCTGTTGTTGTGATTTTGAGATTTTGGCGCGAAAATATAATGGCGTAGTTGTTTCGGTTTAGGAATATTCTTAAATGTTGAATCATGTGTAATGAAATAGTGATTAGTTTAAATTATTGAAGCTAGAAGTGTTTGTGAGCTGGTTAAATTATTTGGAGAAGAATTAAATTGTGAATTTAGTCGACAGCGTTTGAAAATTTAGCAGGGTAATTCCACATGGAAAGGTTGACACCGATAAGCGGTCAAAACCTAAGCAAATTATAAGATATAAATAAAAAAATTGAAATTTGTGTATAGTGTAAATAAAGTTTAGTGTAAGATATTTAAAACATAAAGTTTTGAATTCCTTGTAAATTTGTGAAAGAAATCAAAGTACTGAAGGTGCTGAAAGATGAGTCGCAAAGTATATATTAACTTCTGTAGTTACGATGATTTGTTGTCGTTGCCTACGGTTGGCAAGAAAACTGCAGATAAAATTTGGAATGACAGATATGACCCCGGAAGTGTTGTCTTAGGTTCGCCATGTGCGATTTGCTGAAATTGATCAGTATATTGATTATAGTCCGTTAGATGTAGTTCAGTTTGAAGATGTGGAGATTGATCAGGAAGAGAACTGGGATTCAGGATCAGATAAGGAGAGTTCTGCAGTCTTTACGGAGGAATTAGTGAAACCGGAATATTTTGGAGTAGGTTTGAAAAAAGCAAATTGGAAGCTGATGAGCTGAAAATAATGGGCAACCAAGTAAAAAGTGATCGGTCAGACATATTTAAAACAGAGCCGATGCCAGAATATTTCACTCCATTTAATCCGTCAGAATTTAAACCCGAAAAAGAGCAAAAGAGGTTGAGATGCGTCCGTGGTCCATATAATTTTTCCAGTCGAGTCGAAAAGTGGAGTGCAGAGACACCAAAAAACAAAAGTAAAGTTGAGTGAAAGGCTAGATGGCACACCACTGTTGAAAAGCGAGTGTCTTAAACGAAAAAGGTTAACACCGATTAATTCCACGTCAAAGAACGATATGATTAAGTGCTCTTTTCTCAGTTCCAGTTTTATGCCAAGATCCGAGCGCTCTGGTTTAACAACACAAATGCCACTACTGAAATCTCTCAAGTATGATGGTAACGACAAAGGTGATGACTGGACTTCATTCATTTGTAAGTTTGAAATGTATGCTGAGATGGCTGGATTAAATGAGGAACAAAAGCGAGCTCAGTTGTGTTGGTCGGTGACAGGAACAGCAGCAAGATATTGTTTAGGACTGGTGCGGCGAGATAAGGACACAACCTATTCTGAGTTAGTTAAATATATGAAAAAAAAGATTCAATTTGAAGTTACCTGAAACCATCAGAATACAATTTCAGAGTGCACGTCAGTTCCCCGGAGAGGATCTAGATAATTGGGCAGAGAGATTGTTGAACCTAGCAGATAAAGCTTTTCCAGGCTTACCCGAAGATTTTATTGTGAGTAATAATATCTCAAAACTTTGTCATGGGTGTATAGAAAAAAATGCAGGTAGTATGGCAGCATCGTTCCGACCAAAAACAGTTGATGAAGCTTTTGATAGAATTAAATGGCAGCAGTTGAACGACAAGGCAGTGTTTGGTACTGGTGTGAGAATCCGAGGCAATCGAGAATTAAAAACCCATGGTGTTACTTCAGATGATTCTGAGGAGGAGACAGTGGTTAATAGTATGACTACCTTGCCCTAAGATTCCATAGCACGCAGTGTCGACAAGCTAGCTGAATGTTTAGACAAAAACATTAAGTTGGTTCAGGAACAAATGCAGGCCATGGAAAACCGATGGAATATAAAATTAACAAGTGTTGAAAACAATGGAGCTAGGCAATCTAATCCCCGTAGTTCGGGAACTCATTCACAATGGCAGAAAAACATGAAATGTTATAAGTGTCAAGATGGGACACATATCACGGGATTGTGATAGTGAATTGAAAGAGGAAAAGAAAACTCAGGCGTTGCTCCGACCTGCACTGTTGATAAACGCCTGACTGGAAGTACAGTGCGAGTGGTAGATAAATCGACTGTAACAGACATGTGGGAGAATCAGGCAGGGGATTTTAAAAATCAGGAGAGTAACGTTCCAAGTGCAGTGGATAAGTTGGAGCCGAATGTTTGTTTAGGTGGAAATGATGTTGTTCTACAAGTGACGGACTCGGACTTGATTACGTTTGTAGTAGAGGAACCTAGGTGTTCTATCAATGGACAAATTTATGAATCCAGAGAGCAGCCAAATCCATTCGGACGTTCAAACAATGATTGTGCACTAGATAAACTTTTTTACAGCGACGAGGTTAAGTACGTCATCCTTGTAAACGTTAAATTTAAAATTTTGGGGACAAAAAGGTGATAGCTGCGATGAACACTGTTGCGGAGGTTAGTGTGATTTCCGATAGATTTTACGAGTCACTTGAAATAAAACCTGCGGTATTGAGAGAGACTGTTGTGCACGCAGCTGGTCGTGGTATGCACATGAAAACTTTCGTGGTTGGCCCAGTGAAGTTAGGGATAGGTACTCAAAGTTACGAAACTGAGGTGTATGTGGCACCTATACAGGATGACATGTTGTTAGGTTTGAATTTCATGATTACTTATGGAGTAATGGTAGATTTACAAAATTGCAAATTTGTCATCAGTGGTGAAGAATTAGAGTTATGTCCCGGGCAAAGGAAACGTTTCAAGTGGTGTCAAAAGTAACTGTGGATAAAAGAATCGTAGTCCCACCCAATTCTATGGTGCATGTTCCACCTAGGTTAGAAAGTAAACTTGAGAGTAAACTCCATTTGAAATTGAGTCATGCAATGAAAATTTGCCTGTTCTCATACCCAGATGTCTATATAACAGTCAAGTAAAACCGACAATCTGTTTAGTAAATGCGAGTGATCGCTATTATACCATCAAGAAGAATACCATTGTCGCCAAGGCAGAAGTAACAAGTGTTGACATTGGAAAAGTAAATATATAATACAAATACCAGTTAAATTTTGATGTGCCAGATGTGCACATTTCGGAAATTAATTCCTCATCAGTGACACTAAGACCGAAAAGTTTGGTACATAAAAAATATATAAGCCAAACAGTTGAAAATAATGAATCTAAAGTTTCAAAATTATATAAATCCAAATCCAGCTAAGAAATGCTTTGCATGAGGGAACAAACCTTAGTTTTAAATAAATTTTAAATTTTAGACGACTGCAAATTTTGCTAAATGGTATATTTTCTGACAGCACAAAGTACTGCCTACTGAGCTATGGATACCCTCGGGGAGCTTCACTCCACCAGCAGCGGCACCCGCTCAGGGGTAGTAAATATATAATACAAATACCAGTTAAATTTTGATGTGCCAGATGTGCACATTTCGGAAATTAATTCCTCATCAGTGACACTAAGACCGAAAAGTTTGGTACATAAAAAAATATATAAGCCAAACAGTTGAAAATAATGAATCTAAAGTTTCAAAATTATATAAATCCAAATCCAGCTAAATTATAAAATGGAAAAGACAAACCCGAAATTGCTGTGTTTGAACGTTGCCGTGAATACGGGATAAAATTAAAACCCAGAAAGTGTAATTTGTGTAAACATGAAGTGAATTTCTTGGGGCGTACAGTGAATGAAGAAGGTAGGCAGATAGGTGACAACTATGTTGAAACTGTTAAAACGTGGAGAACTCCTACAAAAACAAGGGATGTCGAATAGTTTTTAGGCTTCGTTAACTATCATAGGACTTTCATTAAGGGGTATTCGAACATTGCGAAACCGCTAACGCGTATAACCGGTAAAAAACCAATTATGTGAGAATTTGAACAGCAACAATCATTGGACGCTATAAAAAACGCGTTACAAACCGCCCCTGTATCAGACTGTATAAGTACTACCAAATTCAACAGATCCATTTATATTGGATACCGATGCGTCGGACGAGGCAATTGGTGCAGGATTAATCCAAGTGCTCTAGGGGTAGGGAACGAGTTGTAGCACATGGTAGTTTTACTCTGTCGTAGGCTCAGAGACGTTATTGTACGACACGTAGAGTTGCTCGCCGTGGTTAGATTTACACAACATTTCGGTCATTATCTTTTAGGTGGCGAATTTATTGTTCGGACGGATCATAGCAGTCTGCAATGGTTGATAAACTTTAAAGAGCCACAAGGTCAACCTGCACGCTGGCTGGAAGTGTTGAGTCAATACCATTTGAAAATACAACATCGAGTTGGAAAAAAACATGTAAATGCTGATGCATTATCGAGGGCTCCATTAGACCCGTGCCCAGAAATGTCTATACATGTGGAACTAGACATGCTTTCATGTGGGGGATGTAAACACTGTACTCGTGTTCATGAACAATGGCAAGATTTTCTTAAAATTGACAATGTGATCCCATTGTCGGTTGTCAAACCCACTACACGGATCGGGGAAGTTGGTGCAGACTGTCAAGGAAAATTTCTGTCAAAACTGGGTAACCCATTGGCAGTGTATTCTGAGGTAGGTTGTACTAGCACAGTGGAACCAACAATAATGCAAGTTACGATTAGAAAGGATCTAGGCGTATATAGAGTTCAGTAAACACCAGACCAGTTGTCTTCTGAAAAGATTAAAGATCCTGATCTAAAACTTATTCTTTTTTTGGCTAAAAAATCAACAAGATCCTCCTGAAAATGACAGCCAAGAAATATTTAATCAATAAGGAACAGTTTTATTTGGATTCAAATGGGGTGGTAATAAATAAGGCCAAGGATGGGAAACAGGGACTCGTAGTGCCTACATGTTATTTAGAGGAAGTGCTCAAATTGTACAATTATCTCCCATTGACAGGTCACCAAGGAGTAGATAGGACAAGAGAGAGAATTAAATCCAAATTTTATTGGTATAGAATGAATAAGAGTGTAAAAACCTATGTTAGGAGATGTGAGGTTTGCAGTAGGAACAAAAAAGCCACGAGAAAAGCTAAATGTCCTCTTACACAGTATCATGCTGGTGCACCCATGGAAAGAGTCCATGTGGATTTTTTAGGACCACTTCCTGAGACAATTCGTGGAAATACAAATATTTTGGTCATGATAGATCAGTTCACCAAATGGATAGAGATTGTACCATTACCGTCACAGACAGCTGAGGTTACGGCGAAAGACATACACCATACAGACTGTCGGCCAACGGACAAGTTTAGCGTGTTAATAGAACTCTGATGGATGCCGTCCGTTGTTTCGTCAGTGATTCACAGGAAGATTGGGATGAGTATTTGCCCTAATTGGAAAATGCACTGCGATCGTCGGTAAACAGAATGGTGGGAATGACACCTAACAAAATGATTCGGGGTAGAGAAATTAACTTAACAACAGATTTAGTTTTTCGTGTACCAGAATCTCGAGAAATGGAGGTGGAGGAGTATGTTAGCAAATTGAGAGAAGAATTGGCACGTGCACACGAATTAGCACCAAATAAGTTAAAAACAACATATGAAACGTGATTACGATGTGAAGATTCGTGCGCAAGATTTTAATCTGGGTGAAGAAGTATATATTCTGGACTAAGCAAATGTTAAAGGTCGATGTAAAAAATAAATTCACCTTGGAGAGGTCCTGGAGTGGTATTTGAGAAAATAACGGCTTTTGTTTATCGTGTGAAATTGCAAGATCGCGTTTGTATTTTGAATCATGATAGAATGAAACGATGTGAAACTAAATCATTACCTCCGTGGATACGCAGAATCCAAAATCGAATTCAAGCAGGTGAACGTATTCTCAACACGGATGAAACAGTATATTGTTCATGTAGGACAGGAAGTTACGGTTTTATGATACAATGCGACATATGTGATGAGTGGTATCATGGTGATTGTGTGGGTATATCATCAGAACTAGCAGAAACAATGCTGACCTATCAATGTGTCAATCCAGAGTGTCAGGAAAGATCGTCTAAAAATAGGTGAGTTGTGTAAATAATAATCCTAAAGTGTATTTCTAGTAATATTATGTTATACTTGTTTTTCAGAATTTGAAGAAAGTGCTAGTGTGGATAGTTCATACCGGCAGCCCGGTCTAACTAGAGTCCAACTGACTCCAACAAGGGTCCAAATAGGGTCCATTTAGTGTTCAATTAGAGTATAAATAGTGTTAGTGTAATAAGTGTTATTCCTGCAGGATGGCGGAACTTCTAGAGGATATTGATTTCAATTTTTATGATGAGGTGACAGGGGAGTTAACCATACGGATTCCCCCAAGTAATGTGCCCATGGAATTACATATTATGACAGAGGAGGAAGTGGAGGAAATTAGAAATTGGGTGGTGATGATCGATGACACGTCAGATGTTTTAAAGAGATTGAGAGAGGAGCAGGAGTGGGAATTAGTAGGTAGTGCATCTGAGTGGAGTGAACGGGGCGTCGAGTTAGAATATGAAGAGGTGTCGGAAGTGGAGAACGAATAAGAATATGAAAAGGTGTCGGAAGCGGAGAACGAGGATGTGGATGAGGAGATGTCGGATGCATTGGAGCCAGTTTCAAGTCTAAAGCTGAACCCCTATGATGATCCAAGAAACCAGCCGTGTCCAATTTTTACTTGTTCATTTGTGGGTCAACACATACATCTCCCGATAATTCTGTGGGATAACCCCCGACCTCCAGTGAAGGATAACAAACTCCAAAAGATGGACCAAATTAGAGTAGACATATTGTATTTTTAGCACACTGTATAATTAGAACGACAAATTTAGATAAACTGGTAAACTTATTGAATCAGATTCCAAATATTGTATAAAGCTAGATAACAAATGGAAAGATTGTGTCACACTCTTAATTTAAAATCACCAGGAAGATTCCAGTTGAAACAGTTTGTTCCCCAGTAATATTAATCCATAAGCGACACCAGGTTATTTTATCTTCATGTTTGGAAGATATTAAGTTACAACAGTATCTCAAGATGGGGATGGATTTTATGTGTTTTATTGATAATTTATAAAGAATCGGACTACCAATATGCACAAACTTGTTATTTGTTAGCCAGAGTATTGGCGATTAAAGCTGCGGGATAAAGATGAAGATACTGAAGATGTGACCGAAGTGCAGATCCTCTTCGACAAGTTGTTACCAAAAGTCAGTGGTAGCCTGTGGATGTGGTAGATACACACTGTCATTTGGACAGAACCAGTAAGAAAGTACTAGGCTAATATTACTTGACCATGGATAGATGGTTTCAAAAACAAATTGAAAGACCACCAATGCTACCGATTAATCTACATGGTTCCGTCCTTATATATTGTGATCCAGAGTCTTATCCCGAGATGATTCTAGTTAACGAAAAATGGCGGATTCCTGTAGGGCTACATCCAAATGCTGTGGAACGAGTGACTGTTGGACAATTGGATAGATTATATACCTTGATAGAAGGAGGAAAAATTTCAGCAGTAGGAGAGATTGGTTTGGATACCAGAATTGTTAGTTGTAGACTACAAAGCCAAATTAATTTTTTGAAAGATATTAGTATCAGGATACAATCGAGCCTATTATTCTTCATATTAGATCAACAATAAAACACTCTGTAGAGTTATATTTATAAGCGTCAGAACTTTTTGGCGACCGTATTCGTTCTTCACATTGTTTTGTTCTCCATTGTTTTACCAGATCTACAGAAATTATGCATTCTTGGTTATCAAAATTTCCTAATATGTATTTCGGCTTTACACACTTAGTAACCAAATTTGATGAGATTCAACTAGCTGCACTACGAGCTGTGCCACGTGAGAGATTATTACTAAAAACTGACTCTCCATATATGCCACCAGAAGGAATTACATTAAACAGTCCAATATATGTTGGGGAAATTGCCGAGGTTGTGGCTGCACTCAGGTAATCGACGTTGGATGCTATCGCTGTTGTCACAACAGTAAATGCAAATAGAGTATTTTTTTAAAATAAAGTAAACGGCACCAACCACAGAAATAATGAGTGTAAATAGAAGTGATTAACAGTTAAAAAAGTAAAATATTTGTGCGATTTATTATCCCGTTCTTACGTGACCAGTCAAGTGGCGTGTTCTCCAGATAGACAGTGTGCGCAGTGAAGGGAAGACAACAATTTAACCGAAGCCATTGAACCGTGGAACCTGCGGTACGCACTACTGATAAACTTCTAGGAGGTTCTAGCTTTTAATCTTCATGCTGTACTGCATTTTTGAAAGATTTCTCGTTAACATCTTTGTTCTTACACACATTGATGATGTGGTTGCGTTGTGTTTGGCTATTCTTCTAATGAAATTATCGTATTTCTCTTTGTATCTATAAAGTAATACACCAAAACTTCAATTCTACTGCGATTCAGATTTATTAAAACTATCAACTAGAAATCTTGTCATGATAAATCATGAAATGTCTTTTGATGTAAATGTAAACTATTAGTTTGAAAAAAAACATTATTGTATAATCAAAAGGTAATAAATAAATAATTCAAATTTAAATAATTCAACAAACTAAATAACATTTAGTCAAGCGTTATGTACCCGGTGAAAGTCAAGCATTTATAAACATGCAAACTAAAAAACCTTTTTAAGATGGATAGGTTTCAGATAGTTACTTACACCTGAGGAAAAATTTCTCCGACTTGGGATATTCTGAAAATGTAAACACCAATTTTTCATCTGGAGGTATTTATTTTTTATTTTTATTTTAAATTTTGATTTTGATAATTGATTTAATCATATACTAACCCACTATTTTTTCATATTTGTTAATTCCATAATTTAATAACATAACTGTCATGGTTATCACAGTAATGTATATTATACATTTATATATTATAACAAGTTTATGCAGGCAGCGGCTTTACATCAGATGCCCGTACCGCATTTTTTTTTTTCAAAAAGTCCATGAAATACGTTTTTTTAAATATCTACACATAGTAAATTGGTTTGTATATCCTATAAAAAAATCTTACCTTTTCGAGATGTTGAAAAGGATTGTCGTTCTCACCCTTTACTTTTAAAATCGCTTAAGAACCTAAAATAACAACAACAACAACAATAATAATAATAATAATAATAATAATAATAATAAATTATAACCTGTTAAAAATTCTCAAAGTTTGTAAAACTTTACACCGGCCATTCATGATATTTAAAACGTTGAATAAAACACTGAATTGTCTTGTTTGCTGTTTTAGTTGGTTTGTTTTTCTTGAACAAATTTGAAAACTTATTTAGTTTTCGTCAACTCAATTTATTTTTTCAACATTTAATTTTTCATATATCGTTGTATGGAATACTTTTTAAAATTTGATGGTTAATTTGAGAATTACATTTAAAAAAATACAACATTTCTGAAAATTTACAACTAAGATATCCAGAATGTGTCTTAACCATTTTCTGGTTTGGAATCCATATAACTTAACGCACTACATTCTTTCTAAAAGGTCGGTATTTTTTGTTCGAGATGAGTAGCTTTATATGGATATAAAGGATGTATCAAAGCATTTGAGGAGCTTGATGTGGTATGATAATATACAAATTACATAACTTAGTCGATATTCTCGGTCAATGACAGCAGCAGACAAAGTGCACATCATATACGTACAGAAGGAATAAACCATACTTACATAATACATAATTATTTTTTGTTTATTTTGACCAAAAAGCAATTATATCTAATAAAACACATCTGTTTAGGTTTTTGCATTTTGTTTTATAAAAAAAAGACCGAGGACTTTAGAAATTATCGAATGTGTATGTGTATATGTGTATATGACCCCCCCTCGCCCCTCCCTAAATCAGCTGAAGTTTATATACTATAAGTTTGTTAGGATATGAAGTTTGCTAATATGGATGGGCGAACATGTCATGTGGAATGGTTATAGAAATATTGGCACGTGGAGTTACTTTCTTGTATTACAAGATTTACCTAAATATTGAAAAAAATGAGTTGATTCATATATGTGGGTAAACAAATCAATGTTTTTTCTATTATTATTATTATTATAATAAAAAGCGGCTTTATTGTTGGTTTGTCAATACTTCAAAAACAAAAGTAATGGTTTTGAGAAACAGGGTTGGTCTGACGGCTTGTGAAAAATGGTCTACTCTGGAATTGATATTGTTGATATGTTTTTATTATTTAGGATTGCTTTTTTTTTACTACAATGGCAAGTTCAGTGTTATTATGAATCATTTATACAATCAAGGTTTTAAAGCAATTGTTGATCAATTTCATTGTACATAACGAGCTGGGTCATTTACCACTCTATATAAAGACAATATTGCAGTTGATAAATATTAGTAAAAACTTCTATCTACAGATAATTGTATATTGCAACAGATTTATAAAGACATGGTTCTAAATTGAAATAAATATTAAGCAATAAAAGTAAAGATATTTTTTGACAAAATTGGTCTGTCTTATGCATGTATGTTGCCGATCACAATGCTTTTCTGTCGGAGGTCAGAAGTCGCCGAATTTTTTTAACATGAAAAGTGGTCTTTTTCAAAAATCATCTAATAAAACAAACATACCAGTCCTTGTCCATATCACAATCCCAAAAACAAAGTAAAAACTTTGCAAACTGGCAAAATATGTTATCCACGTGAACTTCCATCAAGGAAGTGAGGACGGGTGCTCCGGAAGGGTAAGCACCTCCTGTCTAGCTAGCTACACCCGTCACGTGCAAGTCAATTTTGAGAATGAAAGGAACAAAGAACTATGGTAAGTCAAATATATCCAGTATAAGTTGGGATACAGTGACTACATACTTATCAACAATATTGTGATGACGGCCATCAAACTTTTTAAAGGCCCTAATTAGCCTAGGTTTGCAATATCCTTGTGTCAACAATTTAATTGTAAGTAATTAACTTCGTGCAGAAAGTTCCCATAGTGGGAACAAGCTCTACCGTACCGTATTTACTGTACACCATACGCAGGAGAAGCAGTGATATTACTGCAAAAAAACGGAAAGACAATACAAAAACTGAAGTCATCACGTTTGTCGTATAGCTTCAGATGTAACCTTTCATGGGTGTCATAATTGAGATATAAGTCCAAATATGAAGCAGAACATGGAGAATCTGTCGTGTCTTTTATTTCAAGCTCACTTGGATAGATGACATTCACATTCACATATTCTCCAAATTTGTGATTATTTAGAGAGAGAACGTCATCTATATATCTGTATGTGTAGTTGAATGATTTAACGACAGTCTTTTTTCCAGATTTGACAAGGTTCTGTAAAAATTCTGATTCATATTAATAAAGAAACAAATCAGCAAGCAAAGGTACACAGTTTGTACCCATTGGTATACCGATTGTTTGTTGAAAGATAATATTGCCAAACACAACAAATATGTTTTCTATCAAAAACTCTAACATTTTGTTGATGGTATCTTACGTATATTTTTGTTTGCAGTCTGTATGGTGTTTTACAAAATAACCAGAATCCCGGTTGAGCACTAGATATTTATATCTTGGTTTACCGTTTTTTTGTAAAAGAATGAAAAGTGAAAGATTTGTTTTAGACTTTCTTTCAATTTAGCATGAGGGAAAGTGGTGTAAAGGGTAGAAAAATCAAAAGTTTTTATACTTTTTACCGAAGATAGAGTATTAGAAACAAAATGGTCAAGTAGTTCTTTAGAATTTTTGAGAATTCACATTTGGTTGATGCCAGATGTAGAATAGACTTTATTTGAATAAGTCTGAAGCCATCTTTGACGACTGTCAAAATTTGTGTTAGAATTACTGATAATGATTTAGTAGTACATTTAGAGGAACCTGCAATATATTTTTCCTTGTATGAATTTTTGTGAAGTTTTGGAATCCAATACAAAGAAGGCAGGTCAAGTTCTTCCTGTTTTAAATTGATACCAAAAGACTCAAGGACTCCCCTTTAATTGGAAAGAACTTCATCTTTGGTAAAATTAGTTTTGGTATAAGTAGGATTCTCCGATATACTTTCTAAACCAAGCTCCTTAATAAGACATTCAACATAGAATTTCTTACAAACGAAAATAATGTTATTAGAAGCTTTATCAGCCGGGACAACAACATACCTGTTATGTATGTCAGTAAGGCTTGCACAAACCTCAGGGTCCCTGAGCACTAAAGAAGGTTTAGTACCCATAGACCCATTAAGTTTTGCAATCCTTGACTTGACAAAATTTCTAATTGTCCTTATCCAGTCGGATAAAGTATCAAGCTCTACGTCTTCTAATTTAGCCCAACCTCTAGCATACTCTTCAACAGAATCCATAATAATTTTGAAATTCTGTCCCAAGTAAAAGGTTGAGCCTCCCTGTATTTAGGGCCTTTTGAAAGAAGACATCTTAATTTAGTATTCTCAACAATATTGAGATCACCTGTTACTACATGACCAGCTGGTTTATAAATATATGGAGACGCGAACAAGAGCAGGTAGGTGGAGTAAAGTTATGAAAGTTTAGGCACTGCAAAGTGTTTGTAGTTGAAAATTTTGGATGCAATGGGTTTATTGTAGGAGTAGGAAATTAGAGGTGGCGAGTTATATTTGAAATAAGTAGGGACTTTAGATTGTACTACTTTGTTAAGTAGTATATTAGAAATATTAATAGCATATATGCCTTTGTTTGCATAATGTAATTTAAGTAATTGGCGACGGTTGTCGTCCTGTATATTGTGTTCCTGAGCAGGTTTAAATAACCTTTTAAATGCAATATCCATGATGATAGCGTTAAGTTTAAACTCTGGTGTATTAAAATCTGAAGTAGTTTTGTATATGCATTCTTCTTGTAACTGATTTAGACGGAAAAGTGGTAAAGAGTACAGTTTGGTACGAATATGGTGTAATCCGAGAGGTTTCTGAATGAATGGTAAAAGATTAGAAAAACTAACATCATGGATATTGGGTTTATTGTAACTTCGATGTCCATGACTTCTTTTGTTACGTGTAGTTCTGTTGAACAGGTGTAAAACATTAACATTCCTACAACCTGGGCTAGAAAGGTTTCCCACTTTATCAATTTTATCATTGCATCCATATGGTGATGCAGTGCCTAGTTCTCTAATCCAATAGTTCTCCCGTTGTAATCGGAATGGTGTACTTAAAATAGGACTATTAGTGTGGTGGTATATTTTCCAAAATTCTAACCTTCATAGACAGCACCGAATGGTCCGGTTGATTGAAGTGTTGGTAAATAAGTTGGTTACCATAATCATTATTTGAAACCGGTGACCATTCATTCGTGCATTTAGTCTGCCTTTGGTTTCGCCCACATATATGAGTCCACATAAATTACACTCTATTCCATATACAACATTGGAAGATTCACAGTTCAGATCATCGTTGCTACGTAAAGTGTACTCCTTAGAAATAAAATTGCTTCTAAAATGCGTATCTGTAATAAAAATTTTACAGGTTATGCAATTTTTAGAATTGCAAGAAGTAACAGTGCAGTATGATAAATTATTATCATAGTAAAAAATATCAGTAAGCTTGACGGTTGTGTTTTTGAGTTGTTTAAAATTTTGTTGTGAATCTTTATAGAAGTAACGATGGTCTGAACTGGCAATAAAGGAAGTTATCATGACATCCTGAAGGATAACGCTAGGGGCACCATCATTAACTGCTAGTCTAGTATATAATAATATACTAATATACTAATTATATATATTTCCGTATTCAATTGCAAAAATCAGCATCTGGAACTGTTATTCATTTCATTGCGAGAAAGAAGATGTTCTACACATCACTCGTCTCTCTACAGAAACAAGACGCTACCATAATGTCGCATAAGAAATCAGGCTGTGTTACGAGTAAAACACTGGTGAAATGGAGGACGAGTTCCACTTTATCTTTGTCTGTTCACTTTATTCAGACTTTAACCAAGCGTATATTAAACGCTGTGAAAGGTCTGTACAATATCAGTCAGCTACAAAATTTTTGGATTTTTTTTTTTTTTTTTTTTTTTTTTTTTTTAAAAGACCACATACAGGAGGGGCTGCTGTTCATTGTTCATCTACAGATATATGTAGTATATATATAAGTAGCTACTGACTTTAATTCATCAGTTTATTATCGTTAAGTATCAATTCATTGTACATGCATTGTTTTACTATATTTATCAATATATGTTATGCACTGTAATTTATTGTAATATACCGTTTTACAATGTATTAAAAAAGTATTGTTTATACATATAAGTGTACGCCTACGGAAAAAACTGCTTTGAATTTGAATTTAATTGTACGATCCCCAACCATCATCAACGGCAAAACAAATAGATTTATAAAAGAAGTATGGATTTGCTCCCCTGATTATACAGTGACAGGATGAACTGACCTTTTATGCTTGGGTAGTTTTAAGAGTAAGTTCAGTTTAATGATTTCCGAACTTTAGCTCGCCAAACTTCAACATTGCCAAACTCTATACATCGTTGGGGTGTAATCCATTTTCATGATGTCTTTGAAAAACCGAATATTATTCTATAACATTCTATAGTTACCTTTGTTTGAACAACAAGCCTACAAAACACTTGTGATTTTGATTCACTTTATGAGAAGAAAATCGTTACTACAAATAATATAAAAAGCAACAAAAATCATATAAAATGTAATAATATAGTGGAGAAAGAACAAAGAAGCAAAGAAATTTCAAACGCAACTGGGATTACTATTTAATGTTTCCTGACTTATGATTACCAATCTGTTTAATTTTAATTAATACAAAAATTTATGCATTTTGATATTATTATTAATATTTAAAAGTGACATAAATGAACATTTCCATTCAATTCACACCGTAAAGATATAAATTTCTGTAGATGTTTTACAATGCATGACCTTATGCAAATACATTTAGAAACAAAAATAGATTTTTTAATTTCAAACTACCTAATGGAGGTGCATTAATCCAACCAAGCAAAGGCACAAATAACACAGACATATGATAAACACAAACTGAGATCAATTTTGATACTAAAATTAAAACAAGGAAGGCATATGGCTTAAGTACTAATATTTACAATAGAAAAATAATGTCTACGTTAAACCCAGTTTGATTTTTGTTTTCATTATTCGCATAAACATCAGTTTTTCACATCGCGCATGAATACCAATTCTGGTTTTTCCCTATCTGACCTATTTTTAGCTATCTGTTTTTATCTCACAAAACAACGTACATACTTCGATATTTCCTTCTTTTTTCAAGTTTTATCACGTTATAGCAAAATAAATATTTTTTCAAAAAATATAAAATATTTACAATACCTATTGAAATCCTATGATGAACTCATTGTAGAAAATCTAGAACATTAGGTAATTCCCGTGACCTACTTTTATCAATCTATTTTTAACATTCAAGCCATCACATTTTATAGTGTTATTTAATTAAATATACATTGAATATGAAAGAAAAAAATATTGAATTTTAATTAAATAAATAAATAATTAAAATATTTGTTTCGATTTTTATTGTATACTTTAAAATATTTCCATCTTCAGGGTGTTCTAAACGCTACATGGCACACTACCATACAAGCTATGAGCGATGCCGGTGTTGAGACCAGACAGATAATGTTTATGAGATGTCGTCGTAATGAGGCTTCTGTCAGGAGCTACGCTCGCGACTGTTCGACCATGCAAAAACATGCTTTAAGTTCGCAGCGACGCTTCTTTCATCAACTGTCACTGGTAATATTTCTGCCGTAATTCCCTCTGCATCTGACCATGCTTCTTCTTCTCTACCAGCAACTGATAATCACGTTATGGTTCCATGCTCGGACCTGTGCACAACCCAGTCCAACAAAACGTCGCGCAATGATGTTTCCAATACCTTGTCATCCATACAATCGGGATTTTTGACAAATTCAACGTTCAATAGCTGTAATTTAACAATCAATATGAATTTGTAACTTTGTTTGTCTATTCGAATAAAATTGTATGAAATGTTCTTTTGTTTCCAGCGTACTATTTTTTAAGCCGTCTATTACGTCACACAATCAGTGAGAAGGCGGGAATTATTTTGATTGACATATTGGCTGTTCCCAGAATGTTTACATTGCCGACAGATTCGGTATATGCCGGTTTTTAAGCGGTTAGCGTATACGTTAACCGCTTATTGGCATCGTGTCTTGCAGGAAGTGATAGGTCAAAGCGACTCCTAGCGGTAACCTTAGACCTTTGACCGAAGATTCCTACATGCTGTTTGGGGAGATATCTACTATGCCACGCCTACTCCCGTCATGCCTTATGCCTTCAACTGGCAATATACCGTGTAGTATCATTCACAAAACGCATATGAATGAAGTGTTAACGTAACTTTATGTTTACTTAATGTCTCAACGATGACCTAACAGACCCCAGTGACAGTGTGCATGCTTCCCGTGTAATATGGATTATAACACAGCAGCATCCACTGTTTTCATTGAAACTCCGACATAAATAAGTAAGTTGTTGTAATCTAACTTGAGGTTTAAAATTTCAAAAGTTATATAATCAGACAGGGAAGATACAAAATAGTTAAACGAAGAAAGAAGAATTTTGTGGCTTGTCGACATCAATCGCACAAATGACACATCACTGGATTCTAAAACACGATCCGATGGCAGATCATTTCATCACCGGTAGTATGTTATTAATTAACTGATATACTGTACTGGAATATGTTTGAATATTGTTTTCTGTTTTCCTGCATTCAGCACTGCCAAAATTAAGTGAAAACGCCTATAATGACAGTACCGATTTTGAAAACTTCTGTGGAAATTACTAAGTATCTCTAGTTCTAAAATGCACGTTTTTATTCGCCCCATACGACTGGAGTTAGCAACTCTACCATTTATCTGAAAACTGTTGGCAGTTTCACTGTTCTACGTGTTTCCTATATTTGAGAGAGAGAGAGAGAGAGAGAGAGAGAGAGAGAGAGAGAGAGAGAGAGAGAGAGAGAGAGAGAGAGAGTATAGTAATGGTGTTTTACGCTCAGTCAAATTTTTTAACTTATTTCGAAATGGTCAGTCAGTTCTGGGATGGTGGAGGAAACCGGAGTGCACAAAGAAAACCACCGACCTTTGTCAAGTGTACTGACAAACTTTCCACACTAGGATCTGTCTGAGGCACTGTGAGCCGTAAGTGTGTGCTTTAGAACACTTGGCCACTGGGACCCCTTACCTGTAATTGATATTTGTTCTTTGTGTAAACTCTAATGTCATTTTACCAGGAAAAGAATTTATTATAATTATTATTTTTATTATTGTTATTATTATTGGTATTATTATTATCATTCAGGTAAACCATCTTAACTGTATGACTGATCAAATCCAGACTGGGCTCATACTAGTAAAGTAAACAACTTAACAACGAGAAAGTCACAGAAGAAATGAAAAAGTCTAATGAAGACTTTGACAGGTATTAATAATTTGTAACAACTACTGGGATGTAGAGTGCTCATCCCATCATTCTTATGTGAAATAAAGTTTGTATACATACCATGGCTTATGGTAGAACAGCAATGAAACAGAACATTATTAGTTCTGGCCTTAATCTAGGACAGTCATATTTTGAATTGCCTTTCTATGCATAGTAAACAGGTTTTATGAAATAAAGTCATGACATACACTAATGCTTTACATGGAAAAAATGTGGAGTTAATAGACTTAGTCAATTTCACATCATTGCAAATTGCAAAATTTCTCAGTAAAGCTGGATAATCACAAATTATATTATAGAAAGCTTAAGTATACAATTTACATTGGACTTTGAGGTTGTAAATACATTTTATCAAGAAAATTAAAAACTTTTTCAGAAGTTTTATTTTTACAGACAGATGAACTGTGTGTAAAACATGTCTGATTATACTTTAGCTTGAGAAATCTCAATTTAAGTAAAATATATTGCCACTTGCACAACTTTATAGCAGTAACACTAAGATCGACCACCTAGCAATTGTTTTTGCTTCATCCAGTTATACCCAAAGGTCTCGAGATCCTTTTTCAAGTAAATGTGTATTTAAATTTTTGAAATTTGTTTTTGCTTCATCGAGTTATACTCAAAGGTCTCGAGATCATTTTTCAAGTAAATGTGTATTTCAATATTTTAAATTTGTTTCCTTTTTTCATTGTGTTATACTCAAAAGTCTCGAGATCCTTTTCAAGTAATGTGTATTTCAATATTTTAAATATGTTTCTTTTTTTCATTGAGTTATACTCAAAGGTCTCGAGATCCTTTTTCAAATGTGATATTCAGTATATTCTCAGGAATGTTAAGTATGATTTATTTTTAACTCATTTTTAAAAAAAGTTGTTTTTATTTAAAAAAGTTTTTGTTTGGTTTTTTTTTTCTATTTTCAGAAATAACAGACTGAAGGAGCAACAAGCAAATAAAGACAGACATCATGCGTCTAAGGCCGTTCAGGATTTATTTGAAAAATCACAGTAGATCTGAACATGATACCATAAACCAGAATGTATCCTTATTTGTAAAAATGGACACCTTTGAACCAGACAAGATACAACACTTGAAAACCCAATAACCATCTATTGACAAGAGTCAAATTGACAATGAAATGGATTGATAACTGAGAATGCCCATGATTATCAAAGCAAGGTTTTTTAAAAGTAAATTCTGCTAAAAGACAAATTGTGCTTTTTCTTAATACACAAGTGATATCTTTTCAGACATATTGTGGTCTGTTAAACTTTACTTTTAAATATTCTTTTATATCCAATGACCATATGCCCTTAATAAATATAATTGTATTTTCTTTTGTAACAATATAAAGATTATGATGATAAACCAAAAACATTAACATGAATTGGAACTTGTTTCTATTAGCAACATTTTTAGATCACCTGAGCACATACCGGTAGTGCTCAAGTGAGCTATTGTGATGGGTCAATATCCGTCGTGTTATCCTTTGTGTGTCGTGCGTCAACGTTTGCTTGTTAACACTCCAGAGGCCACAAATTTAGTCCAATCTTTATCAAACTTGCTCAGAATGATCTTCTTGACTAGCGCTAGCTCAGTTTCATATATTGGTTATACTGGTTCAATAAAAAGGTTACTAAGTCAATTTGTAGAAAAAACCTTGTTAACACTTCTGAGGCCCAAATTTCAGCCTAATCTTCATCAACCTTGCTCAGGATGATGCTCTTGACAAAAGCTAGCTTAAGTTTGTTTAAGGATCATGTTGGGTCAATAAGTAGGTCACTTAGAGAAATTATAGAAAAACCTTTTTAACACTCCTGGGCCCATAATTTTATCCCAATCTTATCAGCTTCCTCAGAATGATCCTCTTGATAAAAGCTAGTTTAAGGGTCATGTTGGGTCAATAAGTAGGTCACTAGGTCAAATTATAGAAAAGGTCAAATTTACTTAAATCAAGCTGAGTGTACATCATTTCAGGTGAGTGTCCAAGGCCTTCATGGTACTTTTGTTTTTTATGTTGCTGTAAATAAAATTTTCTCCAGAAATTTCTTTTCATATTATTAAAGTACCCTAACATTGGGGCCTTGGTGGACAAGTGGTCTAAGTCACATGCCTACATCATTAGGTTTGCTCAGTTGGTTGAGTGCTCGCTTTGTATTAGGGAGGTTCGGGGTTCAAAGTCAGACTGGGTCTGACCAATACTTGAAAACTGGTAGTGACCTTTTTTGCCAAGCACTCTGCATTTAGTAATGAAAGTCATGAGGTTCTTCAGAGTAGACCTTAAAAACTGAAGTCCAGTGTCATGACAGGCATGGCACCCTACAGAACCCTCCCTGCACATTGCCCTAACCACACTGCAAAGGTAAACATTTCTGTCACTTTATCTACAGTTGGTAAGGTCTCGATATAAGTGAAATATTTTTGATTGGGACGTTAAACCTCATTAGATGAAATTGAATCACATGCTCACAGATCAAAGTACATCTTACTGAGTAGGTTTGAATCCCACAGTGACAGAACCTAGGATGAGAAAGTTTTACAATTGCTTGTTGAAAGCCTTTGCCTATCTCCAGGCACTCCAGTTTACTCCATCAGCTTAGGACAGACTACCTTGCTAATTATGTGAAAGAATCAGTATCTTGACAGGGTTTAAAACACCATTTGTCTCTCCACTCTACTCCAGTATACCCTAAATAGAACCAGAGTAGGCATATAATATCAGAAAACTAATGAATATTGGCTACTAATACAACAGACTGCATCATTATCACCTTTTCACAAACTAGGATGAATAATTACAGAGACAAACATGCAGCATTAGTTTTTCAAATTACTGATATCAACTTGTTTAGATTAACTTTCAGAATACATTGTATTTTATTTTAGTTTGATAACAACCAATGAAAGTCATAATTTTTATTACAAATGCAGGAACAACTAATTGTATCAATTTCATTATGGTGTTACATTGTATGAACTCATCTACAGATTTATTTCATATAAACATTTTTCCAAATTGTTCCTTTCTTAAGTGGCATGTTATGTAATTTGGCTCTATTCAGCAAGTTTTATGCCTTCACTGAAGAAATTGAGTTCATACAAATAATCTAATGCATTAAATGAGAGGTTTGTTGGTTTTATTGCTGTTTAATCTTACATTAGCAATTTTCCAGCCAGTCATGACAAGAGGAAGTTAATTAATTTCTTAGGATAAATTAAAGAACAATTTTGTGTATGTGAGATGTGCAAGCATGTTTTATTGTTTGCCATACTCAGTGATTTTCACATGCTAGCTTAAAGAGTCAGTCTGATTTATACAAGCACCAAACTCTTATTCACATGATGTCAGTGTGTCAACCATCGATGCTCTCTCACTAAGTTTAATTCTTATGATTGACCTTTTTTTTTTTTTTTTTTTTTTTTTTTTTTTTTTGGAAAATTGCAATGCAGCATTAATTTTGATGAATTGAGACATTTTTTGTCTGATGGAAGCAAAAACCAAATGTCAAGGTCGTGTCATTTTGATTACCTGAGCTTTAAAATGCTATATCATCACTAAGTTTAAAGATTTTGACATGGAAGATAACCTTTTGATGTTTTTTTATTTGGAAAATTGCAATGCAGGCATTACTTTTTGATGTATTGAGACATTTTTGTCTGATGGAAGCAAAATCCAAATGTCAAGGCCGTGTCATTTTGATTACCTGAGGTTTAAAATGCTATATCATGACTAAATTTAAAGATTTTGACATGGAAGATAACTTTTTGATGTTTTTGCAGTGCTCTCTGTAATTAAACCAGATCAAAGATCATGAGTGATAAGAAATAAGATGTTGGTCTTCCTGTATTTAGGAGCTTAGTTTAGATATAAGACATTACTTCATAATAACTGAATAAGATTTTTTGTTGAGAGATATTTTGTTACTTTCAATAAATATTCATTTTGTTTATTGCAGCTTACAAAATGTCTTAAAGTGGGTTTTTTTTTTGTATCAAAACACTTTCACTGGTCATTTTCTTTCGGATGCATCTATTTGATCCCTTATTTTGAAATAAAACTGAGGAATGGGGTAATGGTGATTTACATACTACCACAATCACAGTTAACAGTCTAGTCAAATGGGTTCTGATCTAAAACTGATTACAACATCATACATTTTGTTACAAATGTAACGTACATATTTACAAAAAGCTAAGGGTCAACCAAAACCTCATCAAAAGGCTGTTCATTTTTTGAGAAATTGAATACCGCCAGGTACTTTTTTGAAAGTTGGATAATCAAAATTTATCTCAACTTCAGAGCTACCAGGCTAACCGCTTTCCAGTACTTTTAGTACTTTGATTCTTTCTTATTTGTATGACGCATTCGAGAAGTTTGTAAAAAAAAATGTTATGAAAAATATTATAAATATAAGAATTGACTGTCATTTTTTCCTGGGTTATCAAGGAATGAACCAGTTTTTAAAACTAGCAAATCTAAAATAAACTGCTTCGCAGTTCATCAGATTTGCTAGTTTTAAAATCTGGTTCATTCTTTGATAACCCAGGGAAAAATGACAGTCAATTCTTAAATGATATAAATACCGTAAACGTACTAATTTAAGCGTGTATGTATTCTCGACTGGTTCGCGTGGATTTATATTAGTGCAAAACAACTTTTGAGAAACGGACTATAACTCAAGAAATAATTTTTGCGGTGTTTTTAAATTAGCGGTACTGTCCTAAAATTAGCTAAAATATCTAAAGATAGTATGTTTACGGTAATTCGCGGGTATGAATCACCCTCTAACTGAATATTCTTCAGTCACACTTTTGCTAGGGTAACTTTTTTCCTTTGAGGTAGAGAGTCAATGAAATCTCTTATCCATTTCAAAATTCGGCTGAATATTTAAATTTGTTCTCGGAGAGTTGTATACGACAGCAGTATTAATTTATATCAAAAAAAGCCTTTCTAGGAATTTTAACTTGGCAAAAAACAGTAGGCCACCAAAATTCCGTAATACTTACATTCTAAATGCCTTTTGCTGAGCATTGCAATATTTATCATATTTGTGAGAATAATGTTTAAAAGAGAAAATTTTAAAAACTCGAAAATTTACCATTGCCTTTTTGATTTTTCAACGAATAAATGGAATGTTCTTTTATTTTTGAACTCATTTTCAAAAATAAACGTCACGGAATAATAAACCATTTGAGCATAAAACATGGAATAATGAACCATTTGAGTATAAGAAACATGAAATAATGAACCATTTGAGTATAAAAACATGGAATAATGAACCATTTGAGTATATAAACATGGAATAATGAACCATTTAAGCATAAGGAACATGACAAAAATTGTTTGTTGTATATAGTTTCAACGCGGAGAAATTTTTTTCAATGATAAAAATACAAGAAAAAAAAAAAAAAAAAAAAAAAAAAAAACAAAAAAAAAAAAAAAAAACAAAACTTTGTGTTATGTTTTAGTTTAAGTTTTTTAAATAAAATTATAAGGAATAACTTGTGTTTTTAACAAGTTTTTTAAGTCATAACATGAAAAACGGTGTGCAAACTTCCTCATAACGAGCAAAGCGCATCATTAAGTGTGCACACCGTTTTTCATGTTATGACTAAAAAAACTTTTTAAATCACAACTTATTCCTTAAATGAACAAATGGGTATAAGAAACATGAAAATAATAGACCATTTGATTATGAAAACATGGAATAATGAACCATTTGAGTATAAGAAACATGGATTAATAAAATATTTAAGTATAAGAAACATGGAATAATAAATCATTCGAGTATAAAAAACATGGAATAATAAACCATTAGAGTATAAGAAACATGGAATAATAAACCAACTGAGTATACGAAACATGGAATAATAAACCAACTGAGTATACGAAACATGGAATAATAAACCAACTGAGTATAAGAAACATGGAATAATAAACCAATTGAGTATCAGAAACATGCAATAATAATCCAAATAAGCAAAAGAAACATGGAATAATAAACCAACTGAGTATAAGAAACATGGAATAATGAACCAACTGAGTATAAGAAACATGGAATAATAAACCAACTGAGTATAAGAAACATCGAATTATAAACCAATTGAGTATCAGAAACATGGAATAATAATCCAACTAAGCATCAGAAACATGGAATAATAAACCAACGGAGTATAAGAAACATGGAATAATAACCAATGATGTATAAGAAACATGGAATAACAAACCAATTAAGTATCAGAAACATCGAATAATAAACCAACTGAGCATAAGAAACATGGAATAATAAGCCAACTGAGTATAAGAAACATGCAATAATAAGCCAATTGAGTATTAGAAACATTGAATAATAAACCAACTGAGTATAAGAAACATGGAATAATAAACCAACTAAGTATAAGAAACATGGAATAATAAACCAACATTGTATAAGAAACATGGAATAATAAACCAACTGAGTATAAGAAACATGGAACAATAAACCAACTGAGTATTAGAAAAATGGAATAATGAACCATTTGAGTATAAGAAACATGGGATAATAAACCAATTGAGTATTAGAAACATGGAATAATGAACCAACTGGGTATAAGAAACATGGAATAATAAACCAACTGAGTATAAGAAACATGGAATAATAAACCAACTGAGTATAAGAAACATGGAATAATAAACCAACTGAGTATTAGAAACATGGAATAATGAACCATTTGAGTATAAGAAACATGGAATAATAAACCAACTGAGTATAAGAAACATGGAATAATAAACCAACTGAGTATAAGAAACATGGAATAATAAACCAACTGAGTATAAGAAACATGGAATAATAAACCAACTAAGTAAAAGAAACATGGAATTATAAACCAATTGAGTATCAGAAACATGGAATAATAATCCAACTAAGCATAAGAAACATGGAATAATAAACCAACTGAGTATAAGAAACATGGAATAATAACCAATGATGTATAAGAAACATGGAATAACAAACCAATTGAGTATCAGAAACATGGAATAATAAACCAATTGAGTATTAGAAACATGGAATAATGAACCATTTGAGTATAAGAAACATGAAATAATGAACCATTTGAGTATAAGAAACATGGAATAACAAACAAACTGAGTATAAGAAACATCGAATTATAAACCAATTGAGTATCAGAAACATGGAATAATAATCCAAGTAAGCATCAGAAACATGGAATAATAAACCAACGGAGTATAAGAAACATGGAATAATAACCAATGATGTATAAGAAACATGGAATAACAAACCAATTGAGTATCAGAAACATGGAATAATAAACCAACTGAGCATAAGAAACATGGAATAATAAGCCAACTGAGTATAAGAAACATGGAATAATAAACCAACACTGTATAAGAAACATGGAATAACAAACCAATTGAGTATTAGAAACATGGAATAATAAACCAACTGAGTATAAGAAACATGGAACAATAAACCAACTGAGTATTAGAAACATGGAATAATGAACCATTTGAGTATAAGAAACATGGGATAATAAACCAATTGAGTATTAGAAACATGGAATAATGAACCAACTGGGTATAAGAAACATGGAATAATAAACCAACTGAGTATAAGAAACATGGAATAATAAACCAACTGAGTATAAGAAACATGGAATAATAAACCAACTGAGTATTAGAAACATGGAATAATGAACCATTTGAGTATAAGAAACATGGAATAATAAACCAACTGAGTATAAGAAACATGGAATAATAAACCAACTGAGTATAAGAAACATGGAATAATAAACCAACTGAGTATAAGAAACATGGAATAATAAACCACCTAAGTAAAAGAAACATGGAATTATAAACCAATTGAGTATCAGAAACATGGAATAATAATCCAACTAAGCATAAGAAACATGGAATAATAAACCAACTGAGTATAAGAAACATGGAATAATAACCAATGATGTATAAGAAACATGGAATAACAAACCAATTGAGTATCAGAAACATGGAATAATAAACCAACTGAGTATTAGAAACATGGAATAATGAACCATTTGAGTATAAGAAACATGGAATAATGAACCATTTGAGTATAAGAAACATGGAATAACAAACAAACTGAGTATAAGAAACATCGAATTATAAACCAATTGAGTATAAGAAACATGGAATAATAATCCAACTAAGCATCAGAAACATGGAATAATAAACCAACGGAGTATAAGAAACATGGAATAATAACCAATGATGTATAAGAAACATGGAATAACAAACCAATTGAGTATCAGAAACATCGAATAATAAACCAACTGAGCATAAGAAACATGGAATAATAAGCCAACTGAGTATAAGAAACATGGAATAATAAATCAACACTGTATAAGAAACATGGAATAACAAACCAATTGAGTATTAGAAACATGGAATAATAAACCAACTGAGTATAAGATACATGGAATAATAAACCAATTGAGTATCAGAAACATGGAATAATAAACCAACATTGTATAAGAAACATGGAATAATACACCAACTTAGCATAAGAAACATGAAATAATAAACCAACTGAATATAAGACACATGGAACAATAAACCAACTGAGCATAAGAAACATGAAATAATAAACCAACTGAGCATAAGAAACATGAAATAATAAACCAACTGAGCATCAGAAACATGGAACAATAAACAAACTGAGTATAAGAAACATGGAATAATAAACCAATTGAGTATCAGAAACATGGAATAATAAACTATTTGAGTATAAGAAACATGGATTAATAAAATATTTAAGTATAAGAAACATGGAATAATAAATCATTTGAGTATAAAAAATGGAATAATAAATCATTCGAGTATAAAAAACATGGAATAATAAACCATTTGAGTATAAGAAACATGGAATAATAAACCAACTGAGTATACGAAACATGGAATAATAAACCAACTGAGTATACGAAACATGGAATAATAAACCAACTGAGTATGAGAAACATGGAATAATAAACCAATTGAGTATCAGAAACATGCAATAATAATCCAAATAAGCATAAAAAACATGGAATAATAAACCAACTGAGTATAAGAAACATGGAATAATGAACCATTTGAGTATAAGAAACATGGAATAATAAACCAACTGAGTATAAGAAACATCGAATTATAAACCAATTGAGTATCAGAAACATGGAATAATAATCCAACTAAGCATCAGAAACATGGAATAATAAACCAACGGAGTATAAGAAACATGGAATAAAAACCAATGATGTATAAGAAACATGGAATAACCAACCAATTAAGTATCAGAAACATCGAATAATAAACCAACTTAGCATAAGAAACATGGAATAATAAGCCAACTGAGTATAAGAAACATGGAATAATAATCCAATTGAGTATTAGAAACATGGAATAATAAACCAACTGAGTATAAGAAACATGGAATAATAAACCAACTAAGTATAAGAAACATGGAATAATAAACCAACATTGTATAAGAAACATGGAATAATAAACCAACTGAGTATAAGAAACATGGAACAATAAACCAACTGAGAATAAGAAACATGGAATAATGAACCATTTGAGTATAAGAAACATGGGATAATAAACCAATTGAGTATTAGAAACATGGAATAATGAACCAACTGGGTATAAGAAACATGGAATAATAATCCAACTGAGTATAAGAAACATGGAATAATAAACCAACTGAGTATAAGAAACATGGAATAATAAACCAACTGAGTATTAGAAACATGGAATAATGAACCATTTGAGTATAAGAAACATGGAATAATAAACCAACTGAGTATAAGAAACATGGAATAATAAACCAACTGAGTATAAGAAACATGGAATAATAAACCAACTGAGTATAAGAAACATGGAATAATAACCAACTGAGTATAAGAAACATGGAATAATAAACCAACTAAGTAAAAGAAACATGGAATTATAAACCAATTGAGTATCAGAAACATGGAATAATAATCCAACTAAGCATAAGAAACATGGAATAATAAACCAACTGAGTATAAGAAACATGGAATAATAACCAATGATGTATAAGAAACATGGAATAACAAACCAATTGAGTATCAGAAACATGGAATAATAAACCAACTGAGTAATAGAAACATGGAATAATGAACCATTTGAGTATAAGAAACATGGAATAAAGAACCATTTGAGTATAAGAAACATGGAATAACAAACAAACTGAGTATAAGAAACATCGAATTATAAACCAATTGAGTATCAGAAACATGGAATAATAATCCAACTAAGCATAAGAAACATGGAATAATAAACCAACGGAGTATAAGAAACATGGAATAATAACCAATGATGTATAAGAAACATGGAATAACAAACCAATTGAGTATCAGAAACATCGAATAATAAACCAACTGAGCATAAGAAACATGGAATAATAAGCCAACTGAGTATAAGACACATGGAATAATAAACCAACACTGTATAAGAAACATGGAATAACAAACCAATTGAGTATTAGAAACATGGAATAATAAACCAACTGAGTATAAGATACATGGAATAATAAACCAATTGAGTATCAGAAACATGGAATAATAAACCAACATTGTATAAGAAACATGGAATAATACACCAACTTAGCATAAGAAACATGAAATAATAAACCAACTGAATATAAGACACATGGAACAATAAACCAACTGAGCATAAAAAACATGAAATAATAAACCAACTGAGCATAAGAAACATGAAATAATAAACCAACTGAGCATAAGAAACATGGAACAATAAACAAACTGAGTATAAGACACATGGAATAATAAACCAATTGAGTATCAGAAACATGGAATAATAAACTATTTGAGTATAAGAAACATGGATTAATAAAATATTTAAGTATAAGAAACATGGAATAATAAATCATTTGAGTATAAAAAATGGAATAATAAATCATTCGAGTATAAAAAACATGGAATAATAAACCATTTGAGTATAAGAAACATGGAATAATAAACCAACTGAGTATACGAAACATGGAATAATAAACCAACTGAGTATACGAAACATGGAATAATAAACCAACTGAGTATAAGAAACATGGAATAATAAACCAATTGATTATCAGAAACATGCAATAATAATCCAAAGAAGCATAAGAAACATGGAATAATAAACCAACTGAGCATAAGAAACATGGAACAATAAACAAACTGAGTATAAGAAACATGTAATAATAAACCAATTGAGTATCAGAAACATGGAATAATAAACTATTTGAGTATAAGAAACATGGATTAATAAAATATTTAAGTATAAGAAACATGGAATAATAAATCATTTGAGTATAAAAAATGGAATAATAAATCATTCGAGTATAAAAAACATGGAATAATAAACCATTTGAGTATAAGAAACATGGAATAATAAACCAACTGAGTATACGAAACATGGAATAATAAACCAACTGAGTATACGAAACATGGAATAATAAACCAACTGAGTATGAGAAACATGGAATAATAAACCAATTGAGTATCAGAAACATGCAATAATAATCCAAATAAGCATAAGAAACATGGAATAATAAACCAACTGAGTATAAGAAACATGGAATAATGAACCATTTGAGTATAGGAAACATGGAATAATAAACCAACTGAGTATAAGAAACATCGAATTATAAACCAATTGAGTATCAGAAACATGGAATAATAATCCAACTAAGCATCAGAAACATGGAATAATAAACCAACGGAGTATAAGAAACATGGAATAAAAACCAATGATGTATAAGAAACATGGAATAACAAACCAATTAAGTATCAGAAACCAACTTAGCATAAGAAACATGGAATAATAAGCCAACTGAGTATAAGAAACATGGAATAATAATCCAATTGAGTATTAGAAACATGGAATAATAAACCAACTGAGTATAAGAAACATGGAATAATAAACCAACTAAGTATAAGAAACATGGAATAATAAACCAACATTGTATAAGAAACATGGAATAATAAACCAACTGAGTATAAGAAACATGGAACAATAAACCAACTGAGAATTAGAAACATGGAATAATGAACCATTTGAGTATAAGAAACATGGGATAATAAACCAATTGAGTATTAGAAACATGGAATAATGAACCAACTGGGTATAAGAAACATGGAATAATAAACCAACTGAGTATAAGAAACATAGAATAATAAACCAACTGAGTATTAGAAACATGGAATAATGAACCATTTGAGTATAAGAAACATGGAATAATAAACCAACTGAGTATAAGAAACATGGAATAATAAACCAACTGAGTATAAAAAAACATGGAATAATAAACCAACTGAGTATAAGAAACATGGAATAATAAACCAACTGAGTATAAGAAACATGGAATAATAAACCAACTAAGTAAAAGAAACATGGAATAATACACCAACTTAGCATAAGAAACATGAAATAATAAACCAACTGAATATAATTCACATGGAACAATAAACCAACTGAGTATAAGAAACATGGAATAATAACCAATGATGTATAAGAAACATGGAATAACAAACCAATTGAGTATCAGAAACATGGAATAATAAACCAACTGAGTATTAGAAACATGGAATAATGAACCATTTGAGTATAAGAAACATGGAATAAAGAACCATTTGAGTATAAGAAACATGGAATAACAAACAAACTGAGTATAAGAAACATCGAATTATAAACCAATTGAGTATCAGAAACATGGAATAATAATCCAACTAAGCATAAGAAACATGGAATAATAAACCAACGGAGTATAAGAAACATGGAATAATAACCAATGATGTATAAGAAACATGGAATAACAAACCAATTGAGTATCAGAAACATCGAATAATAAACCAACGGAGCATAAGAAACATGGAATAATAAGCCAACTGAGTATAAGACACATGGAATAATAAACCAACACTGTATAAGAAACATGGAATAACAAACCAATTGAGTATTAGAAACATGGAATAATAAACCAACTGAGTATCAGATACATGGAATAATAAACCAATTGAGTATCAGAAACATGGAATAATAAACCAACATTGTATAAGAAACATGGAATAATACACCAACTTAGCATAAGAAACATGAAATAATAAACCAACTGAATATAAGACACATGGAACAATAAACCAACTGAGCATAAAAAACATGAAATAATAAACCAACTGAGCATAAGAAACATGAAATAATAAACCAACTGAGCATAAGAAACATGAAACAATAAACAAACTGAGTATAAGACACATGGAATAATAAACCAATTGAGTATCAGAAACATGGAATAATAAACTATTTGAGTATAAGAAACATGGATTAATAAAATATTTAAGTATAAGAAACATGGAATAATAAATCATTTGAGTATAAAAAATGGAATAATAAATCATTCGAGTATAAAAAACATGGAATAATAAACCATTTGAGTATAAGAAACATGGAATAATAAACCAACTGAGTATACGAAACATGGAATAATAAACCAACTGAGTATACGAAACATGGAATAATAAACCAACTGAGTATAAGAAACATGGAATAATAAACCAATTGAGTATCAGAAACATGCAATAATAATCCAAAGAAGCATAAGAAACATGGAATAATAAACCAACTGAGTATAAGAAACATGGAATAATGAACCATTTGAGTATAAGAAACATGGAATAATAAACCAACTGAGTATAAGAAAGATCGAATTATAAACCAATTGAGTATCAGAAACATGGAATAATAATCCAACTAAGCATCAGAAACATGGAATAATAAACCGACGGAGTATAAGAAACATGGAATAATAACCAATGATGTATAAGAAACATGGAATAACAAACCAATTAAGTATCAGAAACATCGAATAATAAACCAACTGAGCATAAGAAACATGGAATAATAAGCCAACTAAGTAAAAGAAACATGGAATTATAAACCAATTGAGTATAAGAAACATGGAATAATGAACGATTTGAGTATAAGAAACATGGAATAATGAACCAACTGGGTATAAGAAACATGGAATAATAAACCAACTGAGTATAAGAAACATGGAATAATAAACCAACTGAGTATTAGAAACATGGAATAATGAACGATTTGAGTATAAGAAACATGGAATAATAAACCAACTGAGTATAAGAAACATGGAATAATAAACCAACTGAGTATGAGAAACATGGAATAATAAACCAACTGAGTATAAGAAACATGGAATCATAAACCAACTAAGTAAAAGAAACATGGAATTATAAACCAATTGAGTATCAGAAACATGGAATAATAATCCAACTAAGCATAAGAAACATGGAATAATAAACCAACTGAGTATAAGAAACATGGAATAATAACCAATGATGTATAAGAAACATGGAATAACAAACCAATTGAGTATCAGAAACATGGAATAATAAACTATCTGAGTATTAGAAACATGGAATAATGAACCATTTGAGTATAAGAAACATGGAATAATGAACCATTTGAGTATAAGAAACATGGAATAACAAACAAACTGAGTATAAGAAACATCGAATTATAAACCAATTGAGTATCAGAAACATGGAATAATAATCCAACTAAGCATAAGAAATATGGAATAATAAACCAACGGAGTATAAGAAACATGGAATAATAACCAATGATGTATAAGAAACATGGAATTACAAACCAATTGAGTATCAGAAACATCGAATAATAAACCAACTGAGCATAAGAAACATGGAATAATAAGCCAACTGAGTATAAGAAACATGGAATAATAAACCAACACTGTATAAGAAACATGGAATAACAAACCAATTGAGTATTAGAAACATGGAATAATAAACCAACTGAGTATAAGACACATGGAATAATAAACCAATTGAGTATCAGAAACATGGAATAATAAACCAACATTGTATAAGAAACATGGAATAATACACCAACTTAGCATAAGAAACATGAAATAATAAACCAACTGAGTATAAGACACATGGAACAATAAACCAACTGAGCATAAGAAACATGAAATAATAAACCAACTGAGCATAAGAAACATGAAATAATAAACCAACTGAGCATAAGAAACATGGAACAATAAACAAACTGAGTATAAGACACATGGAATAATAAACCAATTGAGTATCAGAAACATGGAATAATCAACTATTTGAGTATAAGAAACATGGATTAATAAAATATTTAAGTATAAGAAACATGGAATAATAAATCATTTGAGTATAAAAAATGGAATAATAAATCATTCGAGTATAAAAACATGGAATAATAAACCAATTGAGTATAAGAAACATGGAATAATAAACCAACTGAGTATACGAAACATGGAATAATAAACCAACTGAGTATACGAAACATGGAATAATAAACCAACTGAGTATAAGAAACATGGAATAATGAACCATTTGAGTATAAGAAACATGGAATAATAAACCAACTGAGTATAAGAAAGATCGAATTTTAAACCAATTGAGTATCAAAAACATGGAATAATAATCCAACTAAGCATCAGAAACATGGAATAATAAACCAACGGAGTACAAGAAACATGGAATAATAACCAATGATGTATAAGAAACATGGAATAACAAACCAATTAAGTATCAGAAACATGGAATAATAAACCAACTGAGTATAAGAAACATGGAACAATAAACCAACTCAGTATTAGAAACATGGAATAATGAACCATTTGAGTATAAGAAACATGGGATAATAAACCAATTGAGTATTAGAAACATGGAATAATGAACCAACTGGGTATAAGAAACATGGAATAATAAACCAACTGAGTATAAGAAACATGGAATAATAAACCAACTGAGTATAAGAAACATGGAATAATAAACCAACTGAGTATTAGAAACATGGAATAATGAACCATTTGAGTATAAGAAACATGGAATAATAAACCAACTGAGTATAAGAAACATGGAATAATAAACCAACTGAGTATAAGAAACATGGAATAATAAACCAACTGAGTATAAGAAACATGGAATAATAAACCAACTAAGTAAAAGAAACATGGAATTATAAACCAATTGAGTATCAGAAACATGGAATAATAATCCAACTAAGCATAAGAAACATGGAATAATAAACCAACTGAGTATAAGAAACATGGAATAATAACCAATGATGTATAAGAAACATGGAATAACAAACCAATTGAGTATCAGAAACATGGAATAATAAACCAACTGAGTATTAGAAACATGGAATAATGAACCATTTGAGTATAAGAAACATGGAATAAAGAACCATTTGAGTATAAGAAACTTGGAATAACAAACAAACTGAGTATAAGAAACATCGAATTATAAACCAATTGAGTATCAGAAACATGGAATAATAATCCAACTAAGCATAAGAAACATGGAATAATAAACCAACTGAGTATAAGAAACATGAAATAATAAACCAACACTGTATAAGAAACATGGAATAACAAACCAATTGAGTATTAGAAACATGGAATAATAAGCCAATTGAGTATTAGAAACATGGAATAATAAACCAACTGAGTATAAGAAACATGGAATAATAAACCAACTAAGTATAAGAAACATGGAATAATAAACCAACATTGTATAAGAAACATGGAATAATAAACCAACTGAGTATTAGAAACATGGAATAATGAACCATTTGAGTATAAGAAACATGGGATAATAAACCAATTGAGTATTAGAAACATGGAATAATGAACCAACTGAGTATAAGAAACATGGATAATAAACCAACTGAGTATAAGAAACATGGAATAATAAACCAATTGAGTATAAGAAACATGGAATAATAAACCAACTGAGTATTAGAAACATCGAATAATGAACCATTTGAGTATAAGAAACATGGAATAATAAACCAACTGAGTATAAGAAACATGGAATAATAAACCAACTGAGTATAAGAAACATGGAATAATAAACCAACTGAGTATAAGAAACATGGAATAATAAACCAACTAAGTAAAAGAAACATGGAATTATAAACCAATTGAGTATCAGAAACATGGAATAATAATCCAACTAAGCATAAGAAACATGGAATAATAAACCAACTGAGTATAAGAAACATGGAATAATAACCAATGATGTATAAGAAACATGGAATAACAAACCAATTGAGTATCAGAAACATGGAATAATAAACCAACTGAGTATTAGAAACATGGAATAATGAACCATTTGAGTATAAGAAACATGGAATAATGAACCATTTGAGTATAAGAAACATGGAATAACAAACCAACTGAGTATAAAAAACATCGAATTATAAACCAATGGAGTATCAGAAACATGGAATAATAAACCAACTGAGCATATGAAACATGGAATAATAAGCCAACTGAGTATAAGAAATATGGAATAATAAGCCAATTGAGTATTAGAAACATGGAATAATAAACCAACTGAGTATAAGAAACATGGAATAATAAACCAACTAAGTATAAAAAACATGGAATAATAAACCAACATTGTATAAGAAACATGGAATAATAAACTAAGTGAGTATTAGAAACATGGAATAATGAACCATTTGAGTATAAGAAACATGGGATAATAAACCAATTGAGTATAAGAAACATGGAATAATGAACCAACTGGGTATAAGAAACATGGAATAATAAACCAACTGAGTATAAGAAACATGGAATAATAAGCCAACTGAGTATAAGAAACATGGAATAATAAGCCAATTGAGTATTAGAAACATGGAATAATAATCCAACTGAGTATAAGAAACATGGAATAATAAACCAACTGAGTATAAGAAACATGGAATAATAAACCAACTGAGTATAAGAAACATGGAATAATAAACCAACTGAGTATAAGAAACATGGAATAATAAACCAACTAAGTAAAAGAAACATGGAATTATAAACCAATTGAGTATCAGAAACATGGAATAATAATCCAACTAAGCATAAGAAAAATGGAATAATAATCCAACTGAGTATAAGAAACATGGAATAATAACCAATGATGTATAGGAAACATGGAATAACAAACCAATTGAGTATAAGAAACATGGAATAATAAACCAACTGAGTATTAGAAACATGGAATAATGAACCATTTGAGTATAAGAAAGATGGAATAATGAACCATTTGAGTATAAGAAAGATGGAATAACAAACCAACTGAGTATAAGAAACATCGAATTATAAACCAATGCAGTATCAGAAACATGGAATAATAATCCAACTAAGCATAAGAAACATGGAATAATAAACCAACGGAGTATAAGAAACATGGAATAATAACCAATGATGTATAAGAAACATGGAATAACAAACCAATTGAGTATGAGAAACATCGAATAATAAACCAACTGAGCATAAGAAACATGGAATAATAAGCCAACTGAGTATAAGAAACATGGAATAATAAACCAACACTGTATAAGAAACATGGAATAACAAACCAATTGAGTATTAGAAACATGGAATAATAAACCAACTGAGTATAAGACACATGGAATAATAAACCAATTGAGTATCAGAAACATGGAATAATAAACCAACATTGTATAAGAAACATGGAATAATACACCAACTTAGCATAAGAAACATGAAATAATAAACCAACTGAATATAAGACACATGGAACAATAAACCAACTGAGCATAAGAAACATGAAATAATAAACCAACTGAGCATAAGAAACATGGAACAATAAACAAACTGAGTATAAGACACATGGAATAATAAACCAATTGAGTATCAGAAACATGGAATAATAAACTATTTGAGTATAAGAAACATGGATTAATAAAATATTTAAGTATAAGAAACATGGAATAATAAATCATTTGAGTATAAAAAATGGAATAATAAATCATTAGAATATAAAAAACATGGAATAATAAACCATTTGAGTATAAGAAACATGGAATAATAAACCAACTGAGTATACGAAACATGGAATAATAAACCAACTGAGTATACGAAACATGGAATAATAAACCAACTGAGTATGAGAAACATGGAATAATAAACCAATTGAGTATCAGAAACATGCAATAATAATCCAAATAAGCATAAGAAACATGGAATAATGAACCATTTGAGTATAAGAAACATGGAATAATAAACCAACTGAGTATAAGAAAGATCGAATTATAAACCAATTGAGTATCAGAAACATGGAATAATAATCCAACTAAGCATCAGAAACATGGAATAATAAACCAACGCAGTATAAGAAACATGGAATAATAAACAATGATGTATAAGAAACATGGAATAACAAACCAATTAAGTATCAGAAACATCGAATAATAAACCAACTGAGCATAAGAAACATGGAATAATAAGCCAACTGAGTATAAGAAACATGGAATAATAAGCCAATTGAGTATTAGAAACATGGAATAATAATCCAACTGAGTATAAGAAACATGGAATAATAAACCAACTAAGTATAAGAAACATGGAATAATAAACCAACATTGTATAAAAAACATGGAATAATAAACCAACTGAGTATTAGAAACATGGAATAATAATCCAACTAAGCATCAGAAACATGGAATAATAAACCAACGGAGTATAAGAAACATGGAATAATAACCAATGATGTATAAGAAACATGGAATAACAAACCAATTAAGTATCAGAAACATCGAATAATAAACCAACTGAGCATAAGAAACATGGAATAATAAGCCAACTGAGTATAAGAAACATGGAATAATAAGCCAATTGAGTATTAGAAACATGGAATAATAATCCAACTGAGTATAAGAAACATGGAATAATAAACCAACTAAGTATAAGAAACATGGAATAATAAACCAACATTGTATAAGAAACATGGAATAATAAACCAACTGAGTATTAGAAACATGGAATAATGAACCATTTGAGTATAAGAAACATGGGATAATAAACCAATTGAGTATTAGAAACATGGAATAATGAACCAACTGGGTATAAGAAAAATGGAATAATAAACCAACTGAGTATAAGAAACATGGAATAATAAACCAACTGAGTATAAGAAACATGGAATAATAAACCAACTGAGTATTAGAAACATGGAATAATGAACCATTTGAGTATAAGAAACATGGAATAATAAACCAATTCAGTATAAGAAACATGGAATAATAAACCAACTGAGTATAAGAAACATGGAATAATAAACCAACTGAGTATAAGAAATATGGAATAATAAACCAACTAAGTAAAAGAAACATGGAATGATAAACCAATTGAGTATCAGAAACATGGAATAATAATCCAACTAAGCATAAGAAACATGGAATAATAAACAAACTGAGTATAAGAAACATGGAATAATAACCAATGATGTATAGGAAACATGGAATAACAAACCAATTGAGTATCAGAAACATGGAATAATAAACCAACTGAGTATTAGAAACATGGAATAATGAACCATTTGAGTATAAGAAACATGGAATAATGAACCATTTGAGTATAAGAAACATGGAATAACAAACCAACTGAGTATAAGAAACATCGAATTATAAACCAATTGAGTATCAGAAACATCGAAGAATAAACCAACTGAGTATAAGACACATGGAATAATAAACCAACTGAGCATAAGAAACATGGAATAATAAACCAATTGAGTATCAGAAACATGGAATATTAAACCAACATTGTATAAGAAACATGGAATAATACACCAACTTAGCATAAGAAACATGAAATAATAAACCAACTGAGTATAAGACACATGGAACAATAAACCAACTTAGCATAAGAAATATGTAATAATAAACCAACTGAGCATAAGAAACATTAAATAATAAACCAACTGAGCATAAGAAACATGGAACAATAAACAAACTGAGTATAAGACACATGGAATAATAAACCAATTGAGTATCAGAAACATGGAATAATAAACCAACTGAGCATAAGAAACATGAAATAATAAACCAACTGAGCATAAGAAACATGAAATAATAAACCAACTGAGCATAAGAAACATTAAATAATAAACCAACTGAGCATAAGAAACATGGAACAATAAACAAACTGAGTATAGGACACATGGAATAATAATCCAACTAAGCATCAGAAACATGGAATAATAAACCAACGGAGTATAAGAAACATGGAATAATAACCAATGATGTATAAGAAACATGGAATAACAAACAAACTGAGTATAAGAAACATCGAATTATAAACCAACTGAGCATAAGAAACATGGAATAATTAACCAACATTGTATAAGAAACATGGAATAACAAACCAATTGAGTATTAGAAACATCGAATAATAAACCAACTGAGTATAAGAAACATCGAATAATAAACCAATTGAGTATCAGAAACATCGAATAATAAACCAACTGAGTATAAGACACATGGAATAATAAACCAATTGAGTATCAGAAACATCGAATAATAAACCAACTGAGCATAAGAAACATGAAATAATAAACCAACTGAGCATAAGAAACATGAAATAATAAACCAACTGGGCATAAGAAACATGGAATAATGAACCATTTGAGTATAAGAAACATGGAATAATGAACCATTTGAGTATAAGAAACATGGAATAACAAACCAACTGAGTATAAGAAACATCGAATTATAAACCAATTGAGTATCAGAAACATCGAAGAATAAACCAACTGAGTATAAGACACATGGAATAATAAACCAACTGAGCATAAGAAACATGGAATAATAAACCAATTGAGTATCAGAAACATGGAATATTAAACCAACATTGTATAAGAAACATGGAATAATACACCAACTTAGCATAAGAAACATGAAATAATAAACCAACTGAGTATAAGACACATGGAACAATAAACCAACTTAGCATAAGAAATATGTAATAATAAACCAACTGAGCATAAGAAACATTAAATAATAAACCAACTGAGCATAAGAAACATGGAACAATAAACAAACTGAGTATAAGACACATGGAATAATAAACCAATTGAGTATCAGAAACATGGAATAATAAACCAACTGAGCATAAGAAACATGAAATAATAAACCAACTGAGCATAAGAAACATGAAATAATAAACCAACTGAGCATAAGAAACATTAAATAATAAACCAACTGAGCATAAGAAACATGGAACAATAAACAAACTGAGTATAGGACACATGGAATAATAATCCAACTTAGCATCAGAAACATGGAATAATAAACCAACGGAGTATAAGAAACATGGAATAATAACCAATGATGTATAAGAAACATGTAATAACAAACAAACTGAGTATAAGAAACATCGAATTATAAACCAACTGAGCATAAGAAACATGGAATAATTAACCAACATTGTATAAGAAACATGGAATAACAAACCAATTGAGTATTAGAAACATCGAATAATAAACCAACTGAGTATAAGAAACATCGAATAATAAACCAATTGAGTATCAGAAACATCGAATAATAAACCAACTGAGTATAAGACACATGGAATAATAAACCAATTGAGTATCAGAAACATCGAATAATAAACCAACTGAGCATAAGAAACATGAAATAATAAACCAACTGAGCATAAGAAACATGGAACAATAAACAAACTGAGTATAAGACACATGGAATAATAACCAATGATGTATAAGAAACATGGAATAATAACCAATGATGTATAAGAAACATGGAATAATAACCAATGATGTATAAGAAACATGGAATAATACCCAATGATGTATAAGAAACATGGAATAACAAACCAATTGAGTATCAGAAACATCGAATAATAAACCAACTGCGCATAAAAAACATGGAATAATAAACCAACATTGTATAAGAAACATGAAATAATAAACCAACTGAGTATAAGACACATGGAATAATAAACCAACTGAGTAGAAGAAACATGGAATAATGAACCATTTAAGTATAAGAAACATGGGATAATAAGCCAACTGAGTATAAGAAACATGGAATAATAAACCAACACTGTATAAGAAACATGGATAACAAACCAATTGAGTATTAGAAACATGGAATAATAAACCAACTGAATATTAGAAACATGGAATAATAATCCAACTGAGTATAAGAAACATGGAATCATAAACCAACTAAGTATAAGAAACATGGAATAATAAACCAACATTGTATAAGAAACATGGAATAATAAACCAACTGAGTATTAGAAACATGGAATAATGAACCATTTGAGTATAAGAAACATGGGATAATAAACCAATTGAGTATTAGAAACATGGAATAATGAACCAACTGGGTATAAGAAACATGGAATAATAAACCAACTGAGTATAAGAAACATGGAATAATAAACAAACTGAGTAAAAGAAACATGGAATAATAAACCAACTGAGTATTAGAAACATGGAATAATGAACCATTTGAGTATAAGAAACATGGAATAATAAACCAACTGAGTATAAGAAACATGGAATAATAAACCAACTGAGTATAAGAAACATGGAATAATAAACCAACTGAGTGTAAGAAACATGGAATAATAAACCAACTAAGTAAAAGAAACATGGAATAATAAACCAATTGAGTATCAGAAACATGGAATAATAATCCAACTAAGCATAAGAAACATGGAATAATAAACAAACTGAGTATAAGAAACATGGAATAATAACCAATGATGTATAGGAAACATGGAATAACAAACCAATTGAGTATCAGAAACATGGAATAATAAACCAACTGAGTATTAGAAACATGGAATAATGAACCATTTGAGTATAAGAAACATGGAATTATGAACCATTTGAGTATAAGAAACATGGAATAACAAACCAACTGAGTATAAGAAACATCGAATTATAAACCAATTGAGTATCAGAAACATGGAATAATAATCCAACTAAGCATCAGAAACATGGAATAATAAACCGACGGAGTATAAGAAACATGGAATAATAACCAATGATGTATAAGAAACATGGAATAACAAACCAATTAAGTATCAGAAACATCGAATAATAAACCAACTGAGCATAAGAAACATGGAATAATAAGCCAACTGAGTATAAGAAACAAGGAATAATAAGCCAATTGAGTATTAGAAACATGGAATAATAAACCAACTGAGTATAAGAAACATGGAATAATAAACCAACTAAGTATAAGAAACATGGAATAATAAACCAACATTGTATAAGAAACATGGAATAATAAACCAACTGAGTATAAGAAACATGGAACAATAAACCAACTGAGTATAAGACACATGGAATAATAACCAATGATGTATAAGAAACATGGAATAATAACCAATGATGTATAAGAAACATGGAATAATAACCAATGATGTATAAGAAACATGGAATAATAACCAATGATGTATAAGAAACATGGAATAATAACCAATGATGTATAAGAAACATGGAATAATACCCAATGATGTATAAGAAACATGGAATAACAAACCAATTGAGTATCAGAAACATCGAATAATAAACCAACTGCGCATAAAAAACATGGAATAATAAACCAACATTGTATAAGAAACATGAAATAATAAACCAACTGAGTATAAGACACATGGAATAATAAACCAACTGAGTAGAAGAAACATGGAATAATGAACCATTTGAGTATAAGAAACATGGGATAATAAGCCAACTGAGTATAAGAAACATGGAATAATAAACCAACACTGTATAAGAAACATGGATAACAAACCAATTGAGTATTAGAAACATGGAATAATAAACCAACTGAATATTAGAAACATGGAATAATAATCCAACTGAGTATAAGAAACATGGAATCATAAACCAACTAAGTATAAGAAACATGGAATAATAAACCAACATTGTATAAGAAACATGGAATAATAAACCAACTGAGTATTAGAAACATGGAATAATGAACCATTTGAGTATAAGAAACATGGGATAATAAACCAATTGAGTATTAGAAACATGGAATAATGAACCAACTGGGTATAAGAAACATGGAATAATAAACCAACTGAGTATAAGAAACATGGAATAATAAACAAACTGAGTAAAAGAAACATGGAATAATAAACCAACTGAGTATTAGAAACATGGAATAATGAACCATTTGAGTATAAGAAACATGGAATAATAAACCAACTGAGTATAAGAAACATGGAATAATAAACCAACTGAGTATAAGAAACATGGAATAATAAACCAACTGAGTGTAAGAAACATGGAATAATAAACCAACTAAGTAAAAGAAACATGGAATAATAAACCAATTGAGTATCAGAAACATGGAATAATAATCCAACTAAGCATAAGAAACATGGAATAATAAACAAACTGAGTATAAGAAACATGGAATAATAACCAATGATGTATAGGAAACATGGAATAACAAACCAATTGAGTATCAGAAACATGGAATAATAAACCAACTGAGTATTAGAAACATGGAATAATGAACCATTTGAGTATAAGAAACATGGAATTATGAACCATTTGAGTATAAGAAACATGGAATAACAAACCAACTGAGTATAAGAAACATCGAATTATAAACCAATTGAGTATCAGAAACATGGAATAATAATCCAACTAAGCATCAGAAACATGGAATAATAAACCGACGGAGTATAAGAAACATGGAATAATAACCAATGATGTATAAGAAACATGGAATAACAAACCAATTAAGTATCAGAAACATCGAATAATAAACCAACTGAGCATAAGAAACATGGAATAATAAACCAACTGAGTATTAGAAACATGGAATAATGAACCATTTGAGTATAAGAAACATGAAATAATAAACCAACTGAGTATAAGAAACATGGAATAATAAACCAACTGAGTATTAGAAACATGGAATAATGAACCATTTGAGTATAAGAAACATGGAATAATAAACCAACTGAGTATAAGAAACATGGAATAATAAACCAACTGAGTATAAGAAACATGGAATAATAAACCAACTGAGTATAAGAAACATGGAATAATAAACCAACTAAGTAAAAGAAACATGGAATTATAAACCAATTGAGTATCAGAAACATGGAAAAATAATCCAACTAAGCATAAGAAACATGGAATAATAAACCAACTGAGTATAAGAAACATGGAATAATAACCAATGATGTATAAGAAACATGGAATAACAAACCAATTGAGTATCAGAAACATGGAATAATAAATCAACTGAGTATTAGAAACATGGAATAATGAACCATTTGAGTATAAGAAACATGGAATAAAGAACCATTTGAGTATAAGAAACTTGGAATAACAAACAAACTGAGTATAAGAAACATCGAATTATAAACCAATTGAGTATCAGAAACATGGAATAATAATCCAACTAAGCATAAGAAACATGGAATAATAAACCAACTGAGTATAAGAAACATGAAATAATAAACCAACACTGTATAAGAAACATGGAATAACAAACCAATTGAGTATTAGAAACATGGAATAATAAACCAACTGAGTATACGAAACATGGAATAATAAACCAACTGAGTATACGAAACATGGAATAATAAACCAACTGAGTATAAGAAACATGGAATAATAAACCAATTGAGTATCAGAAACATGCAATAATAATCCAAATAAGCATAAGAAACATGGAATAATAAACCAACTGAGTATAAGAAACATGGAATAATGAACCATTTGAGTATAAGAAACATGGAATAATAAACCAACTGAGTATAAGAAAGATCGAATTATAAACCAATTGAGTATCAGAAACATGGAATAATAATCCAACTAAGCATCAGAAACATGGAATAATAAACAACGGAGTATAAGAAACATGGAATAATAACCAATGATGTATAAGAAACATGGAATAACAAACCAATTAAGTATCAGAAACATCGAATAATAAACCAACTGAGCATAAGAAACATGGAATAATAAGCCAACTGAGTATAAGAAACATGGAATAATAAGCCAATTGAGTATTAGAAACATGGAATAATAAACCAACTGAGTATAAGAAACATGGAATAATAAACCTACTAAGTATAAGAAACCTGGAATAATAAACCAACATTGTATAAGAAACATGGAATAATAAACCAACTGAGTATTAGAAACATGGAATAATGAACCATTTGAGTATAAGAAACATGGGATAATAAACCAATTGAGTATTAGAAACATGGAATAATGAACCAACTGAGTATAAGAAACATGGATAATAAACCAACTGAGTATAAGAAACATGGAATAATAAACCAATTGAGTATAAGAAACATGGAATAATAAACCAACTGAGTATTAGAAACATGGAATAATGAACCATTTGAGTATAAGAAACATGGAATAATAAACCAACTGAGTATAAGAAACATGGAATAATAAACCAACTGAGTATAAGAAACATGGAATAATAAACCAACTGAGTATAAGAAACATGGAATAATAAACCAACTAAGTAAAAGAAACATGGAATTATAAACCAATTGAGTATCAGAAACATGGAATAATAATCCAACTAAGCATAAGAAACATGGAATAATAAAACAACTGAGTATAAGAAACATGGAATAATAACCAATGATGTATAAGAAACATGGAATAACAAACCAATTGAGTATCAGAAACATGGAATAATAAACCAACTGAGTATTAGAAACATGGAATAATGAACCATTTGAGTATAAGAAACATGGAATAATGAACCATTTGAGTATAAGAAACATGGAATAACAAACCAACTGAGTATAAAAAACATCGAATTATAAACCAACTGAGTATAAGAAACATGGAATAATAAACCAACTGAGTATTAGAAACATGGAATAATAAACCAACTGAGTATTAGAAACATGGAATAATAAATCAACTGAGTATAAGAAACATGGAATAATAAACCAACTGAGTATAAGAAACATGGAATAATAAACCAACTGAGTATAAGAAACATGGAATAATAAACCAACTAAGTAAAAGAAACATGGAATTATAAACCAATTGAGTATCAGAAACATGGAATAATAATCCAACTAAGCATAAGAAAAATGGAATAATAATCCAACTGAGTATAAGAAACATGGAATAATAACCAATGATGTATAGGAAACATGGAATAACAAACCAATTGAGTATAAGAAACATGGAATAATAAACCAACTGAGTATTAGAAACATGGAATAATGAACCATTTGAGTATAAGAAAGATGGAATAATGAACCATTTGAGTATAAGAAAGATGGAATAACAAACCAACTGAGTATAAGAAACATCGAATTATAAACCAATGCAGTATCAGAAACATGGAATAATAATCCAACTAAGCATAAGAAACATGGATTAATAAACCAACGGAGTATAAGAAACATGGAATAATAACCAATGATGTATAAGAAACATGGAATAACAAACCAATTGAGTATGAGAAACATCGAATAATAAACCAACTGAGCATAAGAAACATGGAATAATAAGCCATCTGAGTATAAGAAACATGGAATAATAAACCAACACTGTATAAGAAACATGGAATAACAAACCAATTGAGTATTAGAAACATGGAATAATAAACCAACTGAGTATAAGACACATGGAATAATAAACCAATTGAGTATCAGAAACATGGAATAATAAACCAACATTGTATAAGAAACATGGAATAATACACCAACTTAGCATAAGAAACATGAAATAATAAACCAACTGAATATAAGACACATGGAACAATAAACCAACTGAGCATAAGAAACATGAAATAATAAACCAACTGAGCATAAGAAACATGAAATAATAAACCAACTGAGCATAAGAAACATGGAACAATAAACAAACTGAGTATAAGACACATAGAATAATAAACCAATTGAGTATCAGAAACATGGAATAATAAACTATTTGAGTATAAGAAACATGGATTAATAAAATATTTAAGTATAAGAAACATGGAATAATAAATCATTTGAGTATAAAAAATGGAATAATAAATCATTAGAGTATAAAAAACATGGAATAATAAACCATTTGAGTATAAGAAACATGGAATAATAAACCAACTGAGTATACGAAACATGGAATAATAAACCAACTGAGTATACGAAACATGGAATAATAAACCAACTGAGTATAAGAAACATGGAATAATAAACCAATTGAGTATCAGAAACATGCAATAATAATCCAAATAAGCATAAGAAACATGGAATAATAAACCAACTGAGTATAAGAAACATGGAATAATGAACCATTTGAGTATAAGAAACATGGAATAATAAACCAACTGAGTATAAGAAAGATCGAATTATAAACCAATTGAGTATCAGAAACATGGAATAATAATTCAACTAAGCATCAGAAACATGGAATAATAAACCAACGAAGTATAAGAAACATGGAATAATAACCAATGATGTATAAGAAACATGGAATAACAAACCAATTAAGTATCAGAAACATCGAATAATAAACCAACTGAGCATAAGAAACATGGAATAATAAGCCAACTGAGTATAAGAAACATGGAATAATAAGCCAATTGAGTATTAGAAACATGGAATAATAATCCAACTGAGTATAAGAAACATGGAATAATAAACCAACTAAGTATAAGAAACATGGAATAATAAACCAACATTGTATAAAAAACATGGAATAATAAACCAACTGAGTATTAGAAACATGGAATAATAATCCAACTAAGCATCAGAAACATGGAATAATAAACCAACGGAGTATAAGAAACATGGAATAATAACCAATGATGTATAAGAAACATGGAATAACAAACCAATTAAGTATCAGAAACATCGAATAATAAACCAACTGAGCATAAGAAACATGGAATAATAAGCCAACTGAGTATAAGAAACATGGAATAATAAGCCAATTGAGTATTAGAAACATGGAATAATAATCCAACTGAGTATAAGAAACATGGAATAATAAACCAACTAAGTATAAGAAACATGGAATAATAAACCAACATTGTATAAGAAACATGGAATAATAAACCAACTGAGTATTAGAAACATGGAATAATGAACCATTTGAGTATAAGAAACATGGGATAATAAACCAATTGAGTATTAGAAACATGGAATAATGAACCAACTGGGTATAAGAAACATGGAATAATAAACCAACTGAGTATAAGAAACATGGAATAATAAACCAACTGAGTATAAGAAACATGGAATAATAAACCAACTGAGTATAAGAAATATGGAATAATAAACCAACTAAGTAAAAGAAACATGGAATAATAAACCAATTGAGTATCAGAAACATGGAATAATAATCCAACTAAGCATAAGAAACATGGAATAATAAACAAACTGAGTATAAGAAACATGGAATAATAACCAATGATGTATAGGAAACATGGAATAACAAACCAATTGAGTATCAGAAACATGGAATAATAAACCAACTGAGTATTAGAAACATGGAATAATGAACCATTTGAGTATAAGAAACATGGAATAATGAACCATTTGAGTATAAGAAACATGGAATAACAAACCAACTGAGTATAAGAAACATCGAATTATAAACCAATTGAGTATCAGAAACATCGAAGAATAAACCAACTGAGTATAAAACACATGGAATAATAAACCAACTGAGCATAAGAAACATGGAATAATAAACCAATTGAGTATCAGAAACATGGAATATTAAACCAACATTGTATAAGAAACATGGAATAATACACCAACTTAGCATAAGAAACATGAAATAATAAACCAACTGAGTATAAGACACATGGAACAATAAACCAACTTAGCATAAGAAATATGAAATAATAAACCAACTGAGCATAAGAAACATTAAATAATAAACCAACTGAGCATAAGAAACATGGAACAATAAACAAACTGAGTATAAGACACATGGAATAATAAACCAATTGAGTATCAGAAACATGGAATAATAAACCAACTGAGCATAAGAAACATGAAATAATAAACCAACTGAGCATAAGAAACATGAAATAATAAACCAACTGAGTATAAGAAACATTAAATAATAAACCAACTGAGCATAAGAAACATGGAACAATAAACAAACTGAGTATAGGACACATGGAATAATAATCCAACTAAGCATCAGAAACATGGAATAATAAACCAACGGAGTATAAGAAACATGGAATAATAACCAATGATGTATAAGAAACATGGAATAACAAACAAACTGAGTATAAGAAACATCGAATTATAAACCAACTGAGCATAAGAAACATGGAATAATTAACCAACATTGTATAAGAAACATGGAATAACAAACCAATTGAGTATTAGAAACATCGAATAATAAACCAACTGAGTATAAGAAACATCGAATAATAAACCAATTGAGTATCAGAAACATCGAATAAAAACCAACTGAGTATAAGACACATGGAATAATAAACCAATTGAGTATCAGAAACATCGAATAATAAACCAACTGAGCATAAGAAACATGAAATAATAAACCAACTGAGCATAAAAAACATGGAACAATAAACAAACTGAGTATAAGACACATGGAATAATAACCAATGATGTATAAGAAACATGGAATAATAACCAATGATGTATAAGAAACATGGAATAATAACCAATGATGTATAAGAAACATGGAATAATACCCAATGATGTATAAGAAACATGGAATAACAAACCAATTGAGTATCAGAAACATCGAATAATAAACCAACTGCGCATAAAAAACATGGAATAATAAACCAACATTGTATAAGAAACATGAAATAATAAACCAACTGAGTATAAGACACATGGAATAATAAACCAACTGAGTAGAAGAAACATGGAATAATGAACCATTTGAGTATAAGAAACATGGGATAATAAGCCAACTGAGTATAAGAAACATGGAATAATAAACCAACACTGTATAAGAAACATGGATAACAAACCAATTGAGTATTAGAAACATGGAATAATAAACCAACTGAGTATTAGAAACATGGAATAATAATCCAACTGAGTATAAGAAACATGGAATCATAAACCAACTAAGTATAAGAAACATGGAATAATAAACCAACATTGTATAAGAAACATGGAATAATAAACCAACTGAGTATTAGAAACATGGAATAATGAACCATTTGAGTATAAGAAACATGGGATAATAAACCAATTGAGTATTAGAAACATGGAATAATGAACCAACTGGGTATAAGAAACATGGAATAATAAACCAACTGAGTATAAGAAACATGGAATAATAAACAAACTGAGTATAAGAAACATGGAATAATAAACCAACTGAGTATTAGAAACATGGAATAATGAACCATTTGAGTATAAGAAACATGGAATAATAAACCAACTGAGTATAAGAAACATGGAATAATAAACCAACTGAGTGTAAGAAACATGGAATAATAAACCAACTAAGTAAAAGAAACATGGAATAATAAACCAATTGAGTATCAGAAACATGGAATAATAATCCAACTAAGCATAAGAAACATGGAATAATAAACAAACTGAGTATAAGAAAACATGGAATAATAACCAATGATGTATAGGAAACATGGAATAACAAACCAATTGAGTATCAGAAACATGGAATAATAAACCAACTGAATATTAGAAACATGGAATAATGAACCATTTGAGTATAAGAAACATGGAATTATGAACCATTTGAGTATAAGAAACATGGAATAACAAACCAACTGAGTATAAGAAACATCGAATTATAAACCAATTGAGTATCAGAAACATCGAATAATAAACCAACTGAGTACAAGACACATGGAATAATAAACCAACTGAGCATCAGAAACATGGAATAATAAACCAATTGAGTATCAGAAACATGGAATATTAAACCAACATTGTATAAGAAACATGGAATAATACACCAACTTAGCATAAGAAACATGAAATAATAAACCAACTGAGTATAAGACACATGGAACAATAAACCAACTGAGCAGAAGAAACATGAAATAATAAACCAACTGAGCATAAGAAACATTAAATAATAAACCAACTGAGCATAAGAAACATGGAACAATAAACAAACTGAGTATAAGACACATGGAATAATAAACCAATTGAGTATCAGAAACATGGAATAATAAACCAACTGAGCATAAGAAACATGAAATAATAAACCAACTGAGCATAAGAAACATGAAATAATAAACCAACTGAGCATAAGAAACATGGAACAATAAACAAACTGAGTATAGGACACATGGAATAATAATCCAACTAAGCATCAGAAACATGGAATAATAAACCAACGGAGTATAAGAAACATGGAATAATAACCAATGATGTATAAGAAACATGGAATAACAAACAAACTGAGTATAAGAAACATCGAATTATAAACCAACTGAGCATAAGAAACATGGAATAATTAACCAACATTGTATAAGAAACATGGAATAACAAACCAATTGAGTATTAGAAACATCGAATAATAAACCAACTGAGTATAAGAAACATCGAATAATAAACCAATTGAGTATCAGAAACATCGAATAATAAACCAACTGAGTATAAGACACATGGAATAATAAACCAATTGAGTATCAGAAACATCGAATAATAAACCAACTGAGCATAAGAAACATGAAATAATAAACCAACTGAGCATAAGAAACATGAAATAATAAACCAACTGGGCATAAGAAACATGGAACAATAAACAAACTGAGTATAAGACACATGGAATAATAACCAATGATGTATAAGAAACATGGAATAATAACCAATGATGTATAAGAAACATGGAATAATAACCAATGATGTATAAGAAACATGGAATAATAACCAATGATGTATAAGAAACATGGAATAATACCCAATGATGTATAAGAAACATGGAATAACAAACCAATTGAGTATCAGAAACATCGAATAATAAACCAACTGCGCATAAAAAACATGGAATAATAAACCAACATTGTATAAGAAACATGAAATAATAAACCAACTGAGTATAAGACACATGGAATAATAAACCAACTGAGTATAAGAAACATGGAATAATAACCAATGATGTATAAGAAACATGGAATAATAACCAATGATGTATAAGAAACATGGAATAATAACCAATGATGTATAAGAAACATGGAATAATACCCAATGATGTATAAGAAACATGGAATAACAAACCAATTGAGTATCAGAAACATCGAATAATAAACCAACTGCGCATAAAAAACATGGAATAATAAACCAACATTGTATAAGAAACATGAAATAATAAACCAACTGAGTATAAGACACATGGAATAATAAACCAACTGAGTATAAGAAACATGGAACAATAAACCAACTTGGTATAAGAAACATGGAATAATTAACCAACATTGTATAAGAAACATGGAATAACAAACCAATTGAGTATAAGAAACATGAAATAATAAACCAACTGAGTATAAAAAACATGAAATAATAAACCAACTGAGTATTAGAAACATGGAATAATAAACCAACTGAGCATAAGAAACATGGAACAATAAACCAACTTGGTATAAGAAACATGGAATAATTAACCAACATTGTATAAGAAACATGGAATAATACACCAACTTAGCATAAGAAACATGAAATAATAAACCAACTGAGTATAAGACACATGGAACAATAAACCAACTGAGCATAAGAAACATGAAATAATAAACCAACTGAGCATAAGAAACATTAAATAATAAACCAACTGAGCATAAGAAACATGGAACAATAAACAAACTGAGTATAAGACACATGGAATAATAAACCAATTGAGTATCAGAAACATGGAATAATAAACCAACTGAGCATAAGAAACATGAAATAATAAACCTACTGAGCATAAGAAACATGAAATAATAAACCAACTGAGCATAAGAAACATGAAATAATAAACCAACTGAGTATTAGAAACATGGAATATTAAACCAACTGAGTATAGGACACATGGAATAATAAACCAACGGAGTATAAGAAACATGGAATAATAACCAATGATGTATAAGAAACATGGAATAACAAACAAACTGAGTATAAGAAACATCGAATTATAAACCAACTGAGTATAAGAAACATGGAACAATAAACAAACTGAGTATAGGACACATGGAATAATAAACCAACGGAGTATAAGAAACATGGAATAATAACCAATGATGTATAAGAAACATGGAATAACAAACAAACTGAGTATAAGAAACATGAAATAATAAACCAACTGAGCATAAGAAACATGGAACAATAAACAAACTGAGTATAGGACACATGGAATAATAAACCAACGGAGTATAAGAAACATGGAACAATAACCAATGATGTATAAGAAACATGAAATAATAAACCAACTGAGCATAAGAAACATGGAACAATAAACAAACTGAGTATAGGACACATGGAATAACAAACCAATTGAGTATAAGAAACATGAAATAATAAACCAACTGAGCATAAGAAACATGGAACAATAAACAAACTGAGTATAGGACACATGGAATAATAACCAATGATGTATAAGAAACATGGAATAACAAACAAACTGAGTATAAGAAACATCGAATTATAAACCAACTGAGCATAAGAAACATGGAACAATAAACAAACTGAGTATAAGAAACATGGAATAATAACCAATGATGTATAAGAAACATGGAATAACAAACAAACTGAGTATAAGAAACATCGAATTATAAACCAACTGAGCATAAGAAACATGGAATAATTAACCAACATTGTATAAGAAACATGGAATAACAAACCAATTGAGTATTAGAAACATCGAATAATAAACCAACTGAGTATAAGAAACATCGAATAATAAACCAATTGAGTATCAGAAACATCGAATAATAAACCAACTGAGTATAAGACACATGGAATAATAAACCAATTGAGTATCAGAAACATCGAATAATAAACCAACTGAGCATAAGAAACATGAAATAATAAACCAACTGAGCATAAGAAACATGAAATAATAAACCAACTGAGCATAAGAAACATGGAACAATAAACAAACTGAGTATAAGACACATGGAATAATAACCAATGATGTATTAGAAACATGGAATAATAACCAATGATGTATAAGAAACATGGAATAATAACCAATGATGTATAAGAAACATGGAATAATAACCAATGATGTATAAGAAACATGGAATAATACCCAATGATGTATAAGAAACATGGAATAACAAACCAATTGAGTATCAGAAACATCGAATAATAAACCAACTGCGCATAAAAAACATGGAATAATAAACCAACATTGTATAAGAAACATGAAATAATAAACCAACTGAGTATAAGACACATGGAATAATAAACCAACTGAGTATAAGAAACATAGAACAATAAACCAACTTGGTATAAGAAACATGGAATAATTAACCAACATTGTATAAGAAACATGGAATAACAAACCAATTGAGTATAAGAAACATGAAATAATAAACCAACTGAGTATAAGAAACATGAAATAATAAACCAACTGAGTATTAGAAACATGGAATAATAAACCAACTGAGCATAAGAAACATGGAACAATAAACCAACTTGGTATAAGAAACATGGGATAATTAACCAACATTGTATAAGAAACATGGAATAACAAACCAATTGAGTATAAGAAACATGGAATAATAAACCAACTGAGTATAAGAAACATGAAATAATAAACCAACTGAGTATTAGAAACATGGAATAATAAACCAACTGAGCATAAGAATCATGGAACAATAAACCAACTTGGTATAAGAAACATGGAATAATTAACCAACATTGTATAAAAAACATGGAATAACAAACCAATTGAGTATAAGAAACATGAAATAATAAACCAACTGAGTATTAGAAACATGGAATATTACACCAACTGAGTATAAGAAACATGGAACAATAAACCAACTTGGTATAAGAAACATGGAATAATTAACCAACATTGTATAAAAAACATGGAATAACAAACCAATTGAGTATAAGAAACATGAAATAATAAACCAACTGAGTATAAGAAACATGAAATAATAAACCAACTGAGTATTAGAAACATGGAATATTACACCAACTGAGTATAAGAAACATGAAATAATAAACCAATTGAGTATAAAAACATGGAATAATACACCAACTAAGCATAAGAAACATGGAATAATAAACCAACGGAGTATAAGAAACATGGAATAATAAACCAATTCAGTATAAGAAACATGGAATAATACACCAACTGAGTATAAGAAACATGGAATAATAAACCATTTGAGTATAAGAAACATGGAATAATAAACCAACTGAGTATAAGAAACATGGAATAATAAACCAACTGAGTATAAGAACAGGCAATAATAAACCAACTGAGTATAAGAAACATGGAATAATAAACCAACTGAGTATAAGAAACATGGAATAATAAACCAACTGAGTATAAGTAACATGGAATAATAAACCAACTGAGTATAAGAAAAATGGAATAATAAACCAACTGAGTATAAGAAACATGGAATAATAGACCAACGGAGTATAAGAAACATGGAATAATAAACCAACTAAGCATAAGAAACATGGAATAATAAACCAACTGAGTATAAGAAACATGGAATAATAACCCAAATAAGCATAAGAAACATGGAATAATAAACCAACTAAGCATAAGAAACATGGAATAATAAACCAACTGAGTATAAGAAACATACATTTTGTATGTATTTATATACGAAAATATTTTATATCTTTATATCCTCCTAATGCCAGGTTTAATCTCGCCTATATTTTGATTTTTAATCAGATTAATATTTTCGTTTCTTTTGTTTAATTTTAATTGTGAGAGATTAACCAATCTTGTTTTAAAAATCGACAGGAAATATTACAAAATAAACATACCTAGACCGTCTTTTTTATTGTTAAAGGGTTTGTCTGAATTTCTTGGGTCTTTGCTGAGTCTTGGTAAGTATAAATATTCTACATTATAATTTCTTGACTAGTAAGCACTCTGTTAACATACTTAGTCAAACCACTTAGGCGCAACTATCTTGCAAAATTTAAAATAGGAAATGGAATTCATGTACGCATCTCGAAAGTGCTTTTACTTATATATTTACCTATATATTTAAAATGTTACTGGTATTGGAAACACTCCCTCTGACGTTTAAGGTTGGTTAAATATGATATTGTTTAACTTTAAAACCGCTTTTTTCCCGCTATTTGCAACAAGAGCAACAAGGGCAAGGTTATCAATCTGTATGAATTTATTTAAAGTTATTTTTTCGTTAGCTGTGCGAGTGTGTATATTGGTTCGCAGTGTACTATCGGACATTAAAGACGCTTTTTGGTAAGGTGCTTATTTATCGAGTCAGACAAGCATAGCTCTCTCTTAGTCCATTTACCTGGCACCGGGTAAACCGGTCCTTATGCTGAGCTCTAAGCGAGGAAGCAATACCTCAAATGTTTGTTTTATGTATGGCCTTGCCGGGGTTGGAACTCCTGACACCTACTTTAACATAGAGCCACCGAGGAGATCTTTAATTTGACGTTAAAAAATTAAGATGATAACAGAAAAAATACAAAAATTTCAAGGACGTTGTTGTCTTTTTTAACGAAACTTTGAGTTAATACTATAACTCAGTTAAGAAATTGTTTTTTGATAACCAATTGCTCTCTCTCTCTCTCTCTCTCTCTCTCTCTCTGAATGTTATAAATTTCGTATGTTGGAGGTCGGGGTTGGAACCCAAAAAGAGTCTGACCAAGACTTGAAAATTGGTAGTAACTGTTCTATAGCCATTTCCGGTGCTCGAATTTAAAAAACATTCAGATCATGCATTCAGCATTTAGTAATAAAAATTACAAAGCTCTCTGAATGAGACCTTAAAACTCATCAATAATTAAACCTCTCTCTCTCTCTCTCTCTCTCTCTCTCTCTCTCTCTGAATTTTACCAAATTTGAAATCTCTCTATCATTCTTTTGTCTGCATATATTTCTTTTATTGGTGGTTTTAGATTAACGTAAAACTATATTCCTGAGAGAGAGAGAGAGAGAGAGAGAGAGAGAGAGAGAGAGAGAGAGAGAGAGAGAGAGAGAGAGAGAGAGAGAACTTAATGATTGATAGATTTTAAGGCCTCCATCAAAGTACCATGAAATTCTTATTTCTAAATGCCGAATGCATATCTTTTTTTTTTATTCGAGTACCTGAAATGGCGAAAGAACAGTGTCCCGATCTCCCATATATGGAATTTATAACATTCAGAGAGAGAGAGAGAGAGAGAGAGAGAGAGAGAGAGAGAGAGAGACGGAAAGAGAGAGAGAATTTCAAATGTTAAAACACATTCAAGGGGAAATAACTGTAATACATCTTGTATGTAAATGATCGCATAAGAAAACATAATAAGTTAGCCTTTACATTAGTATTATAAATACTTGTTTGTCAACATTGCATTTAACTGTTTCAACAAACATCTTTATAACCGTGACAAACTTCTACGTAATGACGTTTAAAGAAAGATTTGAAAATGATGATTTACTTGGAAACACATTTAAATATGACTTTTGTTATAGATGTGACAGACGAGATGAACCTAACTTAAAAAGTTTAAGTAATAACAACACATAAGACATGTTAGATGTAAAGTGTAAATATCATTAAAGAACTTGTTTTTAATTTTGCATAGTTTTTAAGTAAATCACGGTGATAATAAAACACAAATTGTATTAAACCGCGTTGCGTATCGAAGTGTTTTTTTTATTTAACGATTTAATATCAGTATCAGTATAGGTATATATGGCGGCACGGGTAGGTGAGTCTTAACCGATTGTGGAATGTAACCTCGAGTTCTTATATTTATGTGTGTACCAGTGCTATGAAAGTTTACTAGACATTGCATAAAGACATTCTGCATATAATGAGACATTTATTTTGAAAGTAGGTCCAGTAAAAATATGATTTTGAAAAAAACTATGAACACCTTGAACTGAGTACTGGTCAGCGACATATATTTTGACCCGTGTATCGCGCGATGTCACATACACCACAGATAAACAAACAGGTTAATAAACGCAAAGAAAAAATGTCTAGTCCTGATGACATAATGGGAACTCCCTCAAGTCGACCAAGATTGACTAAATGTGATTCTAAAGCTGAGCCCATTGAAATAAAATTAAACAATAAGAAGACAATTAATCTTACGGAACTGGTTCATACAACTGTAACTAGTGAAGGGTTTGTAAAAAGTGTGGCGCCAATCTTGGCACCGTCATTATGCGACTTAATGATCCCTTTGATTGGACAGAAAATTGAGTCCATTTTTTCCAGACTTATGACACCCTTATACGAGAAACTAGAAGGATACAACGAAAAAGTTGATAGTCTTAATTCAGAAGTGGCTAGTCTCAAATCAGAAATAAACTATCTAAAGACAAACGAACAAAACGTGAAAATAATAAAAAACGAAAGCAGTAAATTAAAAGAAACCGTACATTAATTGAAAAATGAAATAGATGACTTAGAACAATACTCTAGAAGGGAATCCCTTAGATTTCGGAATGTCCCAGTGACAACGGAGACGTCCAAAATAGATACTGACAAAGAAATATTACAAGTTTGTAATGATTTGTTGGACTGCAACATATCACAAAACGACATCCAAAGCCCAGAATTGGTAAAGCTCAAACCATTGTAAAATTTGTAAGTTATCGAACGCGGGATCTTATATATCGTTCCAAAAAGAAATTAAAATCAAATGTAGATAAAATTTTTATAACAGACGTTCTAACCAAACGACGCCAAAAAATTATAAACAAACTTTTAATTGCAAAACAAAAGAAAACGATGACAGCTTTTGGACATTGGACGATCGAATTTACATTAAAAAAGCTCAGGAAAATCGACGAACAGAAATTAAATCGGAACGGGATGTTGAAGCTTTGTTATGTGATGACCAGCAATACGGAGACGACGTAGACGAAGACGACGAAATCGACGACGATGATATTAATATAACAGTTGACCTTATGCAGTGATTATATATATATAATTTTTTTTATAATAGAAACTTTAAATCAAATCTGCTTTTCTATTATTATTTTTATTATAACAATTTACCTTATACAGGAGTAATTTAAATTTTGCATTGTAGTGACATTTAATTGCATGCTTATTATATAACTATCATGATGATGATGATGATGGTGATGATGATTCTTTTTATTATTACTATTATTTGTTAATATTAACATTGTCTATTTATATACATATACAAGCAGTACTGTATGTGTATTTTGCCGCTTATGAGGTTACATTTAATCAGGTTACTGGAACGATGATTTTTATTATGAATACGGCACTTTTCACAATTTTACCATTTCTTTCTTTTTATCCCTTTTCTACATTCTGTGCTTTATTTAAAGGGTAACATAGCATTTTCCTTATTTTTGAAGTCCATATCGCCAATACCTGTTCTATACCTAATTAAGCTACCTGACAGGTGAAAATATAGAACAGTATAGAGCGGCGATAGGTAATTTTTACTTACGACACACTGTATTGACAAGACGCTGTAAAGTTAGCGTATCTGTTGTTGAGGAATTATATCAAGTGTTCCGAATATTAACTCACTTCAAAGCAGCTATTGCTATATCATTTAGTATTTTCATGCGGCCAGTTAATTCGAACATTTACTTCACTATTTTCTCATGTTATCTATGGATGTTCATCCAAATCCTGGTTCTGGTTTCTCAAACTTCAACAACGATTTTTCTATTTTTCATCTGAATGCTAGATCTGTCCGGTCCAAACTTTCTTATCTGGAGGATATTGCCTCAGATTTTCATATGTTGTGCATAACTGAAACTAAACTTGATCAAAGTATTAACACTGATGATATCATTCTTGATGGATTTGAGGCTCCTGAACGTAACGACAGGTCTTGTTTTGGTGGTGGAGTTATGGTTTACTGGTCAAAATATATAAAGGCATCCAGGAGAAGGGATCTGGAGTTCTCACCTGGTGAGTTAATTTGGATGGAAATCACTCTACCTAGTTGGACACTTCTTGTGTGTACAGTCTACAGACCCCCATCGTCTACTTTTATCTTTTGGGACTTTATGCATAACTCAGTGAGTATGGCCATGGATTATTCTTCTAATATCATTATAGTTGGTGACATTAATGTTGATCTACTAACGGTAAATGCTAGTAAACTGCACGATCTTTTAACTCTGTATAATTTGGTTAACATTATCACCGAGCCTACTCGTTGTGTTGGTGATCACTGCACATTATTAGATCCTGTTATAGTGTCCAAAGCGCTATCAGTGTCGGATTCAGGTGTTATTTCAGTTCTTTCTTGGGTCAGTGATCATAGTGTACATATCTTTTTATAGATCGTAATACTTACATTTCAGGTTGCTATTAGCGGACAGTTTGGCTCTACAAACAAGCAGACTTTAACAAATTTAACACACTTATACGCAATTTTGACTGGGACATATATAACCTATCTGTAAATGAAGCATGCGATGCCTTTACAAATACTTATCTAGATCTAGCAAGACAGTCTATTCCCCAAAAAGATGTTGTTTTACGTCCACATGATAAACCTTGGTTTAACGTACAGCCATGAGAAAACGTGACCGACTGTACAGGCAGGCCAAAAAATCAAGAAGCAGAATGATAAATATAAAAAAAAACAAAGAAACCATGTTAATAATCTCAAAAAATTTTATACGGTAAAGTTTTATAGTAGTGTTGGTGGATTACTGGATGACATAAATGCATCTTATACAAAAGGTTTCTGGCATCTGGTTAGAAAATTAACCAAAACGAATGATTCTCATACTGTAATCCCTGCTCTGGTTGATCCTGTCAGTGGTTGTGTATGCGTCTCTGATGTGACTAAAGCTAACGCTCTTAACAATTTCTTCGATTTAGTTTCAAGCCTTGATGATTTAGCTTTTGATCTACCGTTTTTCAGGGAAAGGTGTTCTAGCTCCTTGGATAATATTTTTGTTACACCTGAATGTGTAAAAGATGTTTTAATAAATCTTCATGTTGGGAAAGCTTCAGGTCCGGACATGATCAGTCATAAGATGTTGAAAAATACTGCTTCATCAGTCTCTGTACCTTTAGCTAAGCTCTTCAACAAGTCCTTAGATTACGGGGTATATCCAAGTCAATGGAAGCTAGCTCACGCTCTTCCTTTGTTTAAGAAAGGTGATAAATCTCTTCCGTCTAACTATAGACCTATATCTTTGTTAAGTTGTGTAGGTAAGGTCTTAAATAACAAATAACAGTGGACCTAAAACTGAACCTTGGAGTACCCCCGCATTAATGTAGCATTCATTAGAAATAGAGTCGTGAAGGACACGTTGAGAACGAGAAGACAAGTAGTCCTTTAGCCATTGTAGAACTTTGCCCTTGATACCATACATTTCTAATTTATGTATTAAACCTCTATGCCACACTTTATCGAATGCTTTGGATATATCATAGGATACCACACATGTATTTAAATGCTTATTTGCGTTAGAGAAGACATTGTCATACAACTCAATTAATTGGTGAAAAGTTAAATGACCTTCCGTAAGGTCTTTGAGAGGGTAATCTATAAACATACTCATAACTTTCTTCTTGAACACAAGTTGTTGTTTAAATTTCCACTGTTATTTTTTACTAGTAGTCGCTCCAGTCCCCAGCCTATTTTTTTTTCAATAATGTCACTCTTGCCTCAGTAAGCACACACAAACATCTTGGAGTAACATTTTCTGAAAATTTTAGTTGGCACACTCACATTCAAAATATTATCAGATAGCTATTCTTAGGAAACTCAAATATCTCCTCTGCAAAGACTCGTTAAGTAAAATTTATTGTACTTATATACTCCCAGTGTTGGAATACGCATCAGAGATTTGGGATGGTTGTAGCGATTCAGATTCTTATTCCTTAGAAAAAATTCAACATGAAGCTGCTCGCCTAGTAACTGGTTTGTCTTGTTTTACAAGTATTGACTCTCGTTATTTTGAAACAGGGTGGGAATCCGTTTCTGAAAGAAGGAAAAGGAAAAAGCTTGTTTTGTTCTATAAAATCTATAATGATTTAGTTCCTCAGTATTTATGTGATTTGTTACCTAGCTCCGTTGGCTCTCCTAATTCTTATAATCTCCGACATAATGAAGATTTGTTTAGCCCTTTCTGTAGACTGCAGGCATATGGTTCCTCTTGTATTCCTTCTACAATTATTCTATGGAATAATCTTAATATTACTACTAGACATGCTGAATCTGTATCTCAATTTAAACACTCAATTAAAAATCGAATACTACAAAAACACTCCACTTCTTTTATACTGGTGATCGCAAATTGTCTATTCTTCATGCTAAATTGCGAAATAAATGTAGCAGTCTTAAATTTGATCTTCAAAGAGTTAATATAGTCAGAAGCGCCGTGTGCAGTTGCGGATTTCACTGTGAAGATGTAAACTCTAAAGTCTTCTCTTGTGTTCAAACTTTTATACAGCAAACTCGCAGGTTCTAATATTGTTTTATTATTATTATTATTATTATTGTTGTTATTTTTCATTTTCTTTGTTTTGTATGTCGTCTTACTAAATGTGTTATGTTAACATCTCTCTCTCTCTCTCTCTCTCTCTCTCTCTCTCTCTCTCTCTCTCTCTCTCAATAATTTAAATATTATATTTAAGGAATAACTGTGATAATTTTTTTATTGGTGTATAAAAGAAAAAACAATTTGCACACTGGATAATGCCAGTAGCGCATTATTCAAAAGTGTGCAAATCGTTTTTTCTTTTATACACCTATAAAAAAAATTATCAGTTATTCCGTATAATTTAATTAAGACATCCTATACACAATAAATAATTTTTTAAAAAAGAAAATAAAAACCGTAACATTTAAATCAATTTTATATTCGCCATGAGGCGAATAAATATGAACTGATTATTACAGTTTTATAACTAGCCAATCAGCGTTAAGATGACGCGTGATCAGCAGCTGCTCAACATTCAGTCTACGTCAGTCTACGTCTGTGTTACGTTTGATGTACACATATATACTGGTTTATGGATTACTTATTACTGGTAAAATGAAATGTGCAGTTATGAAAAGACGAATTGGAAATAAACCCAGATGGCATGACACTGTTACTAGATGTGGAATTTACCGATTGGATACCCTGTGAAAGTATATCAATCTGTTGAAACGACTGAGGGAGCGCAGGTGGATGGCTACGCGGGACCGTGGGAACAACGTACGATGATTTATTTGGATGGCTATGCGGGACCGTGGGAACAACGTACGATGATTTATTTGGATGGCTATGCGGGACCGTGGAAACAAGATGCGATTCAGTGTATGGAACAGAGCTAGCATTTACAACAGACGACAGTGTTTGGCTGATATCACGCTTTTGCCGAGTGGAACAGTAACGGTTATAATTCCCACAGAGCTCTCGTTTCGACGACCGCTCATAAACATAATGTGCCTGAGATCCATCCCGGCATCGTTCATTGCTTGTATGGTTGTTGCCCGGAGACAGTGAGCAGTGTAATACTTAGTACAACTGACATGTTTACAAATTCAGGCATAAACCGGGAAAACTGATAAGCTTTCACAGGCTTTGTATTATACCAAGTGTTATCACTGTGTGAAACGGGAGACAGACAACCATTTAAAAGGGAGTTGGAAGTTGGATCACATTTGCTTGAAAACAATTTGAGTGATGTAACGGGACAAAATTCATTATTTGTTGCGTACATTCTTTCTTAAAATAGTAAACAAATTTGAAAGAAAAAATAAGCAGAAACAACAATACTACCGTGTACATACAGCGATGTGTATTGCATAGTAACATTGTGATGACATGAAGTAGTTCAGGTAAAATCCGCCAAATCGTGTCATGTGGGCGTAGCTAATCTAGATTTTTTTTTTATTGAGGTATAAAAAAAAAGGTCACGTGATCTCCATTGTTTTGTATTGTGTTTTGTTGTATAAACAAATTAAAATTAAATTATATATGTATAAAAATATATATAGGGAAAGGACAATTATAAGTTTTTAAACTTACGTCCGATCCCATTGCAATGTATTTAATAATAGGCAATAAAATATGTTTAAACTAAACTAGTATCAGTTTTGCTGTTTTAAATGTTACACTACGATGGCAGAAAACAAACTCAATAAAAAACGCTTAGCTTTCAATGAAAGTACAAAAGAGGAGAGAGAAAAATGAAAATAAAAAATTATGAATAAATAAATAAACAAACAAATAAATAAATAAATAAAGAAATAAAAACAAATATTAATAAAATAACCAATTCTTATGGTTACAAATTATATCTTTAAAAAGAACATCATTGAACTTTTTTGTGTAAAACGGCGCAATGAAAATTTTTTTTTTTACCATTTTTTATCTTGGCTACAACACACTTTTAATGCCCTCGAAATAAGATGACAGAAATTATATGCTACATTGTACAAATTAAATCAACAAACAATTTTAACGAAAAAATAAGAAAACAGTATGCAAGTAAACCAGGTTTGATAAAATTTTGACATTATCAAAAAATTAAATGCTGTAAATAAACTTATGCAAAGTTTTTAAAAAGTCTCAAAATTTGTGACGTCAACAAATCGCCAGATGTGTCGGTGTGTGATGTCGAAAACAAATAAAATGTAAAATGTTAAAAAGGAAATAGGTCCCTTAATAGAATAATATTTGACAGTTGATAAATTTTGTGTTGTGCGGAAATCATTTTTTTTTTAAATTTTTTATTTTATTTTGTTTTTTTTGTTTTGTTTCTTTTTTCTTTTTGCAGAAACCATCTGTGCAAGCCATTAATAAATCAGAAATTAATAGTAGGAAGGATTTAATTGTCAATAAAATTTACGACCAGTTATTACTTTTATTTAATACGTTGTCCTTATATATTATATTTTAAATATTGATTATAGTTACATGTATTTAATATTTATCTAATTTTTAACAGCGTCTAGAGTGTTGACTGAATTTGCTTTTGTCATTTATCTTTCCAATGTAAAAATCCATCGGAACACAATTTGGCAAAAACTGCAAATTTATAACTAAGTAAATTGACAAAAATTACGTCATTTAGAAATCGTCGAACAATTAAAACTATTAAAACTTATTACAATGAGACCCCATGTGCCGCTGTTTGTAATTATTTACTAACGGCCACAGTTTATACTAAACAGTGAACACCGGTAAATAAATAACAAGATTAGGAAAGTATGTGGATGAAAAATAAAATTTTGGCCGCATGTTGATAAAATAATATTTTCATTTGCCTTGTAAAATTGTATTTGACAATAAACGAAAAAAAAACCCTTCTCACCCTGTGTATGAATACATATAAAATCTGGAACTACATTACCATAGGTTAAAGACAAGGCTATCACGTCACTTTTGTTTATATACGAAATTTTACAAGAACGGTTCAAAAGTTAAAATGCAAAAAATAAAATTAAAGAAATAAATTAATAAAATTTTAATAACATACATAAACACCTTGGCGATATTGACAGTAATATTGACATTGTGAGAGACAGAGTTTAAAAATCAAATGGTGTTTTTCGATGGACTGTTGAAAGAACAGACGAGAACTGGTCTGTCAAAACCATCAAACCACAAAAAAATTCGCGAACAATCGGATCTTACAAATATTTCTTCCTACCTTGACAAAGCTGCTTTATCCCCTTTTATTTTGAGGCAATGTGTAATAGTACAACTTGTCAATTTATTTCAGTGTCTCGCGGGATATAAATGTCAAGTGATGTAAATTTCAACTAAAATTAGATTTACACATGTGTTGAAAATCATCCCTCTGCTACAGTTTCCTCCGTTTCAGATTAAAAAATTTCTCTTCCGACATATATCCAGCAATCTTTCAATGCAACCAACACTTTTTCTTCAAACTCCTTAGCACAATTCTTGGCGCCCGATGGGTGCATCCGATTTTCGACCGAAAAATAGTCCACAAATAACAACACATTTATTGTTGATATTCAATTTTATTGATATTATTTTATACAAAACATGCGATCGGACAACTATGGAATGATTATTTTCCATAGTTGCGCCACCCCAAGGAGACTTCTGATAAAGAAAATTTTTATGTAATATTAAAGTACCTTTTTTAAATAAAAAATTTCACAAAAAAAATTCAAAAATTTTTTGGCTAGTTTTTGAAATATTCAATGTTTTTTATAAAAATCCAATTGGAATTCCAATTGGAAAAAAAATTCCAATTGAAATTCCAATTGGAAAAATGAAAAATTGCAATTGGAAAAAATGAAAAATTCCAATTGGAAAAATGTAAAATTCCAATTGGAAAAAATTCCAAATGAAAATATTGTTGGAAAAAAATTCCCACTTTAATATTTTAATCCAACACACTTATTCTGGGAAAAAAATCCAATAAAAATTTAATTTGGATAAAAATTCCAATGCATTTCATAATTTTGGAAAATGTTCCAAAAATATTGAAATCTTGGAATAATTTTCCAACTGGAAAAAAATCCAAAATAATGATATAATTTGGAAATATATTCCAATATTTTATTATTTTGGAAAAAATTCCAACATTAACCAATTTTGGAAAAAAAGTCCAAGATAATATTATTTTGGAAAAAAATTCCAATTGGAAAAAAAATCCAAAAAATATAACCTTGTTGGAAATTTATTCCAAGAACAAGATTTGATTGGAAAATTTCAATTGAAAAAAATTCCATTGAGCATTGAGAATGTTTTGAGCAAAATTTTTACAAAGAACACAGTCTTGTTACAGGTACTGAGACCATTATGCTTAGATTAAATGGTTCTATCATATTTTAAAGTGATTAAAATATCAAAACTTACCGTAAGATAATAAACCTGAAAATAATAATAAATGTATGGGGGAAATATTATTTTGCAGTTTGGCTATTATCAATCTTCGGTAAATAATTGGATTTTATAATCAATCAAGAGCTGCAACTTGATGCACCACTAAAATACACATGCTGTGCTATGCCATATGCTCACTCTCCAAGCAGGTGAGCTAAACAATCCTATATGTGAACATACCTGATCTTCTTTGAATTAAGTAAAAACTCTCTTCCAGATATGATTTTACTTGATAACTTACAATTAAGTGCACATTACCAAAATTTTAAACTGAAGATACAAATAAAATATATCACAGCTATTGTCAATGACTAAAATGCACAAAACTACTTTTATCTATTTAAATTGTAAAACATTACAAATTGAAATTAAATCCTCCTACAATGTACCAAAATTTGCATAGTGGAAAGGAAATATTTTAAATTCAATCAAGCTAACAGGAAGAGAAAATATAGCATATTTTATTTACCATGGATGCTCAAAATAATTTAAGGGCCTTTATGACCCTAGGGAATTAAAAAAGAACTTATGAATCACTTCTCACCATCTAGGTTCAAATCCCACTCCAACAGATTATAGTATGAGAAAGTTGTCAGTTCACTTGACAAAGATTTTTTCTGGTTAATCTAATTTCCTCCACTATCCCAGACCTGACCACCTCAGTATAGATAAAAAAACTTGACTTGGACATAAAACATAACTCAACTCAAAATATTTAGAAATTGAATAAAATGATATTTTTATCTGATAATGAAAATAATGATAATTTTTCATTGAATATGTCAAAGCTTTATTGACAGATAAATCCGAAAAGATTAATGAAACTGAAATTCATGAGTCCATAGAAAAATATGATCTCCCCTGGTGAAGAATATCTGTAATGACTGATTACATGTAATTGTATTACTAAAATTAAAATGATAGCATTCAAGTACACCAAAATAAAAAAGTTAAACAGAAATAAAACATGTAAATTTACCTTATTGCTAAAAAGGAAGAATGGATAGAAAGAAAGAATAAAGGAAGGAGTGAGTGATTACCAGTATGTATCACCATGTAGGTTTGAGAAAGTATAGTTAAGAATAAGGAAATAATCAAAATAATAAATATTTGAAAAGAATGAATGAATGAAGTTATAACCATGTAATATGGGGAAATATTGATTACAAGTATATTGTTTATATAAAAATAAATAAATAAATAAATAAATAAATAAATAAATAAATAAATAAATAAATAAATAAAAGAATGAATGAATGAATGAATGAATGAATAAATTAATGAATTTGATTAAAAATAAAAAAGTCAATATATATTAATATATAAGTAAAAATTTCCACAAGGCATTTCATAAACAAGACCCCATAAGTTTATTTTAAATAAAAGTAAAAATTCAAACTACAAGTAATTTTATTTTTATTACTTTCTGTACATACGAAAGCCTATTAGGCTCATGAATAAAAAAAAATTAAAAGGCGTAATAACGCGAAATAAAGGCGTAATAACGCAAACTAAAGGCGTAATAACGCGAATTGAAAGGCGTAATAACGCGAAATAAAGGCGTAATAACGCAAAATAAAGGCATAATAACGCAAAATAAAGGCATAATAACGCAAAATAAAGGCATAATAACGCGAATTGAAAGGCGTAATAACGCGAAATAAAGGCGTTATAACGCGAAATAAAGGCGTAATAACGCGAATTAAAGGCGTAATAACGCGAATTGAAAGGCGTAATAACGCGAAATAAAGGCGTAATAACGCGAATTAAAGGCGTAATAACGCGAAATAAAGGCGTAATAACGCGAATTGAAAGGCGTAATAACGCGAATTGAAAGGTGTTATAATGCGAAGTGAAAGGCGTTATAATGCCTTTTTGTCTATATATAGAGCAGTCACTTCCCTTGAGAATCGTTTCTCTCCAAAGGTTAATATCCCTTTCCACAAACAGATTGATTTTAGTTTAAATTCTTTTAGACAGCCTACAGAAAATGAAAGTGAATAAACCTTGATCTGTCTATATTAACTAAGATAGATACAAATGTCATTTAATCACTATTAAAAGTTAATCAGGATCTAATTCATAAATAGCCATGTGTACAAAGACACTCTTTATGAAAAATACTTTAAAATCGACAAATGGAACGGTTTCAGAAATAACTATTCATTTCAGCGCAGAATCGGATGATGTACAGTTTTTTTAAATTTTCATAGAAATTATACATATAAAAATAATTATATTACATATAATGTAACACACACACACACACACACACACAGAGAGAGAGAGAGAGAGAGAGAGAGAGAGAGAGAGAGAGAGAGAGAGAGAGAGAGACTTTTAATAATGTATGTAATGGGGCGGAAAATAGACCTTAAACTCTGGACCTCCACACCATTATGGTAAGCAACTTGCGTCATAAAACGAAATAAGGGGTTTTAAGGCGAATTGAAAGGCGTAATAACGCGAAATAAAGGCGTAATAACGCGAAATAAAGGCGTTATAACGCCTTTCAATTCGCGTTATTATGCCTTTCAATTCGCGTTATTACGCCTTTATTTCGCGTTATAACGCCTTTATTTCGCATTATAACGCCTTTCAATTCGCGTTATTACGCCCTTATTTCGCGTTATTACGCCTTTATTTCGCGTTATTACGCCTTTAAATTCACGTTATTACGCCTTTATTTCGCGTTATTACGCCTTTCAATTCGCGTTATTACGCCTTTTTTCGCGTTATTTCGCCTTTATTTCGCGTTATTACGCCTTTTAATATTTTTTATTCATGAGCCTAATAGGCTTTCGTATGTACATGTTAAAAAAATCCATTATTTATTTATTTATTTATTTATCTATTTATTTATTTAAGATGTTTCTTTGTTAATTAATTAAAAAATTAACTGTTTAGGCACCAAGTTAAAATTCTCCTCCATATACATGTCACAATAATTATTAATTAATAAGACATTTTCAATATATATCAATGAAACTAATTAAATGAAATTAACTGGACATTTCACACATGATAATTATATAATTATGTAAGTAAATTGTACTAGATATAACCACCCCAGCAATAGATAAGTATCAGTTTCTGGACAGCAGTTCAGGTATTACAGGTAAATATTTGATCTGATTGAGGAGTATATACATATACTAATATTACCACTGTATAAGGATTAGTACTTCTATGACATCTTAAATGATGGTTTACTATTAGTTGACAATATTTATGCATGAAGTTCATATTGAAATAGAAGCACAATAAACATGACTATTACTCAAGTTCTTCATTTCTTACATGGATTTTAAAATTTCACAAATTGAGATACCCCCACCCCGTATGTGCACTGCATTAGTAATAATACAAATATAACATAGATAACTTGTGACTTGGACATGGACTGGTATGTTTGTGTTTTATTATTTAACTAAAGGGCTGTCATTACAGAGTTTAAGAACTTGAAAGTACATATTCTGCCTTAACCACTATACACAGAGAGCAGACAGTCATATAATCTGTCCATTGACCAGCATCACTCACCCAATGACTTGCATTATAATGTATCGGAACTCTAACATTTTTTACCAAACCTTACATGAACATCCATATATGGCACATAATGTCATCATCAACTGTAATGAGTGTTTATTTTTATGAAGGAATAAAGTACACAAACCAATAAAAAGATGCATGACTATGAAGCAACTAAAAACAAATTGTTAACTACAATGCAAATGTGAAAATACATATGCTTAACATGAAAAAAACTCAGAGTTAATAGACTTAAGCATTTACTTCAATGCAGAAACTGGGTTTTTTACCAGCAGAGCTGGATTATTGCAAACTATATGTTATGAATAAATTATTGTTTGGTGACCCTACTTTGTCCTTCAAAGACAATAAAATTATTTTTCTCACAGTACAAGAATTCATTTTTAAAAGTATGCGCTTTACTTAACATTATTTACAGTCTACGTCATGGATATTCAACATGTGAGGTCATGGCTTTATTATTATTCCATTGTCAATCATGTTATTATTATTATTATTACTTAATATACATCAATTTTATTTTATTTAACCAACTACATAATTATAATTATTATTATTATCAAGTTTACAATGGTTTTTTCAGTGATTTATGAATACACTCATGTATCTACTGTTTTTTTTAACACATGCACTCACTTTGAATGCATATTTATTATTATTATTATTATAATTACAGTATTCCATCACTAAACATTATTATCAGAAGTCCCAAGAATTACAGTATTAATGGAGTTTTATTGTAATTATTTCATTATCATTTATTATTATTATTATTTTACCACAATTTATTATTAATATTATTATATTATTATTACTATTATTATTATGCAATTGATTATACATCTTTTTTAGATGTTTAATTTTTTTTGAGATACAGGAGACTGGTTAATATTAGAGATATTCTCTAGTTCCAAAATCCTATGAATTTATTATTTGTAATCGTGTTAAATGTATCATATTTAACTGAATGAATATTGTTTAAACTACCATATATGTTATGGAAAGCTCACAGGCATATCAGGTAAAGTGACTGTAAATGCATGTCATCAGAAAAATGATATTTCAAAAATTCAATTTTTACTGACAGTTATCTGAATGGAAAGTATTTTTCATTATATTTTAGCACAAAATCAGTCTTAGCCAATAACCAATATATTAACAACAGAACACCTGGTATAAGGAGTAAAGTTATCTCCCTTTGTGGAATGACATTATTTACAGATTCTACATGAAAATTATAATCAATTCTACTGATTTAAGGAGTAAAATGAACAAATCTACAGTAGAGGATGACAATAAATTATAAAACAGGTGTACTAGTGTACCTTTAACATATACATTATGATTATCATATAATGGGGAACGAAAGTGACAGTACAGAGCATTCAGCATCCACATCACAGAAAAGATTTCAAACCATTAAAAATAACTGTGTTTGAAAAGAATTGAAAACAAATAGTTTTGATTATTTTGTATTGAAAAATGCATAATGATGTACAAGTGTATTTATATTGAGCAACTGCAATATTACAAGTTTAACTGATATGTAACTAATCTTGTGTGTGTGCAGTAAACTGATGAGACAATGGTGAGAAAGCAATATAAATTTTTTTCAGCTTTAAATAACCATAAAAATATTAAGTATTCAGATCCAAAGAGACCTTCTCTTTAAAGACCAAAAAGACCAAATTTCATTGCATATGCACTAGTTACATGGATTTTTTGCATCGTTGTATCAAATTTACTTGGGCACTCATAGTGTTTCATCACACTAAAGGAATTTTAGTCTAGATGAACACTTTCCCTAATATAACAAATGTGGTAGTGTAACAGGGAGGAGAAAATGCAGGTCTGGGTGAGGGTACGAACCCTGGACATCATGCTCCCTGCCAGTTTTCCTGCAACTGAACTACGCTGACCCATATCCCACACGTTCCTTGTGTGATGCATTGCTGGGTTAAAACAGTCAGTCCTCTTGAGCATCAAATGCCTTTTCTTTCACATTCTGTAACATTAGAACTTGCATGGGAATTTTATTGGCAAAAATTTAGTCTACGGTATAATGAATCCCAAATTAAGGATAAAAGACATTTTTTAATCTGTATTTATTAAAAATAATTTTTTAATTCAAAAGTATAGGTTGAAAAATTAGATAATGGTGCCATACATACCTCTTTAGAATAATAACATAAAATGGGTTGCAGGCGTGCATCATGATTTCATCAGAAAATGTATCGTACCATAAACATTATAACCCAGTAAAATTATACCAAGTACGGTAAACGAACACTAATGATACATGTATGTTATACAATAGTCAAGATTCCTCTTTTTATAAATAATGAGGCGGTCATATCAAGACAATATCACGAACATTAGTAAAGCAAACGGATACACTTTCTTATAATGATTTAGGGGCGAATCCTGAGTCTAAACAATGACAAGAGGCACAGCATTGTTACGATAGAGTGAAATTCTGGAGGTGGAGCTCACCCCTCCGATTTAAAAAAATTGTAATTTTAACTGATTGACATGTATTTTGAAACAGTCAATGAAAACGGGAAAATATAACAACAAAGACAAAAGTGTATTTGAACACTGATAATAAAACTCTTGACTTTGTCCAGGAAGTGTACACCAGCACGGGAGAATCCAGAATATTATTTTTGATTATATTTTAGCATTTTATCATAGATATTGCAAGCAACGAAGCAACGAAGGCTCGAGTCCAGCGGTGAAAGGGTCCGGCCACTAAAGGCCACCAAAGAACCAAATGCGGGGAAGGGGGCAGAGGGGCATAGCCCCAAGAAAAAACGAATTTTTAATATTTCGGGGATCTTTTAATACAAATTCATATGTATTTACTCTCTCTCTCTCTCTCTCTCTCTCTCTCTCTCTCTCTCTCTCTCTCTCTCTCTCTCTCTCTCTCCATCATTTTTTAAACCTAGATATGTATATACTAATTATAAAAAGTATGTTTATTTTTACTACTTATGTCAGCTATCATCTTCCAGTAGGGTTTGGCCAAGACATGGAAATTCATAGTGACTATTCTTTTGCCAAACACCGGTCATTTTGAGATGAAAGCTCATACAGTAATTTATGATAAATCTGTACATGTACAAGGTGATATTACCTATTATGGTGCAATGAAAACACATACATTTCTCAGATTTGGTATTTATAGACTAATTACAAGTAAAACCAATTTATTCCCCCCCCCCCAGTGACACATTTATTCATCCTGAGTATCCCTGGCATTCGCTGCTTACGCAACATTTAGGCAGGTCACTTCTTTATTATTTTATTTTATTTTATTTTATTTTATTTTATTTTATTTTATTTTATTTTATTTTATTTTATTTTATTTTATTTTATTTATTTTATTTTATTTTATTTTATTTTATTATTTTATTTATCTTATTTTATTTTATATTTTATCTTGTATGATATTTTATTTTTTTAAGCTTTTCGTTAATTATCTGCCTATATTCTTTTATTTATCTTTTATAAACATGTGTTACTATCTGTTACGTTTTGACCGAAACTTTTTCAATCTCTCTCTCTCTCTCTCTCTCTCTCTCTGATCATTCATTCATTCATTCGTTCGTTCATTCATTCATTCATTCATTCATTCATTCACTCATTCATTCATTCATTCATTCATTCATTCATTCATTCATTCATTCATTCATTCATTTATTTATTTATTTATTTATTTATTTATTTATTTATTTATTTTCAAATAAAACTCTATCAGTTCTCCGCGATTAATTTAAATATATTTTCAGCATTTTATTATTATTATTATTATTTGCATATTTGCATTCATTTCATTCTGAGAAGTAAAGACTTGAGTTCCATTTTGAAATGTTTCACAGTAATATAGGTTAATGTTATGTGTGTTGTATAAGGGAAATATAAGTTGTTTTTTTTCAGTTAAAACAAACATTTTCTCAATTTATAAATAACCAACAACAAGCCGGAAATGACTACTTAAGAATTTACTTATCCTTATCGATATGTTCATCTATCGGTGATAACTTAGCACATTGCTACACGGAATTTACTGCTGTGTTGTGGATTGGTCGCAAGGTTACGAATAACTTGTTCAGACCCATTTCGATTAACAGAAATGCAGAACACATATTACCGATTTGAAATAATTTTAATATATAGGTATATGGGTTATTGAGAGAGAGAGAGAGAGAGAGAGAGAGAGAGAGAGAGAGAGAGCGAGAGCTGTAATGGACTAGAAAATTACCCTCGTTCAAGCAGATTTTATTAAAAATATTGATTCTAGGAAAGTAATATAACATTTAGAGATTTGTTTAACTTTTACACGGGCTTTGGGATGCAAGAAAACTTGAGTTTTAGAATATCTAAATATTATACCCCTGTGAGACCAAATACGATGAACATATCAGTACGATATGAAAAATATGAAAATCGTCATCAAAATGTAACATAAATATTGAATGACAACTGATACATGTGTTAGAAATTTGAAACTGTTCTAGTTCTAGTTCTTTATTTCTCATAAATTGTACAATTTACAATATAGAGAACATATAATACATTATATTATACATAATAACATAAGCATACGTGAGTTATACATAAATAAACATATAATTTAACCAGGAGGACTGACTCTCTCATTGATAATACTAATAAATTTGCATAAATTGTTTAATACAGACATCTTTTTTGAAGAAAATAAGTCATAAAATTTCACAATATTTGGATTTTTAGAGAATAAAATAGGAATATATTTATTTCGTTCACTAGTTAAAGAAGTACATTTTAATATATAATGATATCCATCCCCAATTTCATCCTGACATAAATTACAAAGTCTTTCATTCCTATCTATATTTTGCCAACGTCCATTTTCAATTGGTAACCTATGGTTGCTTGTCCTAAATTTGCTTAAAATAATTTTATTTTTCTTACAGAGATTTGATCTTAAATAATATTGAAGTTGAAAATCATTAGTAAATAATCTATAAGATATGCCTTTGGAAGAATTATTACAATCACTACTCCATTTCTGTTGGAATTGATCACATAACTTCAATTTAACAGACTTAACTAACCACTTTTTATTAAAATTTGACAATGTAAAATATTACTCATACCACATTCATCTAAAATTGACTTAACTTTCATAAACCATCCAAAATTTATACCTTTTAAAAATTTGTTATATAGCATATTATAAATCAAGAATGAATATTTTGTTTGTTTACCAGTAACAATATTTGCCCAAAAGCCTATAATTCTTGTTTTTACATAAACACTGATAGGATACCTTGCTAATTCACCATAAACAATAAAATTTGGTGTTGACTTTTTAACATTTAAAATTAATTTACAAAATTTAAGATGGACTCTTTCTAGAATATCACAGTTGCTGAAACCCCATATTTCACATCCGTATAATAAAATTGGCACAACCATCTTATCAAACAAATCTAATTGACAATCAATAGACAAATTATATAATCTTGACCTTTCAATAACATTATACATAGCTGCAGTTGCTTTATTGATAAGCTGTGTTTTGGTATTTAGAAAAGAACCACTTCTGCTGAATACTACGCCTAGATATTTAAAGTCTTTTACAATCTCAAGTTCAGTTTCATCAATATAAAAATGTATATTTTGTAAATCCCTACCTTTTGAAAAAATAACAATTTTAGTTTTTGATGCATTAACATTCAGTTTCCAAAGTTTACAATAATCTGAAAAATAATTAAGTTGTCTTTGTAAATCTTCTTTGGTTTCTGCTAACAACACTGTATCATCTGCATAGAGCATTAAAAAAAACTTTACATATACACCAATTTCCTTTTCAAATTCATCTGCAACAGTTAATAAACCATCAACCTTGTTTGTATTTAAAAAATATTCGAGATCATTCATATATAAGGCAAATAAAAATGGTGACATGCTTTCCCCTTGTCTAACACCAATGTCACATTCAAAGTAGTCGGAAAAAGTATTATTTACAGAGATTTTAGATTTTGAACCATTATACATATTAACAATAAATTGGTAACATTTACCATTTATATTATTCTTTAAAAGTTTTTGCCATAACCCGTTCCTCCAGACATTATCAAAAGCCGAGGAGAAGTCTATGAATGCACAAAATAATTTCTTTTTACTAAAACGTAAAATTTCAAATAAATTAAATAAAACAAAAATATTATCTAATGTTGAATAGTTTGGCCGAAAACCTGTCTGACTCTCGCAGAGAATTGTATATTCATCTGCGTATTTATATAACCTTGTACTTATAATAGTAGTAAAAAGTTTACCTAAGCAGCTAAGTAAGGTAATCGGTCTGTAATTATGAATATCGTTAGCACTGCCTTTATTCTTAAAAATAGGCACTATATTACCGATTAACCATGCTTCAGGTATTATACCTGTGTTATAGACTAAATTAAACAGTCTGTTGTATAATGGCAACATAAGGTCTATAGAAGACACAATATATTCATTAAAAATTCTATCATCACCAGCCGATTTATTGTTTTTCAGCTTTCCTACACACATAATTATTTCGTCATTTGTAATGGCTTCATTTAACATATTTATACCAGTATTATTAACATTATTATATACATCACTATCTACAGTAATATCTACATCATTATCTGCATTATCAGTATTAACAGATTTGAAATAATCGTAAAACTCCTTAACAGATATACTACATTTACTTGATCTACTAGATTTATTTAATAATTTCCAATATTGTTTTGGATCTGTATCTTTCATGTTTTTAAACCGTTTCTGTAATTTTTTGCGATAGTTACGCATACTACTGTCTAACACCTGTTTATATTTTGTCTCTGTATGTAACATTTCCTGTTTAAATACATTAGACTTGTACTTCTTGTACATACGTTGTGATTTGCGAAAAACTTTACGTGCTTTGACACAATTACTATCAAACCATTCTTTATTATTTGACTTTTCATTTATAAAAAAATTACTAGGACGAGTACCAAATGTAATATTAGCTGCGTCAAGCATCAGCTCTGTAATCTTAGTAAAAATACCGTCAACAAAAAAATTATCTACATTTCCTATTTCACTTTCTTGAATTAAGTCAAAAATATAATTTAATTTACATTGGTCAAAATTTTGGCAAAATTCGACTGATTTATCAGCATCCCATGGTTTAATAACAACAGAATTTTCAGAGTCTGTGTGTTCAACGGCATTTTGACTTATTACATTTCTCTTAAAAACCAATTCACACTGTAAAGTACAATGTATATCAGAAAACAGTTGACTAAAATTTAAAATAGAAAAATTTTTTACAACACTTAAAAAATCAGTTGTAGCAATGAAATAATCAATCACAGTTGATTTACTGGTGGTATAATTACCGATACCACTATCATTACCAACTCGTCCATTCAAAATCACCAAATTGTTACATTTACAGAAATTAAGTAACAAATTTCCATAATTATTCTTAACACTATCTTTGTTAACCCTATTACATGGAATGTTCATTTGAGTAAGTTTATTAGCTACACTATTTTATTCTAAACTTTCAATATCAAAATCAGAATCTGGAATCACATCGTCACTCTCAGACACTCTACTATTGAAGTCACCTAATAAACAGATACATTCATGTTTACCGGCAAAATTCAAATATTCTAGTTCTATTTCACTAAAGGCGTCTGTCGTGCTATATTTTGAACCTTCCGGCGGTAGGTAAACAATACCAAAAACTATATCGTGTTTATACTGAAACGCATTACCCCGTAACAAGAACCATAGCACATAATTACTTTCTGTTCGTACAGGCACGATACAGTCCGAGAGACTCTTTTGAATCCGAGTATGATACCTCCAGATTTATGGTTTGATCACTTTTGTCGGTTTTTCTGAATGAATTCAAAATCAGCTAATTCTATATTATCACAGTCATCTGTCTTTGTCTCGGTAAAACATATTATATCAAAGTCAGAAATAAATGAACGGAATTCCGGATGGAGAAGTCTTCGTGATAAACCACACACATTTAATGAAGCAATTTTACAATTTAAATTCGTATTTAGACTGAGAGAGTCATTGTTACTAGAAATTTCATTAGATATAGCATAGATACCTCCATGGTCTTCCTATCTTGTTTCCATCCTTTCTCTGTATTTCTTGTCTCCATTTCTCCATCCTGGTGTTCTTCTATCCTGTGATCTCCTGTCCTGTGTCGTTCCTGATGATTGTGTTCCGCCCATTTCTCCGTCTACTTTAAATTCCCTTCCATCGATATATAGTTTGTCGTACACTAGATTTGCTTTTTTATTTTCCCTTTTTGCCGATTTATAATATGGGTACAGTTTTTTTCTTCTTTCGTTTATCTCTTTTGGAAATTGTTCGTTTATCCCATAGCTTTTATTTTCGGTTTTCTTTAGCGCATTTGGCGCTGCCTTTCGCACCACTTCGCGTTCCTTAAAGTTAATAAATTTTGCGACTATTGGTCGACTGGATACATATCGTTGTAACAGGGCTGGTTCAATTGTACAGGGACAACAAATTATAAGGTACGATTAACAAACATTGACTGAAGTTGATCATCACGGTCATTGTTCGGTCCTTATCTTGGGAATTACATGTATTTTGAAGACAAACCAGTCCGTTTTCCAGTGTAGTTAGCGATGCCAAAGCAAAGGGAGATAACTCCAAATTTAATATTCGGAATGTCACGGCAGCCATCGCTGTTTGATGGCACTGAGGGGGTCACTTTTACCATTGATTACGCGATAAATCTGACCTTATGGTTCCGAACAACAATAGATCTTGATGAAGAAAACGTTTGAACACGTGCCTTTGAGTTTTTCGGTTGTGTATGAGAAAGACGTAAGCAAACGAAAGCAAATTGAAATATTGTGAATCTGCGTTTTTTAGGTTTTAAATCGAAGGCACGTATCATATCATCTTTTTTTACTGCATTGATTAAATAAAAATCCATTTTAGTCAAGAAAATGTAATTTTATTGAGGAAAACATGTAAAATATTGAGGTTTTTTAACATTACCCCCTTGCAGCCTCGTCTTCAGTTCATCATGGCTGCGCCCATGAAAATGTCAACAAACCCGATTGCCTGATGATTAAATGGTCCCAATTGTATTAATAGGTGTTCCTACCACAGTTTTTTTTGTTGTTGTTTTATAATTTATATCCCACAAGGTTAAACTATAATGCATTTAAAAAATTGAGAAGTTTGTCAAGAATGATTATTTAATATATTTTCTGAAAAAATATGTGGACACATGCCATGGTGACATACCAGCATGGAGAGGAATATTACAATATTGATATTATATTTGGACATATGGACAGGGATCTATTGTGAACTTAAGTAATAATAAGTATGGATACTGTATTTTCCCCTAGAGATTTTATTCACAGAAATAATACTATGATATGAACCCCAAACCGGCATACATGATACAGTAATACATCCATAGATATCTTGTTATCAAATAAAAGCAGAGCTTCGACTTTGGGTGGGTAGGAGAGGAGGGCTCAAATCTTCACTATGGCATAATAATCTTTATTTCCAACTATGGTTCCTTTAATACAGACAGATGACCAATATATAATAATAATAATAATAATAATATAGTTAATTTAAGTGTCACATGTAAATAATAAAATTCAATTTCGCAATAAAAACATCACACTAATTAATTTAATCATTTACATCCGGCCAAACATGACTAAGACACACTACAAATTTTTACATTATTAAAAGATAAAAACATATTTTAACTTAAAATTTGCTAATATCTATACGCATTTAAAAGTTTTCTTTTTTCATCAATATTACCTAAAAAAATTCATAATTGTTTTTGTATTTTATTGCATGTCATTATGAAATTAAACTTATCTGTATCTTCTAAAAAATTGAAGTTAATATTATTATTTAGTATATGGTTAAAAAACGGTAGTCTAAAAGTGTCATAAAAGTTACATTTTAAAATGACATGAATTTCATCTTCTATCACATTCATGAATATCACAGTTAGTACAAAGTCTATCTTTCAGCGTTATTGGCGGCTTGGAGAATCTGCCGGTTTCAATCGTCAAAGGGAGTGAACCACTCTGTAGCTGACATATCAGACGTCTATGATATCTACTTAATTTTGTATCTGTTACATATGATTCCACACATGGGATGTTTTTATATTGGCGATAAAGTCTAAGTTTATTTCCACTGGGGCAATTTTTGTCATTAAATAAGTCTCTATTCTCTATTCCATTCTATATTGTCTATATTTTAATACTATCACTGATTGTTTTCATAACATACTAAGTTGATAGAGAATTGTTCATCACAAGGTCACGAGAATGTATCATATATGTATGGCATTTCTAAGAATGAAAACTTTTTCCTTTTAAACATAAGTTTTTGTCAGATGTTGTAGTAGTGTACAAACAACATTTAATTAAGCTTTAAGCTTTAATTACTTGCTTCCCTTAAAGCTGACTTTTCTTGCCAAAAATATTAAGAATTAAATAAGGGTTATTGAGGTGTTTGTGCGCATGCCTATGAAGAAGAGTGTGTTTTTTATCAACAGAAAGAAATAAGTTTTAGAAGGTTCTAAAAGGTTGGTTTTTAAGTTGATGTTTAGAGAACAATCGTGTCATTATAAAATATTTATATTGAACATTCATTCTGTGAAGTGTGAAATCAGAATTTGAAGTTTAAATGCGTTTAAAAGCCAAATCTTAACATTTTCGTTGTCACCTGTGAAAACTGCTCACTTTTGGAAACATGTATGACTCTATAAAATCTTGTATAATGTGTGGAGATTTAAAATCAGATTATTTTATTTGTAACATTGGGGTAAGACAAGGTGAAAACCTGTCTCCATTCTTATTTGCTATATTTTTGAATGACTTGGAAGATTTTTTTAATACAAACGGTTATGCTGGGTTGCAAACTTTAACTTCTGAACTTTCAGATCATTTAGACGTTTATTTTAAACTCTTTGTTTTATTATATGCAGATGACACAATAATTTTTGCCGAAAATGCCAATGACATGCAAAATGCTCTGGATATTTTTTCTGAATATTGTATAACTTGGAAGCTAGAAGTTAATCCCGTTAAAACGAAAGTTATGGTTTTTTCTAAAAGAAAATTAAAAAATTTACCTACCTTAGCATTTAATGAAAAAATACTTGACTACGTAGATCAATTTTGTTATCTAGGTATTACTTTTAACCATAATGGGAAGTTTACGAAGGCCAGGAAACGTCAATTGGACCAAGCATCAAAAGCCCTTTTCTGTGTATTTAAAAAGATTAATAATTTGGATTTATCAATAGAATGTCAGTTGAAACTTTTTGATAATTTGGTAGAACCTATTCTTACTTATAGTTGTGAAGTTTGGGGATTTGAAAATCTAAACTCGTTGGAAACACTTCATCTTAAATTTTGTAAAAGGATTTTGAATTTACGTAAATCTACGCCTAATTACATGGTATATGGAGAATTGGGTAGATTTCCAACCAGTATTAGGATTTTAAAAAGAATGGTCTCTTTTTGGTATAATGTAGTTACACATGAAAATAAACTCTCATTTTTAATGTACAAATTATTGTTTAATGTATGTGATTTTGATAATAGGATGAAGGTTAATTGGATAAATAAAATTAAATACATTTTAGATTCATTAGGAATGAGTAACATTTGGTTATCGCAAGGTGTAGGTGTTAATAAAAATTGGTTACTAAATGCTGTCGTAAGAAAACTGAAAGATCAATTTATTCAGAAATGGCAGGGTGATATCTCTTGTTCTTCTAAAGGGTGTACTTATAAACTAATAAAAACAAATTTTGGATTTGAAAATTACTTAGATATATTATCACCGAAGTTTAGAATAGAATTGGCAAAATTTAGAACTTCGAACCATAAACTCCCCATTGAAACTGGCCGATGGAATAATGTAAGAAAGGATGAAAGATATTGTATATTTTGTAAGGATGATCTTGGCGATGAATTTCATTTTTTGTTTACATGTGAACATTTTAAGAATTTAAGAAAGCAATTAATTCCGACTAGTTTTATTAGAAAACCAAATATATTAAATCTAGCTAATCTTTTAAATTCTACAAATCAAGAAGTTTTGGTTAATTTGTGTAAATATTTGAAAAATGGGCTTCAAAAATATATTACTACATAACTGTTGCCCTCATATATATATATATATATATATATATATATATACAATATTCTGCCTTATACCATAGCAATAAAATGAAATAAGATTTAATTATTTATTTACCTATATAAATTCTACTTATGTTCATTTACTTATACTTTCTTATCTACAGAGGCTTAAATTATTATTATTATTATTATTATTGTTATTATTATTATTATTATTATTATTACATATTCATTTGTTCTCCTTGTCATCTACGTGCATTTTTATATACCACCTTCATTGTATTCTACCGCCAACTTATACATTGTAAATATGTTTGTGCCATAAGTGCATTTGATTATATTTATTCAAATTATTTAATTAAGTTTTCATGTTATATTGTCATTTATTTATCTAAATGTTGTATTGTTCAATATTTTGTAATCAATTTGTGTAAGGGCATGCGCCTAATATATTTGTATATAATATACCTCATGTACCACCTCCCGTGGGCTTGAGAGAATAAAGTGAAGTTGAAATTGAAATTGAGTAAAATTATATTTAAATAAATCAGATAAATAAAATAAATTGTATATATTTTACAAATTTTCCAAACTTTTACTTCTGGTTATCCACACACTCTGACACAGATTTCATGCTCCACTTTTTCATTTTTTTCCAGATATTTGGTCCTTGATATAGACAATTTTGATGTCAAATCTATTTCCAAGATAAGATAGAACCGTTTTGACATATTTTGTAGTTTGAGTGACGACCCCCCCCCTTTTTTCCCCACAATTATGGCATATTTGAAATTTTTTATCCAAAGTTGGCTGAAAATTGATGAGAAATGTTGAAAAAAATTATAATTTGGTTGCATTTTATTATTTGTAATGGCAAGCCATATTCTATACTGTTATTGTTACATGAACTTTTTAAATTTTCAAAATCCGCAAGTTTATTTTTGGTTTTAAGATTTTTAAAAAAATATAAAGAATGAAGATAATCACAAAAAGTCAAGTTAATTTTATATTCCAATTATTTCACTTTCAAAACTAATTTTTGTAGAGAAGTCAAAGTGCATTATAGGCCCTAAAATATCTGTGACATTTTACATGTATATATATGCATCCCCCCTCACCCCCGTTTTTAAAAAAATTCCTAAAATGAAAAGGAATAAAGATATTGGGAAAAACTGAAGTGTTTTTTGCTTCTTATAAGCCAAAGAATCCAAATTTAATGTCAAAATATCAATAAATATGCTTTGAAAATTTACTTTAGCAACCCTGGTGTAGTGAATGATTCAACAAATATGCATCATGAATACAGAATACAGGGTATTATTTTATCATTAAATGATCAGTTATATCTCAGTTATATTGTACACCTGGTAAACAGGTAAACTAAATCCAAAAATTTGTACATGGATTTTTAACTTAGTTAATTTATTTGGACTATGTTACACTGGATCTGGGATCTGTGAACAAACCAACGTACAAGGGTGTTTGGTATCCCACATCCCTTAATTTGAACTTTACCCCCACCCACCCACTCCCACCACCAAAAATAATAAATAAAATAAAAGAAATAATAAAAAGGTGGGGTCCTGGTGACAATAAAATAATCACAATGAAAAGAGATATTAAGTAAATTCACTGATTAAAACTTTTTAAAAATTTATTTCATTATTTTTTTTCTTTTTGTTTGTGGTGGGAAGGGGGGGGTGGCGCTCTGGGTTTCCCACTATCTATGAAATGACCAACTTTGAATGTATAAAATGGTCTTGACCAGGGTTTAAAACCAAAACTAAATGCACAAATAAAACTTTGCCATTTTTGTGTAAACCACTGTACCACTTGAATTTAATTTAATCTAGCAGTTAAGTTTATTTTGTTAAAAAATTGCATAAAAACAGTTTGTCTGGCCAGACAATTTTAATAATTCATACCATGCCATTTCATACGCCATCATTGACATTTGATATCATATATACCATTTTTGTCTTTTGTTTTTGAAATCTCATACCTTGTTTCCATAACTTGGGTATTACATTCTGTAACACCTTAAACTTTATTTTTTATTTTGGGAGAGGGCAGAGTGTTTAGGTGATAGCCTGCAAAAAATATGGTGTCTCAGCACTGATGGTTTGATGCAGGTCAAACATAAGTGATAAAGACTTTTCCTTGTTGTAGTCTCTTACTAGTTGGCTCAGTACCAGTATAATGGACCCTGTGGGTTTCACTGTTTATCTGGGACATTTCAAATGAGTGTACTAGCAATATTTAGGTTGACTTAAGTGCATACTAGTACATTGCAGATCAGAAATGCACACTCATGCACTCCATGAACTTGTAATAAGTTTTACCCTAAAAATAATCAAAAGTTGTCTTATCACTAATAGCTGGAACAATAAAACAACATTTAACATCCAACCTAAATTTCTTATTTGAAAATGTTGTAATTTCCCTTAGGATCACTTTTAGATCATCTTGGAATTTCAGTAACTTGATATTGAATATCATTAATTTGATACTGTAAATGTACTTTATTTAGCGGTAATCTTATTTTAGCGATTTTCGCGCTAGACAAATCGCGCTAATTTATGATTACCGCGAATAAATGTTTTCCGTATAATTTACGCAGGTGGTTTTCAAGCTAAAATTTGATTAAAAAAAGCTTCAACTCATTTAAATGTCGTTGATTTTATATATGATCCGAGGAAGTGGTTTTTGTCTACTTAAGTGTTTTGTTTCAGTTTGATATGTTTTACCCGTTTTAATTAACTTAGATAAGATTTTATTAATTTTTATTTTTAAAAAAAATACAAGTATCATAACAAACAAAATTAATCTATACATTTGTTTTTTTTTCTCGGTTTGCAAACAGAGTAGCTTATCGGTTGTATCAGATCATTAGCGTATCCAAAATCATAATCACAGGTAGAATTATCAATAAAAACTGAGAACTACTCACACGTGTTGTGAATTCAGTTTAATTAACAATTAACATCAGCTTGCATGCTATTTTACTCAACCCACAGAGGGAAGAAACCGACCTTATCGTTTAAGCAAACAGGATTTTGATTGGTCGTGAGTGGCGTCTTGACCCAAGCTATGACATTCCGCCTATCTGCGTCTAAACCATTGATATTTCAATCCCTTTCACACCGTACCTCAAAAATTTGAACCTCGCTAGTTTCGTCAAGTCAAGATTATCCAACTCAAAACAAATATCCAGCCAAGATTATCGGTATCACCATGTATGTCAAAGGTGCTCCTTCAAGATCGGTGAAAAAATGCAATGAAAGCGCATTATAACCGAATCAATGCATGTTAGACTTCAAAACAATAGTTAACGATTTAATTCATTAAATTTAAAAAAAAATTGTACGAAGAAAGTAAGCATAAAATACCGTTCAACACACACAAACGTCATTTTTTACTTCACAGCTCTTATTTTTTCCGTATGTCCGGTACATATGTTTACATTTTGAACACTTTCTTAACAAGAAAAACAAAAATTAGAAAAAAAAAAAAAAATCTAGTAATTATGATACGTTATTATACGTTATTATAGTCCGTTTCTAAAATTGACTTCTACCAACCGTGAGTGCGCTAATTAATGATTGCGCGAATTAGTGCCAACATGTCATTTGCGCTAAAATTTGATTGCGCGAAAATAAGTACATTTACAGTATCTAATATTAATATTTTAAACATTTAATAATAATATCAAAGATTGATATCATGTATTGAATTCATTAATTAAAGACGTTAATCATTAATTTCACATACATACTGGTGTCCATTGAACCTTTTTACTAAATATCAGTAGAGACAGGATGTGTGACTAAGTATCCAGGTAAATTGAACATCAATGGTTACTGAATGCCTAAGTAAGTTCAGTTTAAAAGGTATGGAGTAAAATGTCTAATTGAACAAAATGTCCTACACCATCAAGCTTCATTCTAATTTAAAATGTCAGTATTGTTACCCAGTCTGTCAGCTTTCAGGAACTCACTTGCTATTCAGAAATGAAAGCAGCATTATTTTAAATTGCTAACAGTTCTATAGTACCAGTATTTTGTGTTTGTTAATTCACTGTAAGCATGGCTGGTGACAGATACACAAGATTATCCACCTCAATCATGCCTATGTACAAGTGGTTTAATCTTTAATTAATAGTTATAAATTTTTAGATAAACAATTGCAGCAACTTGTGTTGCAGAGATATTTGTCTGGAATATTTTGCCATCTTGGTCTTGGAATCATCAGTTTACCTGTTGAAATATGTAAAAAGTTTACCATCACAATTTGAACTGGTGAAATTTGATCTTTTCTCTCAGATACAGGGATAAAATCCAGTAATTTAATCATACTAATATTTGGTCACAGTTATGATAGTAATTTTGATAGAGCAGGGTATAACTTATTCTTTTTCAAAATTATACAAGATGAAAAAAGTATTTTGTATCATATTGATATACACTGTATAAATATTCAATTGATATTTTCAGTAATTAGTATAATTTATCATGGAAGAATATTTGAGGCAGAAGATGGCTAAACAGCTTTTCTCAGTCATTTTGAAGGGTGGAAACAGGTTGATATGGGGTGAAATGATATAGATTTAGAAGTTAAAGTTGCATTACAAAGTTTTAACCTGCAGCATTAAGGGTAGTATTATAAGCTCACCTGGTCAAAAGACCATGTGACTTTATGGCATAGTGGACTGTGTTTAGCATGTGTATTTAACACCTACTTTAGCTAGATTTAGAAAGAGTTATTTTGTTTATTGTTAAAATACCTTGTTAGTTTTATTTGTGACCACGATCCTTTTTTTTTCTGTTTATGGTTTAAAAAAGGCAACAAGAGCCTTATTATCAGAGTTTAATGCCCCTCCACAAACATATTCTTTTTATTGAACAGTTTTCTTCCTTAATACTTGACAGATAATGTTAAAACTTAGAAGATATGTAATACAAAATTCCTTTTCAAATGATATGGTGCTTTGAATAAACAAGACCTATATTTATCAGAGTTTAATGCCCCCTCCAAAACATATTTTTTATTAAACAGTTTTTCTCCCTTAATACTTGACAGATAATGTTGAAACTTAGATGATATAAAATACAAAATTCCTTTTCAATTGATATGGTGCTTTGAATAAACAAGACCTATATTTATTAGAGTTTAATGCCCCCTCCAAAAACATATTTTTATTAAACATTTACTATTGAAACGTGGTAGTAAGGTATCACATGATACATGTGTAATAAAATAAACAAGAGTTAAATTCATATTTTACAATTTCCAGTTATTGTTTCAAATAAACTGAATTGTTTAAATACAAAAATCTTATTGCTTCATTTTGGGGACTTCATAATGGCATCCAATCAAAATTAACACTTATTTTATTTATTTATTCATTTATTTTTATTCAATATTATATGTTCTTGACTACTGTAACCAAGTACATGTAATAGATGTACATAGAAATTATGTGAAAGTATGTTTTAATTTGTCATGTTTTCTAGGCTTAGTTCGAATATGAATGGGGTGACCTAAATAATGACACTTCAATTTTTTTACTCTGAACAGATGGTATACATAATGTTACAAACATGCATTATCAATACCCCTTTTCTTCTACAATCATACAATTAAAGATGTTATGATATTTAATCAAAAATTATTTTTGATTTTTCAAACATGATAGGTAATTTGATTTTTTTTCCAACATGGATTTTATTGGAATTTTTTTTCAAAAATAGAATAATGTTGGAATTTTCTCCAAGATAATATTATGTTGGATTTTTTTTTCCAAAATAGTATGATGTTGGAATTTTTTTCCAAATTAGTAAAATGTTGGAATTTTTTCCAAAATAGAATGCTTTGGATTATTTTTCCAACAAAGTACTTATTTTGGAATTTTTTTCCAAATGAATGTTTTTCTTGGAATAATAGCCTTTTGTTGGATTTTTTTTCCAAGTAAGTTTCATTTGGAAATATTTTCCAAAAATGATGTCTTTTTGGAATTTTTTTCCACTTGGAATATTTTTCCAAACAAAACCAGCCCTATGGAATTTTTTTCCCAACTAAATTTTATTGGAATTTTTCATTTTTCCAATTGGAATTTTTTTCCAGTTGGAATTCCAATTGGATTTTTATAAAAAACATTAATTATTTCAAAAACTAGCCAAAAAATTTTTAATTTTTTTGGTGAAATTTTTTATTTAAGATGGGAACTTTAATATTACATAAAAAATTTCTTTATCAGAAGTCTCCTTGGGGTGGCGCAACTATGGAAAATAATCATTCCATAGTTGTCCGATCGCATGTTACAACATTCTCAAATATTATATTAATGAAAAATCGAGAAAATACCATAAAGTACCTGATAACACTATTATTGTTCAAACCAATCCCCCCCGTTGTTACCCCACACCAAAATAGCGCGGATTAATAATATGTCATTCTCGGTCTAAAATTCAGCTGTTGCGTCTACGTATACAGGAGTCCCTTTGATGTAAATGTATGTGTTATAGATGGAAATATTTGATTCTTAAAATCAATGAATAATTAAAAAAAAAATTAACACAAATATAACAATTGAACTGTTTTCAAATGATGTTTATTGTCAGTATGAAGACAAAACCTAACGCGCGTTATTTAGTTTGCTTGCAAAGTTCAATTGTTAATTAAAATGTCTAAAGCATATATATAAAACAAAATTTTGGGTGCATTTGGATAAAATACTAAAGTGGTGAGAAAATTTAGATAAGTTGCAAATTATTTTTGAGTTTATTTATTTATTTTATTAAAGTATCATCATCACACACACACACCGTGACACACACACACACACACACACACACACACACACACACACACACACACACAGGCCTATATATCAGTAAACTATATCATGATGATTAAAACAAGTACATATAATAATATAAAAGCCATTCTAAAATGTAAAACATTTAAAAAAATCGTTTTTGTAAATAAAAACAACGTCTATTTTTAATATTATAGTTGAATTTGGCAGATTGTTTGACTTAAACTTGATGAGATAAAACCACAGATAGCTTATCAGAATCACCCAACAAATCAAAATTAACATCACATTTTCTAGCGCCCTCAAATATATTCAACCTAAAATCATTATAAAGATTTCAATGTAATTCAGCATGAGTTTCGGATTCTACGGTATCAGTGCAATTAAAACAAAGACGTTCATGAACTGGAAGGCCTTCATAAAGACTGGTCTCAAGTCTAATAGGTGCATCCCCGATCCTGAATTTTGAAAGCGCACTTTGGTGAAAACGTAGAGGAATAGATCTTACGTAATGTTCCGTTTGAAACGTATTTTTAAATAACCCGTAGGTCCGTAGTTTATATTCCCCCTGTCCATGTTTAGCTCAGTCCTGATTCAATGCGTGTTGATATCATTACATCCTTTCAAGTTAATTACCGTTAATCTAGTGTGTACTCCTCCGTTCCAATTATTCAGTTTTTAAAAGAATCTGCCCATACAAATGTACGTTTATTTATAGTATCACATAAACGACAGAATTTTCTCAGAGTTGGGCGCATATCGACCCAGCCCGAAAAAACCGACATGGACGGTTTTTAATTGCGTCTATACACTTGAACTGTTTATGACCCTCTTAAAACTGTGCCTTATCCAATAACCACAAAATCTGTGTTACCATTTATTTTTTAAAATGTATTGAAAGGTAATCCTCCAGCTGGCTTGGATTTAGCGATGAGCAATCAGAGGGCTCTATTAGCAGACTTGGCTACATGTAGCAATTTTATATCAAAATCTTAATGATTGTTCATTTTATAAAATTCCATCTCAGATTCTGTAATGCGTTTGCCACTTAAGTCTGTCTTAATCCTTGCACATGATATTGACACAAAAATGTACGATATATGATTTTCCAACGTTAATATTCATTAATGTGAGTGCTAGTGGATACATACAACATATTTGGAACATGTGGATAAAAAGTACTGAGAGGTATTTGATAAAAATACAAATGTGTTTAGAGCATATGAATACAATGCAAAATAGTGTAAAAATGTGGATAAATTACAAAATACTGAGGGCATACAATTGTCATGTGCTACTTTTGAATCGCTCCGTAAGTGGGAGGTCGGTCATGTGTTCGAACCCCGACCGCGTCTGACCCAAAACTTGAAAGTGGGTAGTGACTGTTCTTTCGCCAAGCACTCAGCATTACGAAATGAAAGTCACGGTTCTTTCGGATGGGAACTTAAAATAAACAAGGTCCCGTGTCACGATAGGCCTCGCACGATACAGAACCCTGCTGTATAATGCCATCAGCGCAACATGCAGGCAAAATTTCTGCACTTTCGCCAAAACTGGCGATAGTCTCGATATAAGTAAAATATTCTTGACTGGGACGTTAAACACCATTTCTCAACTCTCATGCTCATTTGAATTATATTACTTTATACAAATTCAAAAGGAGCACACAACACAATCGGAAAGGTTTAGTTCATGTGAATGATAAAAAATATTGAATATATGTATCAAACAAAATACCGAGAGCATGTTGATAAAAAAAAGCAGTATGAAATTTTTAAAAATGAACAATAATAATAAAAACGTTGAGAGCCTGTTGACATAAAACAAAGCAAAAACATATAGATAAAATTCAAAATGTTGAGAGCAATAGATGGAATACAAAATGTTGGGAGCAATAGATGGAATACAAAATGTTGGGAGCAAAAGATGGGATACAAAATGATGAGAGCAATAGATGGAATACAAAATGTTGAGAGCAATAAATGGGATACAAAATGATTGAGAGCAATAGATAGAATACAAAATGTTGGGAACAATAGATAAAATTCAAAATGATGAGAGCAATAGATGGAATACAAAATGTTAAGAGCAATAGATGCAATACAAAATTTTGGGAACATTAGATAAAATTCAAAATGTTGAGAGCAATAAATGGAGTATGGGATAGATACAAAATGTTGAGAGCAATAGATGATATACAAAATGTTGAGAGCAATAAATGGGATACAAAATGTTGGGAGGAATAGATAGAATACAAAATGTTGGGAGCAATAGATAGAATACAAAATGTTTGGAGCAATAGATAGAATACAAAATGTTGGGAGCAATAGATGGAATACAAAAAGTTGGGAGCAATAGATGGAATACAAAATGTTGGGAGCAATAGATGGAATACAAAATGTTGGGAGCAATAGATAGAATACAAAATGTTGGGAGCAATAGATGGAATACAAAAAGTTGGGAGCAATAGATAAAATGCAAAATGTTGGGAGCAATAGATGAAAAACAAAATATTGAGAGCAATAGATGGAGTACAAAATGTTGGGAGCAATAGATAGAATACAAAATGTTGGGAGCAATAGATGGAATACAAAAAGTTGGGAGCAATAGATAGAATACAAAAATGTTGGGAGCAATAGATGAAAAACAAAATATTGAGAGCAATAGATGGAGTACAAAATGTTGGGAGCAATAGATAGAATACAAAATGTTGGGAGCAATAGATGGAATACAAAAAGTTGGGAGCAATAGATAAAATGCAAAATGTTGGGAGCAATAGATGAAAAACAAAATATTGAGAGCAATAGATGGAGTACAAAATGTTGGGAGCAATAGATAGAATACAAAATGTTGGGAGCAATAGATGGAATACAAAAAGTTGGGAGCAATAGATAAAATGCAAAATGTTGGGAGCAATAGATGAAAAACAAAATATTGAGAGCAATAGATGGAGTACAAAATGTTGGGAGCAATAGATAGAATACAAAATGTTGAGAGCAATAAATGGGATACAAAATGTTGAGAGCAATAGATAGAGTAAAAAATGTTGGGAGCAATTGATTGAATACAAAATGTTGGGAGCAATAGATGGGATACAAAATGTTGGGAGCAATAAATGGAATACAAAATGTTGGGAGCAATAAATGGAGTACAAAATGTTGGGAGCAATAGATAGAATACAAAACGTTTGGATCAATAGATTAAATACAAAATGCTGGGAGCAATAGATGGAATACAAAATGTTGGGAGCAATAGATGGAATACAAAATGTTGGGAGCAATAGATGGGATACAAAATGGTGGGATCAATAGATGGAATACGAAATTTTGGGAACAATAGATGGAATACAAAATGTGGGGAGCAATAGATGGAATACTGGAGAGCAATAGATGGAATACAAAATGTTGGGAGGAATAGATGGAATACAAAATGTTGGGAGCAATAGATGGAATATTGAAGAGCAATAGATGGAAAACAAAATGTTGGGGGCAATAGATGGAATACTGGAAAGCAATAGATGGAATACAAAATGTTGGGGGCAACAGATGAAATACTGGAGAGCAATAGATTGAATACAAAAAGTTGGGAGCAATAGATGGAATACTGGAGAGCAATAGATGGAATACGAAATGTTGGGGGCAATAGATTGAATACAAAATGTAGGGAGCAATAGATGGAATATTGGAGAGCAATAGACGGAATACAAAATGTTGGGGCAAAAGATGGAATACTGGAGAGCAATAGATGGAATACAAAATGTTGGGAGCAATAGATGAAATACTGGAGAGCAATAGATGGAATACAAAATGTTGGGGGCAATAGATGGAATACAAAATGTTTGGAGCAATAGATGGAATATTGGAGAGCAATAGATGGAAAACAAAATGTTGGAAGCAAAAGATGAAAATGGTGAAATAATGTTGAAATAAGTATAAAAAAATCAATAAATAATAAAATTTAAAACAAAGTTAAAATCATTTTGATAAAATACAAATAATGATGAGAGCATATGGACACTGAGCAAAATTTTGAAAGCAAGGAGATTAAATATTTAGAGTACTAGATTAACTACAAAATATTAAAAGCATTTAAAAAAAAATGTAACATTATATTTTTAAAATGACCACTCCCACTAAGACTTATCTTTATATTGACAAAATATAACAGGAAAGGAAAAGATTTTGTTTATGGTTTGTATCTTTGAAATCAGCAGGGGGAAGGATCTTTTCTAAGTTTTCTATGTTTGTAAATAACTCTTAATGAATCCATTCCTGATGTAACACATGGATTTATTTAACGTTTCTTAAGTTCACTAGAATTAGAAACAACGCATCAGTATTTCACAAAAGTCAATAAAAATAGAAAGGGTAAGTCAATGAGTATAAAATGGTAAAAATAATATATAAATTTTTAAAAAAACATTTATTTATACTTGTATGCACCATTTAGTTTAGCAAATCGTCAATATCAATCGTCGTTTATTTAAGAAGAGAAATAAATATATTGTAAAGCAACAAAAGTTCTACGAAGCTGGTGCAAAATTGATCAGACTGGTGTAACACCTGCATGTTTAACAGTTAATGAAAATGTAGAGTTGATGTTAAATACATTGGACAAGAGATAGTGATGTAACTAATCAATAGAACGATTAAAAGCCCCTGCAACAAGAAAACTTAGTGAAAATAGGCAGGGAGAAAGAAAATGTAAATAGCCAACTAACCTGAGTACATAATTTTAACAAAAACAGGTAAGTTTTTTTTTGTTGTAATGTTGTTTAACGTCGTGTCAATAATTTTTCAGCTGTTCGCAACGAAAGCAATTTAATTTTTGGATTAATCTAGGAACAAGGTAGTATTTGCCTAAGATGTGCAAGTGTGTACTTAAGTCTGTCGTTTACTAGCGCGCACGGCGACTTATTGATAAGGTGCTAGCTCACAGTGTTAGTCCTTCGCAGACAAGCATACCACTCCCACACAAAATCAAACAGGAGTACTTTGTTTCTTCGACAAACATTATAATTGGCCAGAAATTATTTAATTTTGTTTAATTATGAATACTAATTGGAAGTCTTTCATATTTACCATACACTACTAATCTTGATTTTTAACATACAACATTTGTTCACAAAATTTAATGTGTACCTTTTTCATTATTAAAGTTCATCTACCTTTTTTCAAAACCTACTATGCAACAAACATACATTAATTACACTTACATAGGTAAAGCAGCTTTAAAAGAAGTTGAACGTCAAGGGACAATGTGTACAAAATGTATAAGCGTGCTTTTTTAACAAAAGAAACATTGCTTAAGTAGCATTATGAGGCACATAAATTCTATTTACGAAAAAGAATATAACGCGGAATTCTTCCTTTTGCAAAAATAACAATTTTTATTCTAGAAAACATTAATATTTAGCTTCTTATTTTGACAATACATTTAAAAATTATCCAAGTAAAACTGTAAATCTTCTTTAGTCTCTACCATAAGTACGGTATCACCAGAATACAATTAAATAGTTTGAAAATGCATTTTAATTCAAAGGTATACAAATGTTGAAAAAACTCTTCAAGATAATTCAAGTAACAAAGCGAATCAAAATGCTGATAGATTTTCATCTTGTCTAGCACAACTCGTACAAACAAAAAAGTCCTAAAAAAACCCGACAACAACAACAACTAACCATTTAGTCTGACTCTCGAATTTGTATACTATACATGTTCATTATGTATTTAAAAAAATTACTTATAATATATTTAAATATTTTCTGCCATAATCAATTTCTATACACTTTATCAAAAGCTGACTTTAAAGTCAATCAAAGCACAGTAAAGGTTGCTCTTTGACAAAAAGAGTTCAATCGAATTTTATAACTTAAACATATTATAAGTAGTAAAGTACATTTGTCGGAATTGAGAATGATTTTCATTTAAAATAGAAAATTCATCAGCGTATTTAATCAACTCCATCTCTCATTTTTTCCAACCACTTCGGTAGCTCAGTTGGTAGAGTGCTCGCTCCGTAAGTGGAAGGTCACGGGTTCGAACCCTGGCCGGGTCTGACCCAAGACTTGAAAGTGGGTAGTGACTGTTCTCTTGCCAAGCACTCGGCATTACAAAATGAAAGTCACGGTTCTTAAAAAAAAACGAGGTCGCGTGTCATGGCAGGCATGGCACGATAAAGAACCCTGTTGTATAATGCCATCAGCGCAATACACAGGCAAAATTTCTGCACTTTCGCCTATAACTGGCGACGTCTCGATAAAAGTGAAATATTCTTGACTGTGACGTTAAACACCATTATTCAACTCAACTCATTATTTCCGCCCCTAGTGTCACATATGGTTCATCAAAATTAAACAGGTATTTCTGTTAAATATTCCAATAATTACTTATAGTTTGCTACTTTCGTAATTCTCTTTTCCTTTCGTAGCATTTTTCATTTTAAGTTTGAATTTTTTTCAATTTTTATGCACAATCTTTTGGACCTTCCATATTTTTTTTCTTTTTTACTTTGTTTTTAGGATTGTGATTTGGACAAGGACTGGTATGGTTTGTGTTTCATTTTTATTTTTTTCTTAAAAGCATTTCCTTTATTCGTATTACTTTTTTTTTTTTGCGAAAAAGTACTAAAAGTAGTTTTAGCCGCTTATAACATTACAAACATTAATTACTTCCTCAGTAATAAATACTACATCAGAATCATAATAAATCACATGCATTTGTAACTTTGACAAAAACGTTCGTTGTATTTGTAGATCAAGGCCTAATACATGTAGCAGATTGAGATCCATTATATTTACATAAAATATTCACAAAATGCACAAAATGTTGCATATGACAATTGAATCATCAACATCGTGTTTAAAATATTTAAAATAAAGTTCACATGTTAACTGACGAAAATCATTTAAAAACAAAGCATACTGAATTATAAGAAGGCATCTCTGACAAGATAGTTTAGATTTATTGTCATAGGACAATGTATGTTAACGTTTGTCGAATTCTACACTAAAAGAGTAAATGTAATTTAAACATTCATTTATAAGCAATCGGTTTTCTGTCGTAACTTCCTCCGCATTTGTACATTTTCCCCTCTTCCTGTTGTTGCTGTTGTTATAGTTTCCTCTTTGTTTTTACTTGTTTCTTGGCGTTAATCCTTCTGCATTTTGGGATACTTTATATCTTTCTTTTCCTATTTAAGTGTCTTAATTGATTATTGTCCTTCTAGATAAAGTTTATTCTGTATCAAATTCGCTTTACTCCTGGGTTCCGTTTATGCAATTATAGTAGTTTTTGATTTGTTTCTTAAGAGAAGTGTTCATTAACACCAAATTTGTCACCTGTTCCTTTCAAAATCATTGGTGCTTGTTTCCGCAAAAATTCTCTATCCCTGAATAAAAAAAACCTTGCTATAATTTGTCTTGGTTTACCTTGATAATTTTTTTCCATTTTATGAATTCTTTAATAGTTAAAGTTCCTGCAAACTTCTAATGTCTCTGTTATAAATGGTAAAAGCACCTGCATCCCCTGACTCTTCCTCGTTTATGTAACTAAACATAAGGTTGTAGCTTTTTATCTCAATTGTAAACCGATGTTGTAAAGTTTTTTTAAGATCATTCATTTCCAATGCTGACACACTTTTTTTAAAGTTGAATTTTCTTCAATTGTTATGTTACTAATTAATATTTCATACATTTTTTCATTCGTAAAAGCCATGCTTTTCTCCACACTAGAAATCATTGTTTTCCGTTCTTCAAGAGTTTCTAATACATTGGACACAATATTAAATTATTAATTATCTGGTCAATTTCATCACAGTAACTTGATATTTCAAATTAATGCTTATTGTCACTTATCTGTTATTACGGTGCTGGACAAGGCTGGTGGTTAACAAAAACCGTTCCCTGACATAAAATCGGAATATAGCTGTTTTATTAAGGTTACACTTAGTGCTGAGTTTGTTGCATTTGTAAAGAGATTGGTGTTGAAAGTACTGTTTTTATAGGATAAATCTTAAACTCGTACATCTTCTGCAAGATAAGCTGACGATTCTAAAAAGAAAACACACACACACACACACACACACACACACACACACACACACACATATATATATATATATATATATATATATATATATGTAAAAGAGAAAACGGACCAAATGTTTTATTTGGCCTAATACCACAATCACTTTCAGAGTCATTAGAGAGTCGGTGAATGTTGCACGTCATACAGAAAATTATAACAGAATATTTAAACGCGTTTTCATGGATACAAGTTGATGTCTTGAAAGGGTCTGTGTGTAGAAATAATGTCAATATACCAAAAGAAAAACAAAATACTGGAACGGAAGATTCAGAGCGTCAGTTGTTAAAACAAAATCTTAAGTAGCATCCAAACATATTTGATGCAGGGAAACTAGTTTTAGTTCAGTGACACAAGGACTTTATTTAATGACCATAGGGACTTTTGCAAGAGGATTTCAAACAAATTCCTTAAATGTTAATGCGACGCATATATATATATATATATACAGTAAATAGAGGATATTTAACAGTGAAGTATGAATATGAAAGTTATTTTGTCGAGTGAAGTGAAAAAAAAAAAATTAAATTTTCTCACTTCACAAGACAAAATAAAATTCATATTCATACTTCACTGTTAAATGTTCTATTTATTTTATATCGCTGTTTGAATTGTTTTTATATCTGACATATTTGGTTAATTAAAACAATGGATTGTGCCGTCGACGTACAGATCGCCGAAACTAAAGAAGACTTACAATATCAATTAGACTGTTTTTCGGATTATTGTAAATTATGGAAGTTGAATGTAAATGTGTCTAAAACAAAGGTTGTAATTTTCTCAAAGGGTAGAATCCCAAAAAATATGTCATTTTTTATTGATGGTTCAGAACTAGAAATTGTCAAAAATTTTAAATACTTGGGTATATTTTTTAGCAGATCTGGTTCATTTAATTATACAAAAAAATATTTAGCAGAAAAAGCTACTCAAGCAATGTATTCTGTAATTAAAAAATCTCGTTTTTATAATTTATCAATCGATTGTCAATTGGACTTGTTTGACAAAACAGTGTTGCCAATATTATTGTATGGCTGTGAAATATGGGGATTTGGAAATTGTGATATCCTCGAAAGGGTTCATCTCAAATTCTGTAAAATAATTCTCCATCTTAAAAAATCAACTCCAAACTATATTGTTTATGGTGAAATTGCAAGGTATCCAATTATTGTTAATATTAAAAGTAGAATTATAAGTTTTTGGGCTAATATTATTACTGGTAAAGACACAAAATATTTATCGCTTATGTATAATCTTTTATATTCAAATTATCTAAATGGTGTTAATTATAAATGGCTGTGTTATACAAAATCAATTTTTGATGGATGCGGTTTAAGTAATATTTGGTTATCCCAAACATTTAGTAGTAAAACATGGTTAGTAAAATGTATTAAACAAAAATTATGTGATCAATTTATACAACAGTGGAGTAGTGATATAGAAATTTCATCTAAAGGTATATCTTATAGGTTATTTGTTGACAATTTTGAAATGCAACATTACTTATTGTCTAATATTTCTACAAAAAATAAAATTTTATTATGTAAATTTAGAACAAGCAATCATAAGTTACCTATAGAAACAGGTCGTTGGTCAAACATTCCAAAGTCTGATAGAATATGCACTTTGTGTTTTGAAGATATTGGAGATGAATTTCATTATATAATGGTTTGTAAATGTTTTGATGAAGTTAGAAAACAATATATTCCAAATTTTTATAGAAATAATCCAAACGTTTTGAAATATTATTCTTTATTTTCAACAAAAAAATTGTCATTATTAAATAATATTTGTAAATTTATTAGTGTTATTTTTGAGAGAGTTAGTCCTCCAGGTTAAATTTACAACAAAATTTAAATGTTAAGTTCATACTGTAACTCACGCATGCTGTATTGTTATATATGTATATATGTATTTACATGTTCTCTGTATTGTTAATATTACAATGATGAGAAATAAAGAAATTTGAAATTTGATGTGACCGTTGTTGACGATAATAAACAACATTGACAAGGTACACTGTTATTCGCTCGTCTAATGTTGACGCAATTCGGAAAAACCTGCGGCACCGAAGTGTGACGAGAAACAAGTACAGGGCACCCATTCGCAATAATAAAAAGGGGAGTAACTCTAATTTAAAAAACCCTCCAAATTGCACGTGAAGGAATTCGGAGTGAAATACATATATTTTCACCGGTGAAAATATATGTATTTCACTGCTGTGAAAATATGTGTTTTATCAGTTAAATATTTTCCATTATTTCATTACTGATATAAAATAAAACTTGATGTTAATGCGACGCATTATATATATATATATATATATATATATATATATATATATATATATATATATATATATATATATATATATATATATATATACAGTAAAACTTCGAGGGACTTCGGCCAAATATTCGAACCATCGGGGGTTCGAGCAATCGAACATCGAGATATAATCGAAGGTTCAGGTTCCCATGTTTATCGACGATCAAAGAATCTTTAAATTTATTATACATGTAAATAAACTAAAAGGTCAAACAATGAAATGTCCGAATTAAAATTCCATTATTTACCAAGAATTTTTTTTTTAATCCAAAAGAATGAAATGTCCGAATTAAAAATACCAAATTCATTTCAACTTAAATGCTGACCTGCAATTTGCCGAATGATGTTATACTTTATTATAATTTCAACAGGTAATGATACAAAATAAACTTACTTTATTCAAATCGCACATATAAGACTAAACAAGGCAATGTTATTACCAGTCATTTTAATCGCTGGAAATACCGATAATACACATTACTATACATACCCCAAGGACGTGTAAACAACAGAATCCTGATGTACAATCATCGCGCATGAACGACTGAGGTGTTTAAAAGAACCGATCAAACACTCCCGCGTGCCGTAATCGGATTAAAAGATTAAAGAACTGAGAATATCGACACTCTCTCATTAGGTTTATTCATTATTGATAATTTATTAAAATTTTAGGTAACTGTTTAGACTAATTGTTTCGTTCCGATCCACTCTATTGCTTTTGATGAAATCTATAATATGGCTTTAGCTTGTGCTTTGTTTACAATGACGCGGACCACATCTCCTTCTGACAGAAATTGTTTTCGAGCGAAAGAAGTTGAATTTTCACTAATTTTATACTTTTGAAAAATATTTATTGTTCAAGTGAGCGGGGGTATTCGAGTTAACGAAATTCGAGCCGTCGAGGTTCATTTACATAGGATATTAAAGGAAATTGGTCGGGACCAACAGATGACTTCGAGTTATCCGGGGTATTCGAGGTAACGACGTTCGAGCGATCGAAGTTTAACTATATATATATATATATATATATATATATATATATATATATATATATATATATATATATATATATATATATATATACTGTGCTGTGCTATGTTGATGGCATTTAACAACTTGGCAAGGATAATTTTAAGCAATCAAATTGGCAATGGTAAAGAAAACTGAAGTTTCCAACAAAAACAAAGATCACAGACCAGCGCTGTTAGAAAAATTAAACAAATGACAGAGGAACTAATATTTCAGAAGTAAGGCACTCTGATTTCCAAGCTGGCACTTCAGACCATTAGGCCAACACCAACTGAATACAGGCTTGAAGGTTCAGAGGCAGCAAATCTTCTTCCAAAGCAGGGTGGGATGGAGTGTAGGTTGGGGTGTAGGTTCAATCCCTGGCCATGTCAAACAAATGGCTTAAATTTGAGGAGAGAGTACTGACTGTTGACACATTGTCATACTGTGAATTAGGGTTGGGAACTTGACTGACTTTAGGAGCTAGCATGTGGAAATTGCCGAGTATGGCAAACAGTAAAACACACTTCCACATCTTGCACATGCAAACTTCTTCTAGCGAGTAGAAAAACATTTCACTTGGATCATACTTTTAAAGTGAAACTTGCAACATGCTGATATCTTGGTATGATATATATTCATTCTGTAATTCAAATTATTCAAATTCATTTTTCCTATGAAATTTTCACTCTATTTTCCATAATAAATTTGGTGGTACAAACCTAACCTAGTACTTTAAACTTAGTTACTGCAGTTCTACCTGGGCAATAAATTAAAACGAGTCACATGTTTCAGTTCACTTCTAAAAGTTGTCATCTTTTTCAGACCTCAACTTCAAGTCGGCCATCGTCAGTATTCAAAATTTATTCTACATAAGAATGATGGAATCAGCACTCTACATCCAAGTAGTTGTTACAAATTATTGTAAATACCCCTCAAAGTTTTATTAGTCTTTTTCGCTTTCTTCTAAGACTTTCTTGGTGATAAGCTGTTTTACTTTAAAAGTAGGAGCCCAGTCTGGATTTGATCAGTTATACAGTTGAGATGGTTTACCTGAATAATAATAATAATAATAATAATAATAATAATAATAATAATAATTTCTTTTATTGGTAAACTGACATTACAGTTTACACACAGAGTATATAATTACAGTACATCATTTTGTCATTTACATCCGTATTACTGGTAAGTGGTCTCGGTGGCCGAGTGGTCTAAAGTGCACGCTTACAGATCACAGTGCTGTTCACTGCCTGGGGTTGAATCCCACTCGAGACGGATACCTGCTGCCTCTTGCAGTATGATCAAAGTATGCTTGAAAACACTTCCTGCATCCCGCCTTAAACATTACTTTTTAAAAACATTACACCTATTTTTTTACTGTACCCCCTGTAATGTAAAATTCTGACAAAAGATGTAATTTTTTCTGTCACTTAATAACTGAAGTCAGTAATCACAACACACCTGGACTCTCTAAGGTATGAAATACCTTTATTAAGTCAATACATTTGTTTGAAAGCACAACAAATTGTGCACTGCAGTACAAACAATACATATTTACAAACAGTAACACAAAGTATGTGCAATTTGATCACCACAAAATCCTCATCTCATTAAAAGGTACACTTTTGAAATCCCAAAAAATCAGATATCCATAACTCAGTAGGCAGTACTTTGTACTGTCAGAAAATGTACAATTTTCAGTGTACCATTTTCTGCCATGTTCCATTTTCTGCCATCTTACATTTTGAAATTTATTTAAAACTAAGGTTTGTTCCCTCATGCAAAGGATTCCTTAGCTGGATTTGGATTTATATAATTTTGGAACTTTAGATTCATTTATTTTCAACTGTTTGGTTTATGTATTTTATCTATCAAACTTCGATCTTTGTGTCACTGATGAGAAATATATGTATATCTGAATTGTGCACATCTGGAACATCAAAATGTAACTGGTACTTCTATTATATATCTTTGTCATTCCGAAAAGGGAGCGATCTTTCAATGATTTGGGGGCGAATTTTCAGGACGCGATTTTGACAGTAGGGCGATATCGCAAAAACTTGGGCGTTTTAGAACGGAGGCGATTTTGACATGTGGGCGAATTTTTGGAAAGTGGGGCGAATTTGACGGGGGCGATTTTGTCGTGGGGCGATTTGACCTGATATCGTATTATATATGTTGAATAGCAACAACGCACCTTATTCTTCCAATATAATAATGAAATGATTTGGGCTGCACATGAACCAGCTGGACCTATTACTGACAGTCAGTTCTTGATTCACCTTCTTCATGCTTCGAAAACACGGTCGGTGATTAGTGACATCCTTGAAATCTTTGGATTTGATTTCATTAAAACCATTCTCCTTGCAGCCGTAAAGATATTCGATCTTTACCCCACGGAGGATTGTTTGAAATAGCGTAACATCGATCATTTATCTGCATTCTGAAACAGAACAAATTGTTCTCCTGTGAATGAAAAGACAACATCAATTCAATTTCAATTTTACTTTATTCTCTCAAGCCCACAGGAGGTGGTACATGAGGTAAATTATATACAAATATATTAGGCGCATGCCCGTACACAAATTGATTACAAAATATTGAACAATACAACATATAGATAAATTAATGACAATATAAAATGAAAACTTAATTAAAAATGAAATGCACTTATGGCACAAACATATTTACAATGTATAAGTTGGCGGTAGTATACAATGAAGGTGGTATATAAAAAAGCACGTAGATGACAAGGAAAAGAAATGAATATATAATAATAATAATAATAATAATAATAATAATAATAATAATAATAATAATGATAATAATTTAAGCCTCTGTAGATAAGAAAGTATAAGTAAATGAACATAAGTAGAATTTATATAGGTAATAAATAATTAAATCTTATTTCATTTTATTGCTATGGTATAAGGCAGAATATTGAATATATATATATATATATGAGGGCAACAGTTATGTAGTAATATATTTTTGAAGCCCATTTTTCAAATATTTACACAAATTAACCAAAACTTCTTGATTTGTAGAATTTAAAAGATTAGCTAGATTTAATATATTTGGTTTTCTAATAAAACTAGTCAGAATTAATTGCTTTCCTTAATTCTTAAAATGTTCATATGTAAACAAAAAATGAAAAAAAAAAAAAAAAATCATCGCCAAGATCATCCTTACAAAATATACAATATCTTTCATCCTTTCTTATATTATTCCATCGGCCGGTTTCAATGGGGAGTTTATGATTCGAAGTTCTAAATTTTGCCAGTTCTATTCTAAACTTCGGTGATAATATATCTAGGTAATTTTCAAATCCAAAATTTGTTTTTATTAGTTTATAAGTACATCCTTTAGAGGAACAAGCGATATCACCCTGCCATTTCTGAATAAATTGATCTTTCATTTTTCCATCGACAGCATTTAGTAACCAATTTTTATTAACACCTACACCTTGCGATAACCAAATGTTACTCATTCCTAATGAATCTAAAATGTATTTAATTTTATCTATCCAGTTAACCTTCATCCTATTATCAAAATCACATACATTAAACAATAATTTGTACATTTAAAAAGAGAGTTTATTTTCATGTGTGACTACATTATACCAAAAAAGAGACCATTCTTTTTAAAATCCTAATACTGATTGGAAATCTACCCAATTCTCCATATACCATGTAATGAGGCGTAGATTTACATAAATTCAAAATCCTTTTACAAAATTTAAGATGAAGTGTTTCCAACGAGTTTAGATTTTCAAATTCCCAAACTTCACAACTATAAGTAAGAATAGGTTCTACCAAATTATCAAAAAGTTTCAACTGACATTCTATTGATAAATCCAAATTATTAATCTTTTTAAATACACAGTAAACTTCCCATTATGGTTAAAAGTAATACCTAGATAACAAAATTGATCTACGTAGTCAAGTATTTTTTCATTAAATGCTAAGGTAGGTAAATTTTTTAATTTTCTTTTAGAAAAAACCATAACTTTCGTTTTAACGGGATTAACTTCTAGTTTCCAAGTTATACAATATTTAGAAAAAATATCCAGAGCATTTTGCATGTCATTGGCATTTTCGGCAAAAATTATTGTGTCATCTGCATATAATAAAACAAAGAGTTTAAAATAAACGTCTAAATGATCTGAAAGTTCAGAAGTTAAAGTTGGCAACCCAGCATAACCGTTTGTATTAAAAAATCTTCCAAGTCATTCAAAAATATAGCAAATAAGAATGGAGACAGGTTTTCACCTTGTCTTACCCCAATGTTACAAATAAAATAATCTGATTTTAAATCTCCACACATTATACAAGATTTTATAGAGTCATACATGTTTCTTATAACATTAAAACATTTCCCATTGATCAGATATTTATGAAGCTTTAACCAAAGTCCACCCCTCCAGACAGAATCAAATGCCTTACGAAAGTCTACAAATGTACAAAACAATTTTTTTCTTTTAGCAAAATATAATTCCGTTAGGCAATGCAAAATGAAAATGTTATCGGTAGTAGAATAACCTTTCCTAAACCTTGCTTGAACCTTTGTTATTAAGTCATTTTTTTCTGCAAAAGAGGTAAGACGTTTATTTAAAATTGCCGTAAATACTTTTCCAAAACAGCTTAGAATTGTGATAGCTCTGTAATTATCAGGATTATTCCTGCCCCCCTTGTTTTATAGACAGGCTTAATAACACCAATGAGCCAGTCAGAAGGTATTACCCCTCAATCAAATATTGAATCAAATAGCTTAACATATAATGGCATCATGATATGCACAGAACACTTAAAATATTCGTTAATTACACCGTCTTCTGATATGCTTTATCGTTTTTTAAGTTTCTTATACATTCAAGTATTTCACTTTCCGTTATTGGTTGGTTTATTTCCAAATTTTCCGTCTGGGCGATTAAATCATCAAAACATCCGCCATGTTGTATATCACAGACATGAGAAGTGTTGCTATGAGTAGGCGTGGCATAGTAGATCTCTCCAAACAGCATCTAGAATCTTCGGTCAAAGGTCTAAGGTTACCGCTAGGAGTCGCTTTGACCTATCACTTCCAAATAGAAACGATGCCTATAAGCGTTTAGCGTATACGCTAACCGCTTAAAAACCGACTGTATAATCAGTTAGAAACTTCTGATATAAACTGACAAAAAAGAATTTATAGCATATGTCATTTTTCAAATCACGTACAGCTGTCGTAAGATAAACGAATCGTACTAATATAGAAAAATGTTTTACAAACGTATATATACATGTAGCATCGTACTCATATAGAAAAATGTTTTACAAACGCATATATAAAATGAAAAAAAAAAAAAAAAAAAAAAAAAAAAATTGTTCTGCAGAATTGCACTAGAACACAATGTGATGTTTGAAAATGAGTCAATATTTCAACACACCAAAAGCAGAATGAATTTTGGGAACGGAAATTTAGAATGTCAGTTGTAAGAAAAAAGCTCCTAGTGATGCATCCGACATTCAAGTGACGCAGGTGTCATAAAACATTTTTTAATTTTATCGTTAAAAATATATTGTCATAACTTTTTATGTACTTAACTATCAAATTCAACAAAATGCTTTATGTCACATGAAACGAGTTTTAATGCAATGGTAATCATTCCTCATCAGTGACAATAGAATTAAAAATTAACTGAGACAATTAATATAAACATATACAGTTGAAAATCTATTTTTTTGAAAAAAAAGGTTCGATACTTTTTTCTTATACGCAAGAAATTGTCAACACTTGTAAAACAATGTTAACCATTGAGCTACAAGATTACATGTACGTATACCTTCCTCATCTTGATCTTATTATTTAATTTTTACAGATAAAAGAACGGTCATGTACGTGTGGATATATATATATATATATATATATATATATATATATATATATATATATATATATATATATATATATATATATATACATGTACTACTTTTACATTATTTGTGTGCTAATCGATTCAATAGCCTTTAATGTGTACATTGAATCTAGTATGCGTGGGTGCAAAAATTAAAATTTCTGCCACTTCACTTATAGCTAGTGAAGTCTCTATATAAGTGAATTATTCTTAACTGGGACGTTAAACCCCATTAAAACAACCAATCAAAATAGTACACGTGACTTGTATATAACAAAACAGGTTACGTAAAATTTAGATTTTTTTGCCAAAATGCGGGTTCAGGTGTCCTACTTAGAATGACTTAAGTTGTAATTATGCTGTGCTTTAAATATATTTGTGTAGAAAACCAGTGGAAGTCTTTGTTCAGCAAGTATATCAAACACAACTTCTTAGAAGAAAATATTTCTTTTAAGCCACCTGTCGATCCACATGTATATGAGAAACTTATATTTTCTTGAAACATTCACAATTTATATTTTTTATTAATTCAAAAAAGAAGAAGAAGAAGAAGAAGAGAGAGAGAATTCAGGATTACATGTGTGTGGTACCTTATATTTCAATATTGACACATATTTTATCACGTTTGCGTTTGTTGAACTTTCTCCTTTATTTTGTCTAAATATTTAAGATAATTAAGATGTGTTGCCTGAAAATTATTACATTGATACATGTTTAATACGTTGCATTGCATGTAATGTTTTTCAGACGCTTATTTATCAAATTATCACATTCGCTTCCTTTCAGTTTTGAATTTGACTCTTTGGAATACTAGTATTCATCCTAGCTGATTGAATGCAAGAAAACTAATGTTTATTATTGCTAGAATACTGACAACATTTTCACCCATGCAAAAAAAAATTTAAAAAAAATAAAAATAAATAAATAAATAAATAAATAAATAAAAATAAAATAAAATAATAATAATAAAACACAAACATGGTAGTGAAAAATTAGTATGGAGATACTTTTTAGAAAGCTAGTACTTGAAAAGACTAATTTTAAGATATTCTCCACCTTATCGGAACTGGTCCTTTACTCCAAATACCGTAAATCTTTATCCATATGTGCATTTCTCAATTGTGTTCTCGATAATTTTCATTCAACACTTTACACGTGTTTTGTTTTGAATAGGCACGTTGCATTGCACTTTAACTATTAAAATATTTCTATATACAATGAGGATCAATTAAAAACTTGAGTTAAATCGAGCATGACACTACAAAAGTTTATAAACAGTTAACAACCATGTATTATCGATTTAAATATAGGTGTGATTTTGTTGATTAAACAATGCATTATATATATATATATATATATATATATATATATATATATATAATTGTTTTCAGAATGTGATTGCGATTGTGATTGCAGTTATTCGTATATCACTGTTTTAGACTGTTTAATGTCCCTCACTATAAAAATACCAAGTTTTTTTTTTTAAAGATATTCACATTTATATGTGTTTGTACTAAACACACAAAATACATATCCACACGTACATGAATACTCATTCATAAATACAATACACATTTCTGATTGAAAACACAGCTTAAGGAATTAAGATTACCGTGAGTATGTTTTTTGGAGTTACTTTAATCATTTTGTTTTTGTTGATCATGTACTATCTACAAGTTTAACTACCGAAAATTTGAAATGTGTTTATTTTTAAATTCTTAAGTCTTTAGCTAACTTTAATCACATTTCTGCCCGATTTTGTCTTAAATTCAAGTGAACTCATTGCTTTTGTAACAAAAATTACGTTGATATTGTAATTACGTTATGTCGATGAAAACGTAATAAAACAAACAAATAAATGAAGACAAACATGGTAAGTAATAGATAAAAATAGAAAATAAATAGATAAAAATGAAAATAAACAAATTAATAAATGAACAAACAAATAAATAAATGAATAAATAAGCCAATAAATAAATAATAAATAAATAAATAAATAAATAAATAAATAAATAAACAAATGAACAAATAAACAAATCAATAAATAAATTTAGTAAGATTACGTAACCAAAAATAACACAGTGGAATATTTAGAACAAACTATATATCTTGTTTCAAACTATCGAGGTCTACACTTGCCACGGATATATAGACATGTACAATGTTAACGTATTGTAAATACCGTGTATAAATACGAAATTGAACTCTAACCGACATTTTGTCCAAATAACACGATTGATTTGTCAAAATTAGAACGTCGTTAAAACACCTACAGTTTCAACAACAGTTGTTGTTGTGCTCGAAAACCATTCAGGTTTAATATTGAGAAGTCATTTTTCCAGGTGAATTTAACTCTTTTTGTATACTGCATTGTCAGTCTAGCATTTCTGGAAATTTTACCTGAAACGGATTGACCGGACAAATTATTTCTTAAGCGCCAGACATGACAATTGTTTTTTTTTTAGAAAAATTTCCTCCACCATCTCCAAACTGGAAGTCTCAAAGTGAATGACAAATTTATATTAAAATATTCCCGCGTTTCGTTAGAATAGCGGGAATTGTTTTTCTGTACGTTACGAAATGACCAATGATAATCTTAGATCAAATCACGTGATATATCGGTGTTTAGGGGTATGTTAGAGAATTGTTTCATTCTAGGTCGGACCTTCGCCATTGCGGGTAATATTTTCTTGTTTTTTCTTTGTTTTATGTTGCAAAATATTTTTAAGCGTAGGTTCGAACGCTTCTCATGAACCGTTGACTGCATAATCTTCGAACACAGGTTTTCCAGAGTAATTTCTCTGGTTTTTTCCTGGATGGTAGCACCGGTTATGATTGAGTCTTTATATTCATTTAGTTTCTTTTGCTAGGATATTTGTATTATAAAATTATATACAAGTCTTTAATGTTTATAAAAATGTATATAAAGTATTACATATGAGAATAAATATGTCGGTTGCTATACGGCGTGTCAGGCTGTATCCTATGTATGAGTTATGTTGTATTTAAATGTGTAGTATAGTAAAGAAAATGTATAAAATGTTAAAGTTAAAACGGGGAATGAGACGGGAAATGAAGAGCACAATACTTCAGAAAAGAGTAAAAGTGAAAATCGAGGCAGTTCAGATGAGAATTAAACTTAGAAAAAATGCGAAAAAAAATATGATTGAGTACATAGCTCCCATGGTGCTACAACTCGAGTGTCAAATTAGGTCGAATCTTAAAACATAACTGACCCAATTTTCTTTCCGTTTGCGTTACATTACTGTAAGCTTTGCGTCAATGCGTCTTTAATTTTGCGAAATAACTTTGATTTGATTTTATGCTCAATCCCTTTCACTAATCCTTAATCCGCTTTGAAACGCTTTTTAAATATTTTCACTAATATAAGCTTTATACATGTAGGCTGTACTTAATGATGAGACACATATTTAATATTATGTGATGTGATGTAACGTAACGCAACACAACGCAATACAATACAATACAATACAATACAATACAATACAATACAATACAATACAATACAATACAATACAATACAATACAATACACAATAAAGACAATCATGCTAATTCAATACAATACAATACAATACAATACAATACAATACAATACAATACAATACAATAAAGACAATCGTGCTAATACAATACAATACAATACAAAATATAGACAATCATGCTAATTCAACACAACACAATATAGCAAATGGTGCTAGTACAATACAATAGACAATATAGACAATGGTACTAATACAATACAATACAATACAATACAATACAATACAATACAATACAATAGACAATATAGGCAATGGTGCTAATACAATACAATACAATATAAACAATGGTGCTAATACAGTACAATACAATAGACAATATAGACAATGATGCTAATACAATACAATACAATACAATACAATACAATACAATACAATACAATACAATACAATAAATACAATACAATACAATACAAACAATACAATACAATACAATAAACAATATAGACAATCGTGCTAGTTCAACACAATACAATACAATACAATACAATACAATACAATACAATACAATCGTGCTAATACAATACAATACAATACAATAAAATAAAATGCAATACAATAGACAATATCGACAATCATGCTTATACAATACAATACAATACAATACAATACAATACAATACGATACAATACAATACAATACAATACAATACAATACAATACAATAAACAATATAGACAATCGTGCTAGTTCAACACAATACAATACAATACAATACAATACAATACAATACAATACAATACAGTACAATACAATACAATACAATACAATACAATCGTGCTAATACAATACAATACAATACAATAAAATAAAATGCAATACAATAGACAATATCGACAATCATGCTAATACAATACAATACAATACAATACAATACAATACAATACAATACAATACAATACAATACAATACAATACAATACAATACAATACAATACAATACAATACAACAGACAATCGTGCTTATTAATGTGCATATCTCATTATTTTAATCATTTAAAGGTTATTTCATTTTTCAAGATTAAGATACATGAAAGGTGCAAAAAATAAAAAAAAACAGCGGAACTTTGATAACCACATGAAACAAAAGACTTACAATGATTAAACATGTTCTGTTAAATAATTTCTTCACTTGTTTAATGAATGCGTACAAGTATATCCTGAAAGCTTCTAAACTATTTGCTTAAGAAAGGAATATAAATTTCTACTTTAGTTTAACATTTAGCCTTTGTTCTTTAATTAAATAATGTATATGCTATGCCATGCTGCCTTTTGCAATCCACAGGTTGTATAGTAATAAAAAATTAAAACAGTAATTGTATTGGATAAAATTGAAAGTGAATTCAAATATTCTAAATTTAATGATTGAAAAAAAATGTTGTTTTAATTTTCAAACAGGTATACTAAATCAACTAGTTATATATTAAGTACTAAGTCATGATTTCACAAAACTAATTCAACATACAATGCATTCGGGATATCTGAGTCGATTTCAATTACGTGCAGTATTTCAAAGTTCAATCCATTTGAATTGTAATAAGACTAAGTCTTACATATTATGAATTAACATTGAATTAAACAATTTTACTCAATGATTTTCAGTTTTGTTTGAAGAGATGATTATTTTACATAATTTTTCGTCAATTTTATTAGGTTTGAATTTGTTAATAAAAGTTTTAAAAGGAGATTAATCTTAAATTAAATCTACACGGTAAGCGTTTTATTTTACATAACAGACTAAAGTCCTCAATATAATTTTGCCTTTACATGTCATGAACGCTGTTACTAAAAACAATTGTCATTTAAAACATACATTATGTATTGGTAGAATGGTATTTTACGCCTCAATCAAAGTTTTTTAACCGGTCCGTTTTGGAATGATGTTATACATTCGGAGTTTCCAGAAAAAGTTACCGACCTTTAGCTTGCCAATCTGTCTCATTTTTAATCTGCCCGAGTAGGAAAAGGCGACGGGAGACGCGCTAAAATCCGTAAGCCGGCGCTTTTTCCACTCGCACACCGATCTTTCTTATCCAATACATTATATATATTCGATTTACGTTGAACTATAAGAGTTAAAAATCGATCGTCTCGATTTGATTATACTAACGATGACGGAGTAATAATTTCATCTTACTGTAAGAAATATCACCCTTTACAAAAGTATTTCAAATCATATCAAAAACCTTTATTATGTGTTTAAGTTAAAAGAAAATATTAATTAAAAGTATAAATCCGTACAATGGGTACCTGAAATATATAACAATATATATATATATAACAATGATATAAATAAACGGTTTTTATCTTCTCGTTTAAATATAAACCTAAGAGATTCAACACTCAAACCCTTGTTTTTATAAGTCTAGATTAATAATTTTTTGTCTCTTTGCAAATATGTATTTAAAGCAATGCTTGCTTATATCCTATAAGCGAGGTCATTCAACGTGCTGGTACAAGTAGTAAGTGGTTTTTTAAACAAAGATCCTCATTTATATTTCACTATTTTGGCTTTAAGGTCACGGACAGTTTAATATTGATCTCATTTGAACACCATTTTGTTTTATTTCATTCTGTTTTGCCTGTATGCTTCCATAACTATCAGGGGTAAGTTTTAAAAGTATGGAGGTATAGTTTTCATTGTCCAAGTATCAGCAAAAATTTTATTGTCGGGCAGACTTTTGAATTATTTATTACGGTATATTTTGATGTAATTCTTCATTCGTTTTGATTATTTTGTTATGTATATTTCAAGAGTAAACAGGTGTCAAAACGGGTTGTCTGGTTTATGGAATAACAATTTTGAAACTAGAGTATCACCATCATGTTGTCAGGTGTTTTAGTTGAACAGGTTCCTTGAGAATGTAAAATGTCTGTGCCTTATGCCCGTAACACAGTATACGTATGTTTTGGAGAGAAAAGAAACCACCGACAAATTAAAGTTATATTCTAGAGTACATCATGAAAAATGAACAACAACTTTATTATAATACCGCATCCTTGAACCTGATAGAATGATGGAATAAGATTTAAAATTTAACCGTTTTCGACACAATGGAACGATTATTTTGTTGATTAGATAATTGTTTAGCCATTCAGTCCATTACACTCTTACCGAACCAACAAGTAAGGGCCTCCGACAAGGAAAACCTTTCTCACTTGCGGTCGATTTGAGTCTAACCCACAGCGGTGAGGCGCCTTGAGTTCGAAACTCAATAGATAACTCATTAACCACCCAGCAACCGCGACCACGATTATTCTGTTGAGCCATAGCCACCAAATCGCTTATATTATCTGTATTATCATAATTTTATTGTTGTTGTTTTTTTCAGTACAAACAATTTTCATTATGCATTTTGACGACTTGCTGAAACAAGTTGGTGAATTTGGACCTTATCAAAAACGAGTGTATATACTTCTTGTACTGCCTACTATATTTACAGCATTCCAGGTGATGAGTCCAATATTTATTATGGGTGATCAATCTCACACGTAAGTACCTACAAACACAATCAGTACAATGTGAGAAAGTTTAGGTGATACCAGCTTATAAAGTATCGAGTGCATAACTCTTTGCCCGAATAATGGCGTGGGGGAGTGGTATGCTTGTCTACGGCATACTTGGTATGCTAGCAACTTTAAAAAGTCGCCCTGAGTACATGCTTCTACACGACTGATCATGATTCACACTTTCAAATCTCACATATACGATTTTGTTTTAGTTTAACACATAGAAATTAATGCTCTCTCGAAAAGATGTTAGTGCGACCTTAAGAAACATTACAACAACAAAAGCAACAACAAATGAGGCAACCCAAGGAAGCAACACACACACACACACACACACACACACACACACACACATATATCATTTGAACTAATTTTAAAGCAACGAGTGTAACAGGCACTGATCAAAACGGACAAATTTTGAGGCCACTGAGACGTGGACATTTGCAAAAAGTCAAAGGCTTTGTTTAAAGCAGTTTTTCTTTCATCACATTGAGGATGTCTTTTTCATATTTATAAAGGATTTTCAGCTTTTAATCTCTGGAGTATCCTAGGTAACTGCCTCACCAGCTAATACTTTGAATATTCTTCCCTAAGGGACGATTCAAATGAGGTCTATAATAACTTTCTTTTTTTTTCAAAATCCTCACGAGTAATTAGATTTAATTCCATATCGGTATAGTCACATTTTTATTTAATTAATATCTCAAGTTCAAGTTCTTTATTTCTCAAATTGCATATATATACAATACAGAGAACATATACAAACAATAAACATATTAATACATTAAATATGGCATACGTGAGTTTACAATATACAGTTATTTACTCTAACTAGCCAGGAGGACAGACACTCTCTCATATAAAGCAGAAATAAACTTACATGTATATATATTATTCAGAACTGATTTTTTTTTTTACAGAAAATAGCTCAGAAAATTTTAAAGTGTTTGGATTTCTTATGTAATAAGTTGGAATATAGCTACGTCTTCAATCTTTAAAAACATTACATGACATTATATAATGGTATTCATCTCCTATTTCATTTTTGCATAAATTACAAATTCTATTTTCTTTTACAATATTCTGCCAACGGCAGTCTCAATAGGTAACATATGATTGCTAGATCTAAATTTACTTAATATGATTTTATTTTTAAATGAAACATTTGACTTAATATAATATTGTAGTTCAAAAGCACCTTGTACAAATAATCTATATGATAAACCTTTTGATGAATTGTATCAGTCACTTTCCATTTTTGTATAAATTGGTCACATAATTTTTGTTTTAAAGATTTTAAAATCCAATTTCTATTAAAATACAATGGATAAAACCATATATTACTCATTCCACACTGATCTAAAACTGTTTTAACATTATGAATCCAATTAAAATGTATTCCTCGAGTATATCTAACCAGTAAAAAGTTATAAAGCAATGAAGAGTACTTTGTTTGTTTACCTGTAATAATATTTAACCAAAAAGAAACTATTCTAGTTTAAATATGAATACTAAGAGGATATCTACCCAATTCTCCATATACAATAAAATTTGGAGTGGATTTTTTATAATGCATTATTAACTTACAAAATTTTATGTGTACTTTTTCCAAAACATCACAATTTGTATGACCCCATAATTCACATCCATATAAAAGTATTGGCATTACCATTTTGTCAAATAAATCTAGTTGACATTCAATAGATAAATTATTAGATCGACTTTTCTTAATAACATCGTACATTGCCTTTGTAGCTTTAACAATAAAATATTTTTTGTACTAGTAAAAGAACCTGTTCTTTAAAAAATAATTCCTAATTATTTAAATTCTTTCACTATTTCCATTTCATCATCATTAATATAAAAATGTATATTCTTGATTTCTTGATGAGTATTTTTGTTTTAGTTGAGTTTATTTGTAGTTTCCCCATATTTTGCAATAAGTAGAAAAATGATTAAGTAACAATTGTAATTCTTCTTTAGTTTCAGCCATTAAAACAGTATCATCTGCATACAAGAGTATAAACATTTTTACATAAATTCCAATCTCATGTTCTAACTCATTTGAAAAACTAGATAAACCAATGACATTTTTGGAGCTTAAAAAATCTTGTAGATCATTCAAGTATAAAGCAAATAGGAAAGGCGATAAATTTTCTCCTTGTCTTACTTCAGTATTACATTGAAAACACTGAAAAATTACCATTTATACATATTTTTGACTTTATATCTCTATACATATCAACAATAAACCTGTAACATTTACCATCAATATTATTATTCAACAATTTATACCATAACCCATTTCTCCACACTGTATCAAAAGCAGAAGTAAAGTCAACAAATGCACAATATAAGTTCTTTTTTGACCGAGTAAGAATTTCAAAAAGATTATATAAAACAAAAGCATGATCTAAAGTTGAATATTTTTTTCTAAATCCAGCTTGATTTTCACTTAATAGTTCATTCTCATCAGCAAAGTCATTTAATCTCTTACATAAAATAGAAGTAAAAAGTTTGCTAACACAGTTTAATAAAGTAATAGGTCTATAATTATTGACATCATCAGAGCTACCTTTATTTTTAAAAATAGGACAAATATTACCAATTAACCAAGATTCTGGTATCAGACCTGTATCAAAAATTAAATTAAACAATTTGTTATATACTGGTAACATAATATCAATAGAACTAATTATATATTCATTTATTATCTTGTCTTCACCAGATGATTTTCTATTTTTTAGTTTCTGTACACATAACAATATTTCTTCATTAGTTATTACATCATTCAAGACATTACAAGAAAATACATTTTCAACAATATCTATATCATTATAAACAGAATCATCATTGTTGTCTACTACAGTATTCAGTGATTTAAAGTGATTATAAAATTCATGTACTGATATATTACAATTTTTTTATTTAGACGATCTATTTAAAATTTTCCAGTATGTTTTAGGATCAGTTGATTTCATCTTTTTTAACTTTCTTTGTAAATTAAGTCTGTACTTTTTAACACTTTTATCTAGCACTTTTTTATAGCTAATTTCTGCACTTTTCATTTCTTCCTTATAAACACAAGATCTATATTTTTATAATTTCTTTGCGATTTTCGAAACTTTTACGAGCTAAAAACAGCTAGATTTGTTTATATTAGAAATATTTTGTTTTTTTGGAAAAGTACTAAATGTGCGTTTTGCTGAGCCTAGTAAAACATTACAAACTTTATCACATAAACTATTAACAAGATTTCTATTTATACTATTTACATTATTATGTTCGATATTTTGTATGGAAGACAAAATATCATTAATATCATTACTCTCAATATTTTTGCAAAAATCTTCACTTTTGTTTGACTCCCATGGTTTAACAATATTATTTACAATATGTGATTGCGCAATATTAGATTGCGCGACATTTGATGCAGTTTTAAATATGAGATCACAAGATAACGGACAATGTATATCCGAATACAATTTACTAAATTCTAGAATTGAGAACTTATTTACAAAACTTAAGAATTCTACTGTTCCTATAAAATAATCAATAACACTTGACTTATTCGTTGTATATTCACCTATACCACAGTCGTTTCCAACCCGACCATTAAAAACTACCAAATTATTATTTTTACAAAAATCCTAAAGTAATCTACCATAGTTATTTTTAACCTATCCTTACAAACCCTGCATCTTGGTAAATTCATTTCAGTCAGTTTATTTTCAATTGGGAAGTCATTTCCAATTTCCAAATCTGATAAATGTATATCTGTTAATAACTCATCACAGTTAGACATTCTACGATTAAATTACCAAGCAAACATACATTTTCGTACTTACTAAAATTCAAAAAGTCATTTTCAATTTCAATAAAAGCATCAGATGTACTATATTAAGAGCTTTCCGTTGGAATATAAATAATTCCGAATAGAATGTCACAGTCAGTATTAAATGCATTACCTTTGAGTAAAAACCAAAAGACATACTTACAGTCTGTGTAAAGATGTACGATAAAGTCCGAGAGGCTATCCTTATACCCGAGTACAATCCCACCGGATTTAACCTTTGACACTTTCTGTCTATTTTTCGCAATGAAAGTATAACCATCCAATTGAATCAAATCACAATCGTCAGTTTTGCTTTCTGCAAGACACACAATATCGTAACTTGATAATAAATATTTAAATTCAGGATAATTGAGTTTTCTTAGTAGTCCACACACATTTATAGAAACAATATTGCACTTATTAAAATTAGTTAAACTGAGAGAGTCGGTCAAACTTCTTGAAAGGTCAGTTTATTTTACATCCTGGTTTCCTCCATGGTTGTCCTAATGGTTTCCTTTTCTGTCATTTCTCTGTCTGTTTGTCCTTTGTCCAGCTCGATGTTGTTGATTCTTTGGTCTTGCTCCACCATAGCGGTTGCTTTGCTGATGTTGGTCATTTCGGTCCGGTGCTCTATTGACACCACCTGTATGACCATCCGGAAGATAGAATTCTCGGCCTTCAATGAAAAGCTTATCATATACAAGATTTGCTCTTCTGCCGTTTCTTTTCGCCGCTTTCAAATGTGGGTAAAGCAGATTTCTCCGCTCATTTATCTCCTTGAGAAATTGCTCGTTTACCCCAAAAGAATTCTGTCCATCTTTTTTTAAAGCACTTGGTGCAGTTTTTCGAACTAATTCCCTGTCTTTGTAGTTCACGAATTTAGCAATTATTGGACGAGATCTTCCATGTACTTTCTTACCAAGTCTATGCACTCAATGGAAATTTATGGTTTGTTCAGTTTTTAAAACATCCGTAATAAACTTTTTAAGCACGTTCTCGGTATCTTCAGAGTCCTCTTCTCTTATGCCCGTGAAAATTAAATTATCGCGCATTGAGCGTGTTTGTAGGTCCAGTTGTCGCTCAGTTAGACCCTGCATTGCAGATCTCATCGATTCTATTTCTGCTTTTAATTCGGAATTTTCACGTGTCATAGTCTCAAATTTTTCATTCATGAAGCACATGCCAGATTCGATACTAGAAGTACTCTTGTCCATTTCAGAGACTTTTGTCTTTAACGTTCTAATGTCTGATTCTACTGTGCCCATTGTGACCTCAAATTTCGATAGTTTTGTCTCAATGCCATCAAATCTACTAAATATTTTATCCAGCTTATTGTTCAACATCTCAATTTTTTCTGAATAACTTATTGTCTCGAAATGTCCATGTTGCATAATTGGTGGCGCATTTTGCATCGTAACTGGCGTAGAATAATTTAAAGGAGACATATTATAATTCATCCCATAAGCACTCATATTATATATATTATATATGATATGGTTGCCGTTACCGTTACTCATGTTGGTATATTTTGAGGTTGGCTGATTTTCAAGTGTGTGTTTATACTTCTTATCACAATGTCCCGGGGTATGAACTGGATTATCTGATTAATTAGACGTATTACGTGAACTTTTCTCACTATTTGCACTATTGTCATTTGAGAATTTTAACTTTTTTCGCTTTTTTCCTCTTCCCATGATAAAATTATATCCATAGTTTTAAAGACCAACTACCTCAAGTCACATGAAATACAACATCCAGTTTCCACAAAATTCAAAACACCCAAAAACCTGTTTTTTCGCCTTAAAACACGGAACAAATTTTTCGTGACTTATGCAACTCACGCATGCGTCATCAAACGTCATCTGAAATGTGCACATATTGTACGTTTAAATTAACACAGGTATTTTTGCTGAAAATTATATAATAAATATTCGGTTTAATGTAAAAAATAATTGGAATGATAGCTGAACATTTTCTTAGCACACTAGACAAGGGACAATGCAAAAACAGATACACTTAATTTTATTTATGTTTGTTTTTATGTAGAATTTTGTTTTTGTTTTTGTTTTTTGTTTTTTTTCTTTGAATTAGCGAATTTTTTCAAAATCAATAATATTTAGATGTCAAGATGATAAGGAAGTTGCAGCAAGCTAAGACCTTATCACCACAGCCTAAAAAAGGCTTGTTCCCGAATCCTATTCTATATGTTTGTATATGTTTATTTAAATATTTTCTTTGTATGTAATTACTAAATAAAATATTGTTTAAACTAAAATGCATTTCAAATTATACCATAGTTTTGAAAACATCAAGTTTTTTATACTTATCTTTTGTTTGTTACTTATAATTGAGCTCTTTTTAAGTATTTCTCCTTTAGACGACTGAAATTAAGATATTTATTTTTGAACTCGAGATGAAAATCAATGAAGATTTAGAAGTGTTTTTAGAGTTTTTTCAAACACAATATTTCAGATTTAAGATTACCAAAAAAGAAAAAAATTAATAAACATGTACATGACAACATACAACACAACCGAGATCATCAAGTAATAATAATAATAATAATAATAATAATAATGATTAATTAATTAATTAATTAATTAATTAATCAAAAATGAATAAATAAATAAAATAAAATAAAATTGAATAAATAAAAATAAAAAATAAAAAATAATGAGAAAAAAGAAAAAAGAAAACAGATAATAGATGAACATGAATTTGGATCACTGATGGGATATCTTGACTCGGGATGAGCCACTGTTAAAAGCATCGATATAGATACTTGGGCATATCACAAATTTAAACTTTCCAAAACATCACCTCTATTATATAAAATTTTCTTTTTATTTGTTGTAACCAGTTTAATCAAAAAGTGTTACATGAATATAAATAATCATATAAAACTGCCCACTCGGGTGGGATACCTCTATCTAACACTGACACATATGATTGATTCTATTAATCTTTCACTTTAGGTGTTGTTTACATGACAATACAACGGTAGATTACCTTGAGCAGTTAAAGCTAAAGTTACATATGACAGATAGCAACATTCAGAGTACAAATGTCACTAGTTACGACATTGGTGAGAATGGTACGACAGTAGAGGCTGAAAAATGTCATTTTACGATCAAATATGGAAATAAATCTGAAGAAAAGCCTTGTCATTCCTGGAAGTATGATACGTCAGTGTTTACATCAACGGTTGTTTCAAAGGTAGCCCACTTATCTATTTATCAAACGATTTGCTTTCAGATTCTAAAACCAACCCAAATCCTTATATCCCTAAACAAAAAGGTAATTTGAACTAGCAAATGATATACACTTTTTTGGTATTCAAAATTGACCAATTCTCATTTTTAATTTTCAAGCAGCAATGCCTAAAACAATAAAGATTTTATGATAAAGAATTTAATTAAAGTAAACATTGTTGATAACACACACACACACACACACACACACACACACACACACACACACACACACATATATATATATATATATATATATATATATATATATATATATATATATATATATATGACAATAAATTAAGCTCTCTCTTCAACTCTAAAATAAATCCAAGAGGTCTTTAACATAAAAGAAAAACAAATCAATGTTACTTCTTGTTGATAAATTATAATATGTTCTTTTTAATCGTCATGTTGTTTTTCAACAATTATATCATATATAATCATAATATATCCTTTATAAGCAAATTTGATGCACGTTTTGCATTTTACATTACAGTTCAACATGGTTTGTGACAAAGTGTATCTTCAATCTCACGCCAAAATGGCTTTCTTTGGAGGATGTTTGGCGGCAGCATTTTTTGACGGGACGATAGCTGACATGTTTGTAACGTTACTGTTCTAAAACCTATCTCACTTTAAGCCTACAGTCTCAAAAGACCCATATCCCTGTTTCAAAGGGCAAGATTCCTTTCGTTAATGAAAGAACATTCCGTCGGAAGGTTAACTCCCTAGTCAGAATGATCCTGGTTTCAGTGGTTTAAAGAAATTGAAGGCCCATTGCAAAGGTTATCCATTGAATATTTTTGTAATGTTGATGGCAGCGATGACGAGGGATTAAATGTTTAAATGTTAAACTTAAAATGAAATATTAAAGTTCTTGGGAAACAATGCCGTGTTAAAATTTTTGATTGGTTGTAATGATGGTTTACGTCACATAAGCATTTTTAAAACTATTCACAACGACAGCAAATTTGATCATCGCGAATTCTGGCTGACTTTCTCTTTAGCTCACCGAGTCAGAATGCCAGAAAAGCAGCCACACATCATGGCATCGGATGAACCAGTGAATACCGTGTCGTTCTAATGCAAGGCATTAGGCGAAGGGAGCAGTGTCTCAAATTTGAAAGCATGGTGTATGACCAGGTCCAAATTCGAACCGACACCCTTGCGCTTTTTCGGCGGAGGCTTAACCACTGAACCACTAAGCGGTTTATTAAAAAGATACCAATTTGATTATTTGATATCTTTTACCGAGTAAAATTAATATTTAAGTAACATTTGGGAATTGTTAACTTGATTTGTATTTTTAAGATGAAATCCTGTCATAGATCCTTGATCGACAGGTTTGGAATAATTTTTAGCTCAACCCGATTTTTACGAATTATGCAAATGAGGTGTAATATTTAATCAATTCTTTGAAAATCTTCTCCTCTGAAACCACTGGGCCAATTGGAACCAAATTTGGTGTGGAAGGTCCCTAGGTGGGGTAGACCAAAGTTTGCACCAGGCGACCCCGCCCGACATCCAAGATGGCCGCTGTTACTATAAATAGCAAAAACACATAAATAGCCATTACTGAGTCATTTTTTAACTGTTTTTGTTCAAATTTGAAATGTAGAGAGTAGATAGCGGGGCATTCAACATATGTAACGGGTTTTTATGAGAAATTTTTCGTTGACCCGATTTTTACGAATTATGCAAATGAGGTGTAATATTTAATCAATTCTTTGAAAATCTTCTCCTCTGAAACCACTGGGCCAATTGGAACCAAATTTGGTGTGGAAGGTCCCTAGGTGGGGTAGACCAAAGTTTGTACCAGGCGACCCCGCCCGACATCCAAGATGGCCGCTGTTACTATAAATAGCAAAAACACATAAACAGCCATTGCTGAGTCATTTTTTAACCGTTTTTGTTCAAATTTGAAATGTAGAGAGTAGATAGCGGGGCATTCAACATATGTTACGGATTTTTATGAGAAATTTTTCGTTGATCCGATTTTTACGAATTATGCAAATGAGGTGTAATATTCAATCAATTCTTTGAAAATCTTCTCCTCTGAAACCACTGGGCCAATTGGAACCAAATTTGGTGTGGAAGGTTCCTAGGTGGGGTAGACCAAAGTTTGTACCAGGCGACCCCGCCCGACATCCAAGATGGCCGCTGTTACTATAAATAGCAAAAACACATAAATAGCCATTGCTGAGTCATTTTTTAACCGTTTTTGTTCAAATTTGAAATGTAGAGAGTAGATAGTGGGGCATTCAACATATTTAAAGGGTTTTTATGAGAAATTTTTCGTTGACCTGATTTTTACGAATTATGCAAATGAGGTGTAATATTTAATCAATTCTTTGAAAATCTTCTCCTCTGAAACCACTGGGCCAATTGGAACCAAATTTAATGTGGAAGGTCCCTAGGTGGGTTGGACCAAAGTTTGTACCAGGCGATCCCGCCAGACATCCAAGATGGCCGCTGTTACTATAAATAGCAAAAACACATAAACAGCCATTGCTGAGTCATTTTTTAACCGTTTTTGTTCAAATTTGAAATGTAGAGAGTAGATAGTGGGGCATTCAACATATTTAAAGGATTTTTATGAGAACATTTTTGTTGACCCAATTTTCAAGAATTATGCTTAAGGTGTAATATTTAGTGAAATCTTTGAAAATCTTCTCCTCTGAAACAACTGGGCCAAGTGGAATGAAATTTTGTGTGGAAGGTCCAAATGTCAGCCTGACTAAAGGTGGTACCAGGCAACCCGGCCTGACATCCAAGATGGCTGTCATAACTAAAAATAGAAAGAAAAAAAAAGACCATTGTTGATCTTTTTTTCCACCAATTGAGCTCAAATTTTAAATATATAAAGTATACTGTGTGGGATTCAAAATACATAATGTTTTTTTCTGAGAAAATTTTTATTGACCCAATTTTCAAGAAATATGCAAATTAGGTGTAATATTTAGTAAAATCTTTTCCTCTAAAATCACTGGGCGAATTGGAACCAAACTTCCTGTGGAAGGTTCCTACATCGGCCTAAAAAAAGTTTGAACCAGTCTAAGATGCCTGTTGTTACTAGATATATATATATATATATATAAAATAGCCATTGTGGATCCATTCTAAGCTCAACTGGCTAAACCCAGCTGAGTTTATGGCATAGTGAAGCATGCCTGCATGTGTATGTTGCAAAGTAGGCTTCATTGAAGCAAAAATGGTCAATTTATTTCCCATCTTAAGCTGATGAACCAATTATGGTAACCACATCACATTGTCTTACAGGGGCCACAGTGGCTGTGTGGTCTTAAACATTCGATGGTACGAATCACAGCACCTTTCACCCCTGACATTGTGCATTAATGCCAAGTGGGCTAGCACTTCATCTTTGAAAGTTTGTCAGTTAACTTGCTGCTTGGTCGTGGTTTTCTCCTATAATCCAGTGTCCTCCACCATTTCCAAAATTGACAGTCTCCATATAAGTGAAATATTCTTGAGTTGAACGTTAAACAGCATTTCAATCAAAAACAAACATTGTCTTACATATGCAGCCAGTTGAGCATCACAGGCCCTATTGGGCCTCTTGTTTTACTTTTCAAATGCCCGGTTTGAAATCAATTATCATTTTATGTGTTTATCGTACTAGTTTTATGGTAATTCAGATGATGACAACTACAGTTTCACCTAAATGGTACCAGTTATTACGTAGTTAAATAAATTCCGTGGTACGTACCCAGGATTTCCTTTCACTTAAGATAACAGTTTCATGTATCTTTTGCAGTATTGGTAGAAGACCAGTGTATGTGATATCATTTATACTGTTGTTTGCATCGAGCCTAGTAGTTACATGGGTTCCAAATGTAACCGTTTTTGTAATACTAAGATTTTTAATTGGAGCGACTAATTTTGGTGTTTTTAACATGGGTTTAATTATTGGTAAGTTTCGAAATATTAAAACATACACTCAAAACAAAAAAGCCTTATTTAAGCCGAATTATTTGATTTTCAAATCAAAATAGTGTAATCCTGTTTTTTTTTTCATGAAATATACAAGATGATTTTGATTCACATTTTAGTAGCATAAGGTTTATATTAACGTTTGATATTTCTCTGTCGTGAATCACGGATTGTGAATAAAGGGGTTTGCTAGACCTTTCAATAGTTGTTTAACAGTATCACCAGATTTTGTAATTCATTTGTCGTTATTTACAGTGTATGTTTAATGTTGGAAATTTTTTACCATACCTCATCAGTCTAAAATATAAACCTTTTCTTTCTTTTGTTTTCTTTCTTTCTTTCTTTCTTTTGTTGCCAAATTTATAATATTACCTTAACATTATCAATTTCTATTGAACATAAGTTTCGTTGATTTTCCTTCATGTATTATATTTTCGTTAATTATATGTTTTTTAGTTTATTCTTGCATTATTGGTCTTTTAAAATTTATACTTACGCCTCATATTACAGCTTTTACAAATGTTTAAGTGGGCTATCAAAGTAGAACGGTTTTACATCTATGTTTGGGACAAACTTTGAAAAATAATGCTCGCTTCATTCTATTTTCTTCCTTCACTTTCAATATTTTTTACCTCATTTTTCACAGGTCTAGAATTTGTTGGCCCGTCAAAGCGGATTTGGTCTGGTATAATTATAGAACTTGTATTTTGTATTGGAGAATTACTACTTTGTGGAGCTGCTTACTTTATCCGGGATTGGAGGACATTACAACTTGTTCTCTCTGTACCTTCTGCTGTTTCACTTATATATTTTTTGTACGTATAGAAATATACGTGTTTTTCATCATGTTGATAAATTGTCTGTTTGATGTTACCAATATCTTCTTCTATACCTTGTTTTTCATTAAATTATCTGAGTATCCTTCTACTAATATTTATATTAACTAAGTATCCTTGTTCTGTGTTTTTAAATAAGCTAAGTATCCTTATTTGATAGATAAAAGAATCAGCCAAACAGTTCAGAAATTATTTCGATCCAAATCCAACTGAGGAATGTTTTGCATGAGGGAACAAACATGTTTAACAAATTAAGATGACTGAAAATTTTGCTATACGGTACTTACTTAATTTCCAGAAATGAAATGTTAAAGCATTGAATCCAGCTGTTTGTCTTATAATACATTGTCCGATCATGCTTATGTTGCAATACCAGAGGGCGCCTAGTTATCTGTTAAAAGTAGAAAAATCCAAAGTACTATAAAATGTACTATTCTTATATCTCGACTGTTACACGAGTAACCCTTAACTTTGTAATATTTACTATATGTGTTAAGGACTTTTGTTCTTCTTTACTAACATTTTCTTTTTTTTTTTTTTTAAATTTTTTTCAGAATAATCCCAGAATCTCCGCGGTGGTTACTATCACAGGGAAGGTATAAGGATGCTATGAAGACAATCAGAAAAATATCAGAATCAAATAAATCTGTGCTTCCAGACAAGATACTAGATTCTTCTGATGATAAAACATACAGCTTTAAGAAAACTCTTGTAGAAATATTTAAAACACGATCTTTAGCTTTACGTTTTATCATTGTATCTGCTGGATGGTATGTATTATATCTTTCCCGTCAGTGTAAGTTTCAGACAAAATACACTTTTTTTCAGTCTAAAAAAGCGTGTTTTTATCGAGAAAAACGAAATCTTTTTTTATATATCTTACTCCATAAATGTCATATGTTCACTCTGCTATCTAAGGCTTTACTCTATGTTGTACTTTTGACTTTACTCTACGATTATATTTTTATATTTTCCTTCATAACTTATATATATCTAACCCCTAAGACCTAATTGTAAGCGAGAGGTTGGGGGTCGAACCCTGGCTGAGTCTGACCAAGATGGTGTCTGTTTTTTTTCTAAACACTTGGCATTTAGAAATGAAAGTCACGTTGTCCTAAGCGCACTGCAAAGGGAAAAATTTCTGCCACTTCACCTATAGCTGGTGATGTCTCGATATAAGTAAAATATTATCGACTGGGACGCAAAACCCCATTAAATCAATCACTGGAACATTAGGTCTAATTACAGACATCTCTCCATGTTTTCAGTCTTACAAACATGTTTACATTGTATATTTTCAGACTATGAACACAGACTCATTTTTACATTTTCTTTTTGTCAATCTTTATTTACGGAAATTTCTCTACTTTGTAAATTTTCAGTCTATGATTACAAAATTGATTTCAAACTATATTTTCAGACCTTGTATTTTCTTACCTTGTATTTTACAGGTTAGTTGTGTCTATGAGTTACTATGGAATTACTTACAACGTGGGAAGAATTGGAGGCAGTGTATATCTAAACTTCTTTTTATCTGTGATAGTAGAATTTTTAGGCTATTTGTCATGTATATTTCTATGTGAGAAGCTTGGCAGAAAGCTAGTTCATTGCGGAGGTCTACTGATTGGTGGATTGGCTTGCATAGCAACAATATTTACCACCTTATACGCAAACCAGTGTAAGATTAACATATACATAGTGTAAAATGTTTTTTAAAGTTCAGTAATGATGTTTCACTTATATAAAGACAGCTAACGGTTATTCTATTTGGTTGGTGAAGGTAACCAAAGTACCCATTAAAAACTGATGTTCGGTTGTACCGGCCCGGGGTAGATTTAAAACTATGGTGGTGGAGCACCATGGTACGTAAGCACGTCCGTTAGACCAACTTACCACCAACACCACTATTATTAATGTTAAGTGATTAAGAATTGAAAACTACAATTTTGTAAATTACAAACTTTTATATTGCTCGGTGTAGAAGAGATAATAAATCTTAATTTGTTTAATTGATCAGCGTTAAATGCTATTGAATTGTTTTGTTATTTTCTGTTAAAACGTATGTAGTTTTTACCCATACTTCTCGATCGGGACATCACAATCAACCAATCAATTAATCAATAAACCAATCAACCAATCAATCGATCTATCAATTGTAAATTCTTCTAAAATCAGGTTGTATAAATATTTAATTTGGTTCACCACTAATAGCGTACAATTGCTTCTTAAAGCCGCCTTTTTGTCTGCAGTTTTTATACAAAAGCACGTAAAAACTGTCTGATTGTGGAGATATGTCCTCTTTTACACCAAAGTTTTGTCACGAGCATTCAAACTATTTGCGTATTATCCTTAATACAATGTTACTTTTCATTGTTCTGTTTGTATAAGTTTTCAAAAAAAAAAAAAAAAAAAAAAAAAAAAAAAAAAAAAAAAAAAAAAAAAAATTGAATAGGGTAAGGGAAACCAGAAGATGATGATTAAATTATGAATTTAAATACAAACAAACCGGCCTGTGTTCAAATCACAATCCATAAAACAAGGTTTAAAATATATAAACCGGTAGGTAAGACCGGGTGTTCTTAAAACAAAAAGAAAAGAGTTGTTATTTTGTTGAAACAGCTTATCTAGTATATACAGATATTTGTCAGACTTTCTTTTGTTTGCTTTCAGACATGTTTGTATTTGTTTGATTTTGTCAGTCTGCAAGCAACTTTTTAAATCTGGTGAATAATATATTTTAATTGCCTTTTATATTAGATATATCAAGTGTGTGTCTGTGTGTCTTACATTTCAATGAAAGTCGTTTAGTTATATGGTTTCGTTTTATGATATATTTTCTATTGTTCTTACAGCGCTATACTGGATAACAATAGCCCTATCAATGGTTGGTAAATTTTTTATGTCGGCTGTATTTGCCAATGTGTTTTTATATACTTTGGAGCTTTTTCCGACTGGAATAAGAGGTTTTACGTTGAGTATAGGGAACATAGGAGCTCGACTGGGTGGAATGATTTCTCCTTATATCACGGAGTTGGTAAGTACTATGTTAAATACGACTCAATCACACCCAATTAGGCCCTGTGTGTTGAAACCTTAGTTATTTGTACAAAATGTTTAGACTGCATTTTAAAATCTTATTGAACATATATCTGTTTAAGGCAAATGGTAAAATTATTTGATTGTGTTTTATCCTAACAACTAATCGCATTAGATAAATATAAAGACTGCAACAGAACTTATATATTTTACATTGCAAAAAAAAAAAAAAAAAAAAAAAAAAAAAAAAAAAACAAACAAAAAAAAAAAAAAAAAAAAAAAACAACAAAATTGCAGGTCAACAAAAATTTTAAACAAATAATAAAGAACCGAAATTTTGTACTTATTAAAAGACATGTAGTTACGACCTAGTAATAGCTCACAATGGTTAATGAAATAAAATTCCTCAAGTATTTTTCTGAACATTGTTTTATATATTTAAAGAATATTGTACAATCACATTGGAATAACGGCCATAAAAACATTTGTGATATTTACACATTTTCAATTAGTGGTAAATCTGTAGGCTTCAGTTTTAAGAAAACCAAGTGTATACACGAATTCATCAACATGAATGTAAATATATTCAACGTTGTTTGTGATTTTTGTTGTTCAAAAATTTTGTTGTAAAAACGTCATTCTTGAGTAGTTGATTATTTTTTATTTTGTTAAGTATGTAAATATTTCTATTCTCGCTACGACCGAGTTGTTAAGAGCTTAGTCTAAAAAAAAACATGGTTTCTTATTTTCGGATATGACCCCGTTCTAAAATAAGAAAAATTTTTAGTTCTCAGACCTTTACCAGCTGGCTTGATACAAACTAATTGGACTGGGTTGGCGACAAAAAGTATAAGCACACTTTTGGCCACCATAAGTGCACATTAGTACAATAAAAATCGGAAAACTTGATCTTTGAGATTAATAAGGAAAAAGTCTTGTCACAAACTGCTTAAAATTGTTTATGAGAAGTAATCAACCATCAATCTACAAAACATGTTTAGTTACATTGTAATCAAGTCCTACAGTTGGGTTTTGATTGTGACTATGTTTTATCAATGTGTCATGTGCTACTTTTGAATTTTTATGAAATAATACATTCAAAATTAGCACATGGCAATTCCTGTGCTGGTTTTAAATGTATTATTTCATAAAAAATCAAAAGTAGCACATGACAAATGTGCTAAACACTTATCTTTTTTTTTTACAGAGCATTATAGTAGAAGGCGATTTTGGTAAAGCACTACCTCTTGTAGTGTTTGGTGGAGTTTCTGTTTTTATAGGATTTTTATCGCTTTCAATACCTGAAACATTAAATATGAAGCTACCAAAGAACACAAGTGAAGCCATTACATTCCAGAAGTAAGTCAACAAACTATAGATATCTTAACAGTATAACATATTTAAAGTAACTACTATAGATTAAAGACGCATACACGGTTCATTTGATTGCGTGTCAAAATTTAGATGTCATTGTTGAAAGATAAGGCGAATCCTTAAAGCAGGCTTAAGCAGCGTTATTAATTTTCTTATTGTGTAAAATTATCTTTTTATAATTGATTTTAAATTTATTTATTTATTTATTTATCCAACTAATTTTTTTGTGGGGAGCTAGATAATATTTTAAAAGAGTTATGAAAATTGATAAAACATGCGTACTTTAATTAAATAAAAAATTTATTAGCATAACGATAATAAGGAATTTTCTTTTTTAAAACCGGCTGTTAGATTCTGATTCGCCTAATCTTGGTTAATGTCAAAAAAGGTCATTTTGAGCACAATCGTACAGTAACTGTTGTAAGCAACAAAAAGTCGGATCGTTCAAAGCAAAATCTCGATAGATACTTTATACAAATATATTTCAATCCTTAAAATGTGGTGAGTGCAACAGATTACGTCGCAAATGTGTAATATCCCAACAACTTCTTAAATAATAATAATAATAATAATAATGATAATAATAATAATAATATAAGGTTATTATACAATTTACTGTACAATATGAATTTTTTTTGGACAAGTCCATGTTGTGTAGAAAAAAATCGTATTGGACGAGACGCTGTAGGCGTCGAGTTCAATACGGTTTTTTCTACACAACATGGACGAGTCCAATAAAAATCCATATTGTACAGTAAATTGTATAATGACCTTCTTATTATACATCTTAACAAATTGTTCACTATTTATTATTCACATTATCGGCATAATCATCTGCGCTAAAATTTATACACACTAAAATTTGTATACGCTAAAATTAATACGTTTAACATATTCTGTACATTTCAAATACAGATTTCAGAAAACGAAAATTGTTTCAATTATTGAATAGTTTCACTAAGATATTTGCAATTACTTGTACATTGAAATGTAAAGACTGTTGCTAAGAAACTAACTGGAATTTTAACTTTAATAAAATTTATATTGACAGCTTTGCAATTATTCTTTGTGTCAAAAAAAAAAAAAAAAAAAAAAAAAAAAAAAAAAAAAAAAAAAAAAAAAAAAAAAAAACAATAAATCGATCATTCCCCTTCGTATCGTGGCTTTAGAACCTAAATATGTACGCTTAAACGACTTGGTCCCTCGGGTTATTATGAGTTGATCGCATAATATTTGCAAAATATGTGTTTTATGTACGGTCGCGACCGTCCAATATGGGTTTTTGGCACGTGAAATATGGGTTTTTCTGTACGGTCGTACAATATGGCTTTTTCTTGTATGAACACGTAATAGTGAATTATTATTGGGTTACAGTTATTTGATGTATAATAATAATAATAATAATAATAATGATAATAATAATAATAATAATAGTAACTTAAAATTTTGTTTCCGTTCTGTCATCTCTCTTTCGAACCGTGAGTATTTTCTTTGAGAAAACTGTTTTAGGAAAACACGTGTTTATTATTACAATGTTTCCTGCAATTCTTGGCTTGAAATACAAGAACAATTTCTATGATTGTAATTCTTATTACTACATTTGTATTTCAGATTTTACAAAGATAATTCGGAAAGTAACAAAAATTCTTTGTTGTTGTGTCCAGATGAAGAGGATAAAAATATACAATTAAAAACATATGAAAAGTATACATTTACGTGACTATGTTGTTAAAATTTTATCTATTTATACTCGAATTTACGTTAAAAATGGACATGTTGTGGATCGTTAAGTCTGTTGATTGTAAGTTATGTGATCTTTGAATTTCGTCCCAGAGCCAAATTTATGAATGAAAGGACAAAAATAGAATATATAAATGTAGACTCGATTTTATAGAATTATTCAGTTTATTATCTTTGTCTCTCCTAATTTTAAACACTTAAGGTAAGTGCCGACACCAAGGGAAGTAACTCTATTCAACAGGACAAAGCCACCGATCTGTAATAATTATATAAAAAATTACAAAATTTTCCCGTCAAATCTACTGTCTGTATACTATTATTTAAATATCTTTCTGTTTTGAATTAGTATTGACTGTAATTGTATTTATTTTAATCATTCAAGATTGTGAAAATATTCTAAATTTATCATTTAGTTTTGCAAAAACCTTGTACTGCTACACGATCTTTTGCATAATTTAGGGGCCTCATACACAGGGATAGATAATTACATGAGTCTATTGGTCTTCCATAAAATACCTGCATACATTTTAGACATAATCTTTAATAGGTTATATCGCCTTTGTGCAAAAATAAAGAAAAAATAGGCATATGATTTACCTCTGATCCCACAGAGCTGATACGGGATGCACACACGGTTTTCCGGTTTAAGACTTAGGATAGCGACAAATGTCGATGAAGATATGTGTATAAGCATACATAAAAAAATTGTAAAATGTCCACAATATCAAAAAGATTGATTTCATTTATAACAAATCTTGCAATGAATTGAAATACTGGTCTTTCAGGAAGATTGTTTTGGGTCAGAGAATAGGATTTTAAAAACGGAAAACGGTTGAAACAAAATCCGGAAAGTTCTTAAAGTAGTAAAAACACATTAAAAAGTTAATTATCAAACATTTTAATAAAGTATTTGGTTTTTGGAATAAACAAAACTAATGTTTGTAAAGTTTTACAAACTTTAATACTTAAATAGCTCTTTAAGCATGTATTTTGTTGGTTTGAATTTTTAATAGCAACTTAAAAAATAAGGGGTAGGGGAGATAATCCTTCCCATCTCTCGGAAAAAGAACCCAAGTGTTTTTTGCAATTCATTTTGAAGAATATGTTTTAAGCTGCATTTGTGCAGTTTTCGAAAGAAATGTAATTCACAGATTTTATAAGATATGGATTTTTGTGATAAACTGTCGATGAAAATGAAGACACTTTTTGCACACTCTGCTATAAAAACTTAAGCTTTTATTATTTAAATCCTATGTATGTCACTTTATTGCACGTCTTTTATTGAAATATTAATTAAAACCATAAAAATAAAATTTGTTTTAATTACATCTAATCATTATTCAATTAATAACAAACATGAAATTAACCTGCTGTGATATTTAAAAGTGAGAAATGATTGCTGAAAAGTGGGGTAGGTTGAATACACTCTACTGAAAAAATGAAGACCCAAACATATGTATTTTATTATTTTATTTAACAAAGCACATTCTAAGGAATGCGTGTGCAAATTTTCAGAAAATCCAAATTCGGAGAAATTTTTTATGACTCTGTCGGGAACTACCCTAAAACATTTACAAAGAGAATGATCTTATTGTAAAATTTCTCATATATCCAGTACACGTTCAAAGCTGGGATTTCAGCAATCAGTGATTATGTCAGTGGGCTCTTGATGACCGAGTGGTCTAAAGCCAACACGGATCACTGTTCCTATGATCGTCTGGGTTTAGTTTCCGCTAGGGCAGATCCGAGTGTGAGAGAAACTGTCAGAGAAATTGACGACAAATTGCAGTTTATTCTGGTTACCCCGATTAACTCCAGCAACTCATCAACTGACCGCCTCAAAATAAGTGAAAGAATCTTGGTTTGGGCGTTAAAGACAATAACTTCACTCCTTTTCGATATCAACACGTGTTACTGTCGTGATTAACTGTAGATGAACAAATAACATTTTTAACTTTAACTTCAAAATATTTATATTGAGCAGAAATTTACGTAAAGACTTCAAAGACGAGTACGCTATTTTTTTTCATTTAACTAGTACAGGAGTTCTGACTGACCGAGTGATCTTTAGTTCGCGCTTACAAATCGAAGCGTCTCTCCACCTTAGTTCGAATTCCGCTCTGGCAATCCTGATGTAAGAAGGTTCTCGGTTTTCATATCAAAGATCGGTGGTTTTCTCTTTGCACTCCGGTTTACTCTACCAGAACGTGAAACCTTGATTTAAGTGCAATAATCCTAAGCTTAAGCATAAAAGTCACTGAGAACATAAAAGTTAATTGCCTAAGCTATAAAAACAGTTAAAAAACCAAAAAAAAAAAAAAAAAAAAAAAAAAAAAAAAAAAAAAAAACAGAACCCGACAATTTTCTCAGTCATAGAAATGAAAAACAATATGTTTCACCAAATATAGATAAAGCAAATCAAAATAAATGCAAGACTATCATAACATCAATACGCACACGTATTTTTTTTTAAATTCTCTAGTAGTTGTGTTACGTCATATTGTCAAATTTTTATACCTAACTAAAATAAAGAGCTCCAATTACCGACGCGTCGTAAAAACAAAAGATAAAAGATTGAAATACATAAAACAAATAAAACAGATAAAAATTTACATTTCCAGAATTGTTTGTTTTCCTTCTTTAATATAGTTCATATTTATTAACAGTAATCCGATATATGTGACTTGTAATTGTCATCGAACTTCAATTAGAAAAGCACACGTTTTAAGTATGAATTACTTGTCTTTAACAGTGTGCTTAATTGGGAGGAAAATACAGCTTAAGTTTATTTAACAATTGAACTGTTTTATGTCAGTATGAAGGCAACAACAAGCAAACGGAATAAAGTGCGTTAGCGTGATATTACAAGTTTGCTTGCAAAGTTGTTGCCTTCAATGACAATGAACATCATTTTAAAACTTTTCAATTGCTATATTTTCGTTAAATATTAAAAAGAAATTCATTGATTTTAAGAACAAAAGATTCCCATCTATAGCACATGCATATCGGGGAGGGTCCAGTTGATGCAACAACTAAATTTTAGAACAAGACATTATTAATCTGCACCATTTTTAATATGGGGTAACAACGGGTGTTTTGGGTTAAACAATAATAGTGTTATCAGGTATTTTGATGGTATTTTCTCGATTTCATTAACATAATGTATCTTTGAGAATATTTGATATAAATCAATATAAATAAAGAAAATGAATATCAACAATAAAAGTGTTGTTATTTGTGGACTATATTTCGGTCGAAAATCAGGTGCACCCGTGTGGCGCCATTTCAACTATGCAAGAATTTGGATTGAAAGATTGCTGGCTATATGTCGGAAGTGAAACTTGTGAATCTGAAACAGAGGAAACTGTAACAGAGGGATGATTTTCAATGGACAAGCATGTGGGTTTCAAATCTGCGCCTGGATATGTTAGCGTAGACAGAAATTTACCGATAGATTTTTCTGGAATGTTGACATTGTTAGGTTGAGATTCACTCAAACTATATGCCGATCTTCATACTCGGTATCGTACAAATGTTAGACAGTAAAGCATTGAGGAGTATTCTCTACACCTAATGCGGTGCAATTATCTCTCAAAGTTTAGAAAATGATTGTTTTAAGTTTAGCAAGGAGTTTTGTTGTACTTAAACCATGTATTATAGTTTTGAGAAGTTCCTATTATATCCCTTGTATACTGATTGAAAAGCATGTAGCTGATTTTTCAGTTTTCCGATCAACAAACACAGCATGTGAAACGGACAATTATCACTGTATGTGGCATGCAAGCGGGAATCTAATTTCAATTGAAATTTACATCACTTAAAATTTACATCCCGCGAGACACAAAATTAATTGACAAGTTGTACCATTACAAATTGTCTTAAAATAATAGGGGATGTAGCAGGCCAAGGCAAGAAGAATTTTTTTGAGATCCGATAGTTCAATAATTTTTTGTGGTTTGATGGTTTTGACAGGTCAGTTGTTGTCTGTTCTTTCAAAAACAGAATCACCATTTGATTTTTTAAACTCTTGTCTCACACAATGTCAATATTACGGTGAATATCATCAAGGTGCCTATATATGTTATGATTAATTTCTTTGATTTCATTTTGTGAAATTTCGTAAATGCGTTTTTCAAGCTTGTCTCGAAAATAAACAAAAGTGACGTGAAAGACATGTTTGTTTACCTATGGTGATCTAGTTCCGGATTGTGTATTGCATTTTATATGTATTCATATACGGAGAGACAAAATCTTTGCCGTTCATTGTCATTAATAAACGCAACAGCTCTTAATTGTGCAGCTATGGGAATTTCACAAGGCAAATGAAAATATTATCGATTGTTAGAAATAACATTTATTCTCAATGCAAAGGGGTGGTTGCGGCTTAATGGTCGAAAAGCTTTGGTATAGGAATAAATAATATCGTATCTTACAAAGTCATAGAATCTAATCTCATACGAGTATTTTATTGTTGCAAATTTCATATACAATTGTAATTCTTTGTTTAAATTACCTCCCTTGTTTCATGCCAACAATTATAAGACAAATCTGAACTTTTACTCCCGCTTGTAGAATGTCAATAAAAATGAAAAACAAAATTTAGCGAGAACACTGTGTGAACATTTCGTATTTTGGTGATAACTATTTACGCACACTTTGTGATTACATGTATTTCGGTAAAAAAAAAAACAACAACATTATTACAACATGTCGAACATTCTTTATCCGAAATGTAAAAGTTTGCATCGCAAAAATGCTTTGTTATTATTTAGACTCCTTTTGTTCTTTAGACTTTTTCAAAAACCAGAAGTATCGTCGTCTGAATTGCCTGAAATCCTAGTTGATGAATCCGATAATGGAATTCCCGCTACCATAACATGACCAAGTTGAATGCGATCCAAACACTTTTCCAACAAAACTCCAATTGCCTCCAGATAATTTTCAAACTTTCCATTTTCGGCATACATTTTGGCCTGATGATAATATTCAATGCACCTAGAACAGCTACCATTGCTTTCATGTTGTTTTCCACGAGCAATATTAAACATCATTTTCGACCATTTGGTTGCTCGTCCCCAACATTCATTTTCAAAATGATCCAAGTAATACTCGACCAATTTAAAACCATCCTTATTTTGCATCTGAACATCTATGTTGTAAAGTTTTTTAAAGTCTACATGCATTTCCATAAAAGCTAAGAACAGGTAAACTTCATCGCGCCAAGATGAAATAGCAAAAAACGGTTCCTCTTTGTAATATTCGACAGCTAGAAGAAAACAATTCTTTGCTCTTTCTAATATCTCTCGCGCCTTTGTCCCCTTGCAATGACGACGGAGTAACTCGCTATAGTATAAACCCTCAGAGAAATACAAAGTTCCTGTTGCAATAGAAGGTCCTAATAAATCCAATTCCTGGTGTCCCTGAGTGATCAGAGTTTGTGCTTTGGCTAATTTTCCAGCTTTGAGACACATGTGAATTCGTAACGAAAAAAATCTTCCTAAATGCCAACTTGAAAGTGATGCTTTCGGCAATATAGCTTGTGCCTCCTGAAACTTTTTTTCGGCATTTTCTTCATCATCAAGATAAAACGCCGATGTACACATATCTGTATGTAAAAGAAACACATGAATGTCCGGATTGTCTTTATACCTAGTTAAAGCAGCAGCTGTCTGTATCTCAAGCTCGTTCCATTTGCCTTCCTCTCGCAAAAACCAAAACTCATTCCACAATGCCGTGAGTTTTCGCATTAGTTTTGTGTCATTAGGCATAGTCTTTGCAACTTTATTTTTGTACGGATTTTGTTTTGTTTCAAATGCTTTGAATTGTTTTGGTTTTTTAATTGCGGATGTTTTTAGTTTTCCTTTTTGTTCTTTTTTAACAATATTACATGTACACTTTATAAATTCGCCAGTGCTTTCTGAAGATTGGTAGACAAACTTAAATTTTGTCTGAATAAACTCACGAAATATTCTCGCTACTTTCTCATAAACTGTGCACCTTGAAAGATTCTTAAATAAAAGTTGAACACGGCTACGTCGTGTTGCTGTCGGATTGTTTATTTCCTCAAGTTCGTCATCAGATAAAAGCCCACCTTGGTAAAATTTATGCGAAATTTGCTGTGGAAACAGGTTATTTAACATAAAACAATGGATGCACATGCTATTTTGACCATCAGAGCCTTGAGCGGTGGCTTGTGCCTCGTCTAGGGTTTTGGATAGTGCCTGGGTAATAAAATTGTGTGATGGCTGTAGTGCTTGAAGTAGAGCATGGAATGGCCTTTTCGACGCATCTTTTTTCTTCAGAAAATATAGCAAATGAGATGCTTGTTCCCTGGGTGGTCCGAAATTAATAATCTCATCTGCTTCATCAGAGCTAATAACTTGATCTTCCTGAAGTTTATCTAAAACCTCAGATGATTGTAAATTAAGATTTTCGCATATAAATGTGTGGTTTGTTCGTAAAATATCTTTATGAATACGTTCCATTGGAAATCTTAACACTATAATATCAACTGCAAAATAAAACAGAATTGTTAATTAATTAATTTTCAGAATAAAATCATATGAATCAAACAAGAACATCGATAAAGCAGCAGCCAAGTTACAGGTTTGAATATGGATTGGTTTGAAGACGTAAAGATGAACAAAATGAAAGTGGAATGGTAAAACACCAGGTTAATTATGTTTTTAAAATGTTTACTTCAAAGTGTCAGAGGAAATCTGTAGGCCAATTATGCGGTAAAACAGTTATTTTGTATAAATAAATACAAAGTCGGAACACTAAATCCAGTACAAATATTGTACAAAATTTCAAAAAATAATTTTTCTGGAAATAGATTATATCACAAGTCTTTAATATATTTATTATATTGATGAATAATCTAAAAATGTTGCCTCAAGGAAATGGCATATCAGAACAAACTGATGTATGGAATATGTAAATTTTCCAGCAGGTAAAATATTATTTATCACCCGAAAGGATAAATAAATAAATAAATAAATAAATAAATAAATAAATATTGTTTTATTATTCATAATCTAAAACATTTAAATAACACACACACACACACACACACACACACACACACACACACACACACCGAATATGTTGGGGTAAGGGGAATAACTCCTTGTAGTTATAAATCTTCAGCCTACGAGCGAATGACACATATATTATAAATGAGTTTCTATTTACTGTACTTAGTTTAAGCAGGTGAAAACATTGATTTATTATTATTTTGTTTTAATTCAAGCGATACAATACGAGTTCATACTAAAATGGTTCGTTAGTTTTCGTGCCAATAATGAATTGAATATTTGCAGGTCATTTTACTTTCGGTTAGTTTCCAAAACTGACTTCAAATCAATGTTGGTAAAATTATATTATTAAATTATATTAGTAAACACAATAGAGAAAATATTTTGGTTTATTTAATGTTACTGAAATATTCAAAATTTCCACTTTCGTTTTAAAATGTTTATTGATCGAGTTCACACATATACTTAACGAAAAACTGAACAAATGTATATTAATATTACATTTGAAAATATAAAGTTTAATTACTTACGGATAAATTTGTAATTATATAATATCAACGTGTTTTCGACGTGGAAACGTCCTTAAAAACCTAATACATCCGCTACTGTTGTACATGTATATTATTTTAATGCATTATTTGGCTCTTAAAATAATCATGTCATTATATGCGGTACGTCACGTCTTTCATAAAAGCAGGAAACGAAAAACGGAAAAATATCGGATGAAAGTGCAAAGCAATTTTAAAATTTATTAATTTTTTAAACAAACATTTTGATAAATTATTTACAGACAATTCTTTGCCATTTCTCTGTTACTGTTATAGTTTGATCAGTGCTATTCTAACATGTCGGGATCTTGGTGATCTGTTCGGCTTATAACGCTGATCTAAGGATCTTATCGCTTCCCATTGTTTTGATAAAAGCAACTTTATAAAGTATGAACAGTTCGCTACCGAAGTTTGTTAGTATTTACTGGATATACCAAATTTGTGTACTAATCGATTTTATATATGGGACAGAATACTGATTGTTGTTGTTGCCATGTTGTGAAACGTAGCACCAGCTTTTCGTAACGAGAGCAAAGTTATAATTTACTAAGGGTTTAATTTATCAAAGAACAAGTTTGTGTATGCTTGAGATGTGCGTTTATGCATGGCGCGACTTGTACCATCGCACGCTCCACTAATTACCGAGTCAGAATACGATAAACAAACATGCCAATCCCATTGCCACTTTGTCCTGTGTCCAAGTAAACCGGAAACTAAAAACGAGAAATTTCGTAAAGCATATTTTTTAAATTTACTATTATTTTTTTTTATTTATTTTCATTTTAGTTTATTTCATGATAACTTACTACTACTACTAGTAGTACTAGTACTAATTATTATTATTATTATTATTATCATCATTATTATTATTGTTGTTGTTGTTATTTTTATTATTATTATTATTATCATCATTATTATTATTATTGTTGTTGTTGTTGTTGTTGTTGTTGTTGTTATTATTATTATTATTATTATTATTATTATTATTATTATTATTATTATTATTATTATTATTATAAAACAAATTATCTGAAGTCGATGTTTTTTGTCATTACTTTTTCCTTCTTATAGTTTAATCAGTGTTATTCTAACATGTCTGGAATCTCTGTATTCTGTGCGGCTTGATCATAGGATCATAATAACTCTCATTGCTTTAAGAAGAACATAAGAACAAGTTTATAATGTATTGACAGTTCGCTTACCGAAGGTCGGTAAATTTTTCTGGAAATCTCAAATATCTTTACCCTCAAATGAAACTCCATACGATTGTAACCAATTCTTTATATGAGAACTAATATTGACTCATTGTTGTTATTATTATGTTGTTAAACATAGCATCGGTAATTTTTCAGCTTTTCGTGACGACTGCAAGGTACGGAAGCGTATTGCTGCCAACTAAAAAAAAATTATGTCGTACGTACGACATACTAAGTCGTACGTACGAGATACTAAGTCGTACGTACGAGATACTATGTCGTACGTACGACATACTAAGTCGTACATACGACATAGTTACTCGTACGTATGACATAATGTCCTGTACGTGAGAGCAAGTACCCGTGTTCTTATTCCTTAGAAATCCGAACAACTGCTCATTCGGATGTTGTATTTTGTGAATTGAATGAAAATGCAAATATTCATTCATTCTCTCTCTCCCTCTCTCTCTCTCACTCTCTCTTTCTCCAAATGTTTCTTATTCCTATTCTTCTAGTGTTACTTGTGGTTGAATAGCAGAGATTGAATCAATTTTTCATTATGCATCCACCTGTGGTAGAGGTGGTGCATATTGGTTCTGTCGGTTCAGTCCGCCCGTCGTAGGTCTTAGGTCACTGTCACAGTTAATATTAATAGAAATTTAGTTATCGTGCATGTAAAGACCAACTGTTTGTCCGATTGATATCAAACTTAGTCAACTTATTCCTTTTGACAGGATAATGCATGGGACTGCAAACCGGTCACCAAGTCAAAGGTCACTGTCACTGTTACTATCAACAGAATTTCGTGTCCTTGAATTAAAAGCACGGTCTGACGGTTTTCAGTTAAAAATATTGAGTCAAATACCTGGGGTTTTCTCGAAAGTAAATTAAAACTTTGTAGGTGAGTGCACTGATGTTGTTCTCAACATTGCTCTTGTTTTTATTTTTTTTTTTTAATGTTTATTATTCGGTTGCACATAGTGAAATCATGCTTATGATATGGTGAATGTTAGTCTGATGGGTTGGCATTCACTCGGAAAAGAGGGCACCTTAATCTTGAAATCAAATCCTCCTATATTTTTCACCAGAAAATCACAACTTCACACAGATTGTTCCTATATATTTTGGAAATTAGTTTGATTTTTTTCCCCAAATTTTCCTACACTTTACAGAAATTTAGCAAAGCTTAAAAAAGGCAACATGGCCATTAAAATGTTTGGCCTTTTTCGAACCTTGGTTTACTTGTGAAGGAACGCAAACGTTTCAGTATTTTATTTCGTTGCTACGAAACGGAAGAAATACTCTACTTTAATCTCTTGAGTAATTAATTAAGCGATATAAAAGTTTAAATATCATTTTTAAATCCGTTAATTATCGTCGATATGGATTTAAAAGGTGGTATAAAGTATCTCGTACGTACGACTTATTATGTCGTATGTGCGACTTAATTTTTTTAGTTGGCAGCAATATGCTCCCGTAGCAAGGTTATTGATCTCTAAGGATGAATCTAAAAATAAGTCCGTGTATTTGTGAGATGTGCGAATGTGTATTATCGTTTGCATTCGCTTAATCGACTTAAGATGCTAGCTAACAGTCAGTAGGCAGCAAACAAGCAAGTCATATTTTTCTCGAACCGAGTGAAACATTCTATACTCTGTCGCTCAAATGCATAACGTCAGAAAAGTAGCAATATCTTTATTTTTAGGTTTTATGTATGACCCCACCGGGATTCAAACTAACGACCTCCTACTTTCGCACGGGCGCTCTACCATTAAAAAAGAATATTGAGATGGCGTATAACTATTTTTCTATGATACTCTTGAGCCCTGTTCCTGCCTTAACACAACGATAAATTTTATTTTATTTGTTTAAAAGAATGGTGCATTGTAGAGTATCCATTGTGTGTCAAAGTTTATTTGCACAAAAAAAAAAAAAAAAAAAAAAAAACACTGTATCAAAAACAAATATTTTAAAAATTTCCATCGTGTCTTGTAGTGTATAACTTTTTGTAACAGATTTTAATTTAAATAATTTACACACACGCGCTTAGCCAAGTACCATTAAATCCTCCTTTCAAGACATTTAATTGATGAATTTCAGAAGGGAATTTTCTGATTTCTTTCCAAAGTTATATTTTACTTTCAAGGTAGTTTGTTTCTTAGAGATTAATTATCGTAAACAAGTGAACCTGAGATTAAAGCCAGTTTTTGGCCAACCGTTTTAAAAAGGGTTAATTAAAAATCAGCGGTCATAAGATCCTCATGTTTCAATTTTTTCCTTGTTACGGGTACAAAAGCATGCATACGTATTTAGGTAAAACTAAAATATTGTATGATCTAGTGCCCCCCCCCCACCCCCCCCCCAACCCCCGCATAAATAGCTGTGTAAACTTCGTAAATTGTTCTTAACGATCTATTGATAACCCGCACATGTATACAGAAAGCTATAAGAGGAGTTGATTACACAAAATCGGTAGCCCTCGAGCGGAATATTATTGAAAAATGACTAAGATCAGCTATCATTTAAATCTGAAAATAATTATACAATACATTTGAACATGTTAAATGTTTATAGAAATAACCTGCAATTTTCAGGCTTGTTGGTTAAAAGCTGTTAAAGAAGTTGATTTAACAAAATCGGAACCATAATATTCTTGCAGACTGATGGATAGGCGGACAAACAAACAGACAGTATTAAACCTATATTCCCAAAAAACTTTGTTTGCGGGTGTATAATAAACCAATTACATGAAATATATTATCTTACGCTATCTCGCGTAAAAATCATAACACAACATTTGATGCTAATAAATCAATTTATTTATACATTTACTTCTGAAATGTTGAAAATTTGTCAGAACGGTTGAAGTAACACTGTCTAATTGCAAACAGATCTATCACAGATACGGGATCTTGGATCATAATAGCATCGGTAATTACACAGATATCTACTCCCGCAGTTGCCTCCATTACGTCCATAACTGTTAGCTGCTTGGTCAGCTACACTGTCTGATGAACTTTGACCCCATTCTCTACAGTTACTTCAAAATATAGATAACAGAATAAAATTTTATAAACGACTTTTTTCAATTAGATTTAATTTTAAGAAAACTAGCAAATTTGTTGCCACAAAACCCCCAAATATCCGTATCAAATTATTTGCAACACTTCAAGTTGCTCTAAGTTGTTGCGTTTGGATTCCTAATTTGTTTGTATTTTTGATTTTCCGAAAACAAATTGCTTGAAACCTTATTATATTGAGCTGGCGGTTTTGAAATATTTAGACAAGACTATATAAATAAATAAATAAATAAATAAAATGAGATAATAGATAATTGGTATTGCCTCAGTGAAAGTGAATCCATCTACATTGTACGGAGAAGTGGGGTTTGATAGTGACCATTTTCGTGGTCATTATAACAAGAAGGAGTGTTAGGTACACGAACTATTTTTAAATTTTGTTTAAGCCAAATCAATGGGTTATCTTAAGCCACCAGTGTTCAATAATCATATAATTCATCTCACAAACCTTATGTCTGTTGCTACTTGTCGGTTGGTGGAACTACGTTGACAGTTATACACGGCATTGTAGTTTCCCATACAGTGGAAATACTTGTCACAGTTTTGACAATTCGCTATCTTCATCTGGTTGTAGGCGTTTTGCATCTGACCAATTGAACAACGACCTTCACTAGAAAACATGTAATAGACGGTGTTTGCCGCCATACAGGCCCAACTGCTTATTGAACCACTAGATGCTGTGCTTTGCTGCACAACACAGCAAATCGCCACCATAACGACGAGGATTAATTTCATTTCTGAAAAGACCGAATAAATGCTTTGATTAAATATAAAATTAGTTTAAAGTAACATTGCTTGTATTATACTAAAATCACTTTAACTGCTAAAATATTATTTAAATAAAATGTAGAGTTTATAATTTATTTCAATTTTGAAAAAAAATACTTTGAATACTTACTTTTTAAATTGTATCTTGTTATTCTGTTGAACACCAGTAAACATTTGCGAAGTGTCTATATTTACAACCTTTTATATACACATAATGTTATCAATGAACATCTGTGAATTAATAAATCAGTCTTGTAAAATGATATTTCAGGATTTTTTTCTTTTTTTTTAGTGGTCCGTGTGTTCGATTTTTCTTTTTCTTTTCAAATAAAGCTTTTTTTTATCCATAACTCAGTAGGCAGTACTTTGTGCTGTCAGCAAAATTTTCAACCGTCTAAAATTTGAAATTTATTTAAAACTAAGGTTTGTTACCTCATGCAAAGCATTCCTTAGCTGGATTTGGATTTATTTGATTTTGGAACTTTAGAATTAATTATTTTCAACTGTTTGGCTTATGTTTTTTATCTATAAAACTTTTCGGTCTTAGTGTCACCGATGGGGAATGAATTTCCGAAATGTGCATATCTGGCACATCAGAATTTAACTTGCATTTGTGGTATATATTATTGTACAGAAGGAGTTTAATTTTTGTATCTACATGTATTTTATAAGTAAAATGATTATTGCTAACATTTCTGTTTAATCTATGTACAAGGGCAGGCGTTGTATAGACAATTGACAAGGGATGCACTTTAATACAAGGGAGTAAATAACGATGTACAACTACCACGAAGCGGGGTAATGTACAAGCCAAACACAAATGTAGCTTTCCATGTTTGAATCAAAACCAAAAAACAAAGTAAAACATTTGAAAACTAGCAAATTTAGTTGAACACATGAACTTTTACAAAGGAAGTAAGCCGGATGCTCCGGAAGTGTAAGCACCTTCTGTCTACTTAGCTACACGCACCAGGTGTGAAATCAAAATAAACGAATAAAGGGAAAACAGTACATTAAATGTATCCAGGATAATTTTGGATACAGCAACATCATACTTATCAACAATATTGTAATGACGGCCATACAACTATTTGAGGAGCTGGACTAATTAATTTGCATTATTAATTTTGGGTGTGGTTATTAATTATTTTACAGACTCAGTGTTCTTTTTGTTATAAACTTTTATAAGATTCATTGAATTTATTATTTAATTGAAATATCTACCTGCGTGACTTCATACCGAACAGGTTAAATTAAAACATGATGCCATCTCCGATTTTATAGCGCTACATAATAGTCTGATTTTGTGTCGGGAAAAAATATTACATTTCGAGGTAAAGAATATAAACTTGGTAAAAAAGATAAAAAAAATATCCATGATGATTCTAGAAAAAACTTTTGAAAAAAAAAAATTAATAAATGAAAATAAAAATAAAATATGCCAAAACACATCGGTATTTCCAAGATCTAGACCGTTTGTCACTTTTTTACGTTTTTAATTTTAAATTTTTAATTTAAATTTATCATTATTATTATTATTATTAAGCAATACATTCAGATTTTATTGATGTCCCTAGGTTAGCTAATAGATGATTTGTTAGAGCAAAAAATAAATTATACAAAACAATATTGATCAGGATATAAATCACAAGTATAAATTAAAATTACATCAACAACTGTGACATATGTCAACTCAAAATGTTTCCAGCTTTAGTTGTCATTTAAAAACGATTGTATACATTTTATAATATTTTATCTAAATCAACAAAATATGATAAGTACAAAAACATGTGCATGCGATTGTAAACATATTGACTTATGTTACTTTGCTAGTCTAAATTCAAATACTATCACCATCCTCATGATCATCATTTCACCTTCTTTTCAACACCTTGCATTCAAATGTTATGACAGCATTTTAATTATAGCATTTTCCAATGTTAATTTCTGTGGCAATGATACAGTTTTTGGCCATTTTCCTGAACACTTGTGATAAAGATATATGTAGGAGATGTTGCCCCTGAAATGTCATTTTTGAAAAATTTATTTTTACTTGATAGATAAAACAATTAATTGCAAAAATAGTCAACAAGAGAAAATCTTATTAGGTACCACGTACAGTAACTATATGACAAACCATGTAGGATTTATTGCCTTTGAAATATTAATATTTCGCAAGTTTAGCTTTTTTTAACCATTTTACCTTTCTCTTAAAAACCAATTATATACAGAAAAAATAATAAACTACCAACAATTTCAAATGACAAGATTTGGAAGAAGATAACTTATTTTTATATATTTATTTTTTTACGTTTTGTTTTTGTGTTCAACTCGAATTGAAATTGTCTTCCACTGTTCAAAATTTTGAAACACTCCATCACTCTAATTTCCTTAGCTGGATTTGGATTCATATAATTTTAGAACTTTAAATTCATTATTTTTCAACTGTTTGGCTTATGTTTTTTTATCTATCAAACTTTTCGGCCCCTAGTGTCACTGATTAGGAATGATTTTCCGAAATGTGCACATATGGCACATCAAAATTAAGTAGGTATTTGTTATATATTTGCACCATAAGATTGGTAGGTTAAAACGTAATGTAATGTTACATCAGCAATTTTTCAGTTATAGGCAAGTTTTATAACATGTTTAGGAATATCCTTATGACAGATTATGCTTGCTTTTTATAAATCTCTACATGTAAAAATTAAACTAAGTACAGGTTCATGTATGTGTGTGATGTACTTGTGTGTAGTATGGTCTATCATGTACTAGCACACACTCGGAGTGTCTTTTTGGAAAGGAAGCAATATCTCAATTTTAAAGTCATATGTATGACCCGGACAGGGTTCGAACCCATGACATCCCGATCTTGATGTAGACAGTTTACCAGTAAGCCACCAAGCTGGTCATCATTCTTGTAGCAGACCCTCAACTACTTATCCCAAAGACAGTAACAATCGTCAAAGAATGTTTAGCTAGTCTTATTCTCTTGAAAAACCAGGTTTTCAAAATGTCATTTACTACAAAAGTATTTTAAATTTTATCACAAATTATCAGTTTATTTCTACAGACCAGTACTAAGTGGTCTAAAGTGCATGTGTACACTAATTATCATTCTATTCAATTTATCATAAGGAACATAAAAACATAGTTAAAGAGTGGGGATTCAACCAATTAAAAGTTATACATGTATATAGCACCACACAGCCCCATCCAACAGTGGATTATGCTCTTAGGCATCTTTCATCAGTATCAATCTCAATCTTTTTATTTTATCATAAGGTATCAAAATAGTAATAGGTTAGAGGTGAAATATCACAGTTTAAAAGTTATGATAAAGCCCAACCTGTCACTACCCCGTAGTCGTAAACCAGGGGAAAATGTTTCAAATGAGTTGATGCAAATTGAGATGCTGATTTAAAAAATATATGGTTTTGTAGTACACACCAAAGTGCATATTGAAAAATTGGTGATTTTTTATTTAAGATCCCACCCTCCTGCCCTTCCCATTTAACCCCATTGGGGATTAAATTACCGGATAATACAACTTTAATAGTATAGAAACCTACCTTGTAAATTTGAACGAGATTGAATGTTGCGTCTAGGAGAAATCCTGCGGACAAAAAGTGATCAGTTGAAAAAAAATAAAGGAGAACCGGAAACGGAAGAAAAGCAATAAGCCTACCATCTAGTAATGTGGAAGATCGATAGTAATAATGAAGAACTGGAAACGGAAGAAAAACAATAAGTCTTACAACAAGACAAAATATAACCAGGCACCATGTTTAGTAACTATATGACAATTCAGGCTTCGGTGGCCGAGTGGTCTAAAGCGCGCGCTTACGGATCACAGCGCCTCTCATCGCCTGGGTTTGAACCCCACTCGCGTCAGATCCTAGTGTGAGAAAGTTTGTCAGTTCGCTTGCCGAAGGTCGGTGGTTTATCAGGGCACTCCGGTTTCCTCCACCAGCCAAGAACTGACCGCCTCGAAATAAGTGAAAGAATCTTGACTTGGGCGTAAACAATATTACTCTACTCTCTCTCTCTCTCTCTCTCTCTCTCTCTCCTCTCTCTCTCCTATCTCTCCTCTCTCTCTCTCTCTACTCTTCCTACTCTATATGACAATTCATGTAAGAGTTGCTGCCCCTGCAATGATAGTTTAAAAAACAATTACAATCTATAACTAGAGTATTATTATATAACAGTTAGCCATAATTTATCAGGTGAGCGTATCACGGCTATTTGACTTTTTGTTGTAATGATGTACATATTGTTTGCCCAGGAATGAGCCCTTTTAAATTTGATTGTATTGTTTTAGCGAGGTTGGTTAATTGTTATTTTTATCGTCGAATTAACATTTTCCCGTTTTCTCTTACAATTACAGCATAAATTATTAATATATAAAAGCTAGGTACCGGTTTTACAGACCTTCTTAACTAAGGTTTTCCAAAGCTTAAAATTTAAAATTAGTAAATTTTTGTCAATCTCTGTATATACAGTACAGGCCTGTCGAAAGTTTAACACTGAGCTGACGAAAAGGAGCTGAGACTCGGCTGCCGAGGTGCGAGCTGTGGACAGCTAGGGGCCGAAAAGTTGTCAACTCTCGGCCCCTCGGCACTTGGAACTGTCCACAGCTCGGCTACTCGGTAGCCGAGTCTCGGCAACTCATTCGGCTCCTCGTTG